>JACEHZ010000542.1:662500-976796 GCA_017893485.1 Hemerocallis citrina | reverse complement strand
TTCAAAGGCAGATAAACTTTGATCTCTTGAAAGTGGACATGCATGAAGCATCGGTTCAATAGAACTTGGATCTAGTCCTAGAAGGAGATAAAGGGAGACCAATCGGCACAAAGTTAGAGAATTGGGAGGATATTTATTTAGAAGCCTTAGGTTTAATTTGTATGTATTCAATGAGCGAAGTCAGGTATAGGAAAAGTGCGGCAAGTCTTTGGGCAAGATTCAAGACTGACTACTTGGGATCGTCATTATAGGGTCAAATGCTTCAGAAAGGAAGTTGTAGGATTTCTAACGAAAAAAAAGTACCGCTCATCTAGACTCATGTAATGGAGTTCCATATGGAGTAATCCTAAACTGAGGGCGTTCAACGCAGAGATGATCTATAGGCTTCAACTCAATATATTCACCACAAAATCCATCAACATGATAACCATGCTAGCATGATAAATCTACCAAGAGAAGTTTTTCATAGCAGGTATGATCAAGGATTGGAGGAGGATGCACTTAGGAAGGAGAGTCGGAATCGGCGTCAACTTCTATGAGTTGCTTGGAGGTGGATTGTACTCTCGAATGGAAGAAAAAGTGTATGTAGGGGTAAGGTCCGTGGCCACCAGGGCAAAGGGTTTAGGCATTACATGAGAGACTATTGTAAGTGGTTGAGTCAGAAGGGCGCTAAATTTACTGCCGCTGAATCATGTGATGACTTAAACAGTGCTTTTGTTTTAAGTTCCTTAGATGTGAAATCAGTTGTTCTTTTGATTCGGCTAGTTCTTCTTAAGTTTGTTCCGAGAGCGAGATTGTTTCTACTTACAAGTTTGCATCATGTCATTGTGTGAGAACGAAGGTTGATAAGATTTGTGAAGTAATGGTTTCTACTTACAAGTTTGTCTCATGTCGTTGTGTGAGAACGAAGATTGGCAAGACTTGTGAAGTAGGGGGTGAGAAAACAAATGAGTCGAAGATGACAGATAGAAGAGGATACGCACTAGAGAAGGACATGTATATTCCTTTGATGAAGCAGAGCCTTATATCCATGAGAACTCTAGAAGCACGGGACTGCAGGTATATAGAAACAGGTAGAGTTCAACCAGTTTGGAAAAGTTATCGTAAGGTGATGAAGGGTGAGAGGAGGATTGAGCAGGGTCAGCACAACCTCTACCATCTTTGGAGGAACAGAAAAACTTGTGCAAGTATTTCGAAGCCCATTGTTTCTAAAGCCCCATCTAGTATGTCGTCACTAGAATCATCCGAGCGAGACTGCGACGTTCACATCGAAAGGCGGAGAGAGCTTTGAGGTAGGTGGAGTTCGTGTGGAGGGTGGCACCTCCATGATTACATCTACTGGGGTGTGCCTTTGAAGGGGACATACAGGTGGAGATAGATTCAACTAGCCGAGGAAGCCATCGAAACGAGTTGTTTGCAAGAAGAGAAGGAAAAGAGTCTAGAAGTTTTTAAATCACACAGGTGTGGATTCATGAGTACGCAATCCAAGGTGGAGATTGTTGGGTTTATATCTTGCATACTGTGTTGGATAAGAAGACGATGAGACGATGGAGGAATCGAGACGATTGGAGACGGGTTGGAAGTAAGGGGAAACATTCAGCAGCAGGTTGCGGTCGACTGACCCTGGGGTGCGGTCGACCGCCCTATTATGCAGGAGTTCTCGAGAGGGGACGATCGACCGACCTTGGGGTGCGATCGACCGAACGCGGCGCTGATGGATTATTTGAGTCGGGTCTTGGTGATTCGTGAGAAGCCCAACTTGCTCTTCAAGTCAGATTGTACGGCTCTTATCGTAGGTTTATCTCTTCAGGAATATCCAATGGTTATTGTATCAAGATATCAAACTAGGGTTTCTCTAGATCTCTATATATTGTTGTTATTGGCCTCCATTGAGAGCCAAGAGAGAGTGTACTTCATTGAAGGCGGCGTTTGAGAGTTTCTCCAATTGTAAACAACTAGTACTTACTGATGAGGCTTGAGAGAGAGGGTTCCCAACCGGGACAAACTTGTGTGTACTTTAGTGTGTTTGGTATGATCTCATATGTGCTTTGTAGTTTGTGATGATTGCATCGAATAACTCAACAAGATCCTCAGTCAGATTTCCTAAGAAATCCTAACAGCATCATTTGTATCCATATCTGTAGAACAAAACCTGTTTGCATTGCCACTGATTTCTTTTTGGTTTTGCCCCTAATCTTAACGACGTATTCTGCCTCAAAATTTTAATTTGAAACTGTTAAAGTGGTTGGAGTTTATCGCAAACTTGAGCATATTGAAAACTGGATGTCCATCTTTACTGTTATAGCTGTTAGATCCCTTTGCAGTCAATGCATGTCTATCCTTATTTCCGTTTAAGAGTCGCATTACACTCTGTCAATATGATCATCAGTTTTCAATAAGTATGAGAAACAAAGATTTAAAAAAACACATGCTACACCTGTGAGGACCAGAGGAACAGCTGGTTCCACATAGCCACTACCCCAGTAGATGAGTAGTTGTAACAGGTAAAGCTTACCGGTCATTTTAGGCATATGATGCGCGCCTTCACACACTTTGTTGTGTGCAACTTTAACCTTAACAACCTATTGAAATAAATGCTTTCATCTTCGTATTATATCTGTCATATAGTAGTTTCTAAATCAATTTTCTGAAGTAAAAGATGTATTTAGTTTTTTTTTAAAATTTTTAATTTTTTATTTTACTTACATTTTCCGTGTCGTCCTAGGTATAATATTACATTCCTTGTTACGTGAAGTTTCCATCTGATGATTGACTGCCATAATATATAATAAGAAAATTGATTTTGTAATAGGATATTTCTTTGCAGATATTGAAATGTACTTCCATTGGTCTCAATGTGGAGCAGGAGAATGCAACATGTAAATATGTGATGGAGCAACAACTTGGCAATACCAACATTTTGCTTAACATAAAGCTTTGCAGTTAAAATCCTAGGTTTCTCTCTCATGGCGGTTAGGCAGAAATAGAATTGTAATATGAATCTTTCAGTGGTTTTGGTCATTTACCAATTTATTTTTCATTATTGTGTGTTATTATTGTGTAAATATTTTGCTTTGATTATTCTCTTTTCTATCTCTTAATGGATTATGTTCACTCAACCCTTATGACGTTGTAGCGAGTAATTGGTGGGAGTAAAAACAGTCTGATTTATGTATATCTAAGCTGCAATCTTAAATTGTGGTCTTTGAAAATTATGTGGTGTTGGAGACATCGTAATTGTTGTATCAGGTTTGTGCATTATGGGCAAAAAATCATTTTATATGATTTAAAGCGAAGAATTGTCACTACATTATGCTGGAATCTAAGTGGGTATGAAAGCGAACCGCTAACAAATACTATGTGACAAGATATGGGTTGGTAATGTCTTATGATGGAGAAAAATCCATGTGCCTGCAAATATGATTTGTGTACCTTTTTGTAGAAACACCGGGGTTTGCTGATAGAAAGCGATGAGTAGGAGCTAGTCCACATGGAATATACACATGCAGATTCCTGTAATGGGTCTAAGCAATTGTCCGCATAAGAACATCTTATGAGGGACCATCCCAAAATGCCAGAAATCATTATCTCTACTCATTTAGCATTTTCAATCTAATTAATTATGGATACATTTTCATGATTGTGAGGGTATGTAAAAATTTGTCGGCATGATCATATCATATGCGCAGTATGCTGAACATGCTTAAAAAACAACTAATTTTGGTTGATTTTGATAAAATTTCGAATTTCAGTATTCTGGCCCGATTTTGTGCCTTATATAGTCCTCATTGAACTCAGCATTCTGTCTTTTGTAGGTTATATTCCAATTTCTTAAAACTAATTTTGAGAAATTCTGAAATTCAACATCCTATTCCAATTTTGGAGTCATACCATTCACTGTTTTGACATTTCAGCAATCTTGAAAATTTTGCCGCACTGCCCCACTTTTTGAAAATATTTAGCGATATGCCCTACTTCCCAAAACAATTAGCGATATGCCCTTATTTAGGACACGTCAGCAAGAAACGTTATTGGGAAGAACGGCATAGGTTATTTCCATGCCGTTCTTCCCAATAACGGCATCTGTTTGGGAAAAAAATTGCATGCCGTTATTTGGAATAACGGCATCAGTATATTTGTCTTACAAGTGTGAATCTTCTAAGTTTAAAAAGTTCTAAGTGTGAAAAAAACTTATAAACAATGCCGTTATCCTGAATAACGGCATTCGAATGTCTGATGCCGTTATTAGAGATAACGGCATCAGTTATATATCAATATGCACTCTTGCCGTTGTTTGGAAACAGAAAGAATTGATAAAAAGTATAAAAAAAAAAAAAAAAAAAAAAAAAAAAAAAAAAAAAATTATAACTGATGCCGTTATTCGGAATAACGGCATCAGTTATAATTTATTTTTATTTTTTTTACTTATTCATCAGAGATGATGAATAATAAGTTACTTTTTCATTAAAAAAATTTATAACTGATGCCGTTATTCCAAATAACGGCATCAGTATTGAGAATGCCGTTATTTGAAATAACGGCATTTGTTATAAGGTTTTTCATACTTGCAATTTTTTCTCTAAGTGGAGACTACAAGCTCTCGAAAAACAAAACAACCTATGCCGTTATTCCAAATAACGGCATGCAATTTTTTTTCCAAACAGATGCCGTTATTGGGAAGAACGGCATGGAAATAACCTATACCGTTTTTTCCAATAACGTTTCTTGCTGACGTGTCCTAAACAAGGGCATATCGCTAATTGTTTTGGAAAGTGGGGCAGAGCGCTAAATATTTTCAAAAAGTGGGGTAGTACGGCAAAATCTTCAGCAATCTTGTAGTCCACCAATTTTGACCGATTGTGAGAAATTTTGAATTATCAGCATTTTGCTCGTTTTCATCGGTTAGTTCGATGGTTTTGTCGATTTCGAGAAAAGCTTAATGCATTCTTGCTTAGTTTCGTTAATTGCAGTCCACTGATTTGGTCGATTTTTATATATTCAAAACTTTCAGCATTTATATCTGATTATGGGTAATATATTTCCTTGAGTTTGGCCAACTTCAAGAAATTCTAAATCTCCTGCAGTTTTACTTAGTTTTCATGAGCTGTAGTCCATTAACTTTACCAATTTTGAGAAATTCTAAAAAAATCGGCATTCTTGATCGATTTTATGGGATGTTGGATTTTGGCCAATTTTCTTACCAATTCAGAAATTTCAGTATTTTTGCCTACTTTCATGGGTTGTATTCTACTGGTTTTCAGTTTTTTCGAGAAATTCAGAAATTTCAACATTTTTGTTTGGGTTTGTGGGTTATATAGTTCACTTCCTTGATTTTTTTTCAACTAGAGAAATTATAAAATTTTAGCATTTTTGCCCAGTCTGTTGGATAACAGGTCCACTGTTATTACTGATATCAAGAAATTTAAAATAATTTAGCATTCATGTGGTTCCACCCATTTTGGTCGATTCCAAAAAGTCTAAATTTCAGTATTTTCCCAGTTTCACGAGTTATAGTCCATTGATTTTTGCTAATTTTTAAAATTCTTAAATTTCAGCATTCCGACAAGGTTTTAATTTTTCTGAAATTTCAGAATGTTTGTCCAGTTTCGTGGGTTGTAGTCCATCGAATTTAGCCAAATTTTAGAAAATCTGAAATTTCACTACTTATGCTAGATTTTGTAGGTTATAGTCTTTTATTTCTCAAATTTTTGAAAATTCTGAAATGTAAATATTTTGGGTTCATTTTGAGGGTTATTGTCTACCGATGGTGGATTTTAAAAAAAAAAAAATTGAACCTCAGCAAATTTGAGTGCACTTGCAAATAACTTTGGAGCATGTTAGGAGGCTGCGAGGTAGGTATAGGTATGTGGATTCCTCTTTCATGTAGTACCAACTTAACAAGAAATGCAATATGGTGTGTTGTGTCGAATCTAAGTCTGCGTCTGTGTCGAACCAATTTTCAAGTGTTTATTAGGATTATATCTTGTATACTCATTGTTCAGTTAGAAGAAGAGATGACAAAGCATGGAGGTCGAAGCGTTAACTGAAGGCGAAGTCAGAAAACAGAGCAACAACAGCCAACAAATTTGTGCAGTCGACTATACATATGTTCAGTCAACCGACATTGGCTCTAAAAATTCCAAAGGAGGAGCAGTCGACCGGGCCTTTTGGGCAGGCGACTGCATGCGGCGACTTTATTATTTTGGGCCTTTATTTTGGTTATATTCTAAGCCCAATCTTCAACTTTGAATCAGATCGTACAACTCCTATTCAGTGACTTCTTCTACATGATACATCAGACGACAGAGATATTAAGACTAACCTAGGGTTCTTTCTATTCTTTTCTATTTATTGTAACGACCTCCAATATGAGAAGTCAAGTACTTTATTGATATTATTCTCCATTGCATGTGAGGTTTGAGAGAGTTCTTGGTGAGTGAGTTTAATTCTTTATATTAAGAGAATCTGTAACTCCTTGTGTAACCCCTGTTTCCATTAATACGTATTTTTAAAGTATTTTTCCGTATTTCAAATTCTTAGTATCTTATAACTATTCTTTCTTAATTGGTTACATTATTCAAACTATTTTATGAAGTCCAATTGTTTATTATAAGCCCAATTTCGTATTTTGATTTTATTATTTATTAATCTGAACCCAAAGTTTAGCCCAATACCCTAAATGATTTATTTAAATATTTTGAGCACATGAACCAAGCCCAAATCCACTAACCCTGAACCCATATAATTGTACAGATTAATCCCACACCTACCCGTATACAATTCCTTCACGTATCCCCACTTTGCACAACCCCGTACTTCAACTCCCCACCACCTCGTAACTCCCCCCCAACCACTCTCTCACCACGTTCCCCTCTATCTCTCCCCTCTGTTTAAAACAGAGCACTCCCCCATTACTCTATTCATTATTTTATTAAACTTCCCGATTCACTTCCTCCCTCCCGTACTCTCTCTCCCCGTCTCCCTCTCCCTCCTCTGTCTCCAAACCAAACAGAAAACCCCCAACTCAACCCATCTTCCTCGCCACTCCACCGCGACCTCTCAGTCGAGCGACCCCGCTCGATCCACCCGGTGCCCCACCGCAACTGCACCCTGCTCCAGCCTCGACGCCATCACCACCAGAGGACCCCCTAGCTCCTTCGTCTCCCTCACCGAACTCCCGACTCCTCCCGCTCGAACTCCGCAATGCCAGACGCCTCATCTCCACCTCAGCACCGCCCGCCTCGTCTTCAACCTCAGCACCGCCCGCCATCGTCTTCCTCGAAGCTCCGCCTTCCATGTCGAGCCGCTCCACCCCCGTCTTCCTCCTTCTTCCTCCATCGAAGACCTCCGAAGAACCCAACACCATCACCCCTGAGCCCCGTCTTCGACGCCTCCCGTCGCAGCTCACGCCAGCGTCGCCCTGACTCCACCTCTCCTCTGCCTTCGAGCGCTTCATGCTCGCGCCTCACTGTGGTTCCGCAGTCGCGCCGTCGCCAGTTCCCATCGCCTCCAAACTCACGCCATTGCCGTACCTTTTCCCCTTCGACACAGCCGCCGCCCTCGCCTCGATGCCTCGCAGCACCGTCCAGTCATCGTCGCTCCGCCCTCCATTCACTCGTCGCCACCCTGAGCACTCTCGCCCTACTCTGTCGACACGCCAGCCCCGAGAACCCATCACTGAAGTACCATTCCTCCGCCGTCGCTCGAGCATCCCTCAACCTCCTGCCGTCGCGCTCCTCATCGCCTTCAGCCTCGCAAGTCGCGACCACCACCGCCCATCTCCTTTCCCTGTTCGCCATTGCCGAACTAAACGCCTGCACCCCCGATCGCCAGTCATCCCGTCGTCGCTCGCTCTCGCCAGTCGCCGTTCCCATTCTTCCATGCTCTCTCTTTCCCTCTCTGTCGAAGTAGAAGAAGAACAGAGGAGTGGGTTATTGGGTTGCTGTGTGGTGTTTTGTGAAGTAAGGGATCCAGACTTAGTGTTTGGTGTTTAGAGGGATCTGAGTTGCTGTTTTGTGAGAATTGGATCTGCTGTTTTGTTGAGTTGGGGTGTTTTGCTGTTTTGTGTGTGGGTGCTTGCTGCTTGTTGCTCTGGGATGTTTGCTGCTTGTTGGGGATCCGACCTTGTGTAGCTGTTGTGGAGAAGTGAAGTTTGGTATTTGTTGTTTTGGAGAAGGGATTGGATTGCTTTGTTGCTGTTTGGATTATTTAGTTACTATTTGCTGTTGTTGCTGCTACGTATCTTGCACGTGCGTTGCTGCCCAGAATTCTGATCCCGTTATTCTTGTTTTCGGTATCGTCGTCGTCGATTAACAGGTAAGTATCCTCTTATTCAAATCGTTTGTTCTCATACAAGCTTTCTTTGCAAAATACCGCAAGTACATCCTTTGACTCTAATTTGTATTCATCGGTCAAATTAAAATCTGTTACTATACATAATCCGTCGATCCTGTATTCGTACTTGATCGCGAATACTTTGTTGTCATATGCATTGCATGAACACGATACACATATGTACTCTTAGGATTATACATGATTATGTGCATGATTATTTTACCCGTTATAGTAGTTAGATTGCAGTTATGATATCTTTTATTAAGTTTTGTATATGCTATTGATCACATCGTAGTTATAACATGTTTTATAAACCCGGAAATATGTTTTCATGCATTGCATAAGTCTTAATACTTGATCCTATCATGTTACCCGTTCCTGTTGTTGCATGTAAATGTTTACCGATCCAGTTAATGTTCATATTTGATTAAAATAAAAAGATAACAAGTCGGGGTATATGGGGAAAGATTTAGTAGTGGGCAATATAGAAGAGTGTACTCGGACGGGAGCTCGTGGTTTCCCGATGCAAGTTGCAAGTTACAAGTTGCAAGTTTGCAAAATTACAGGTTTACATGTTCACATTACAAGTTCACACTCTACATGTTCCACATTGCACGTATCTTGATACAAGATATACTTGACATGTTTTTCCGAGTACATGACCTATAGAATCCACCACTAGGTCTAAACGTAACTAATTGTATGTAGCAACCATGTGGTATTGGACGCATGAACTTCTACCTAGATAAAGTTAATAAAAGATATGAGATTAACACGTACACTTGCATGATCCAATTACATGTTACATGTTCTTGTTGACTTGCTTACTTGTTTACATGTTATATATTCATGTTGACTTGTTTACTTGCTTACTTGTTTACATGCATGCCACTTGTTTCATGATGTCTTGTTCATGATCATGTTTACATATTGTATTTCTCTTATTACATAATTTTTGACTCCATGATATTTTTTCTGCTTCTTGTTCTGTTTCATACTTGTCCCCTTAGCTTGTACCACCTGCGGCCCGTGACTTCCATTAACGGGTATCTTCTTGTTTATTCTTTTTGTAATAATGTACTTACAGGCCCGGATGGAGAATTACCCGAAGGTGTTGCTGAGCTAGTATTTTAGTCTTGTTTATTTTCATGTTACTTTAGTTCATGTTTTATTTATGTACTCTTTATTGTATTTCGGACGCGCTTGACCCGTAACTACTTTGTATTTTCCCAGTTGTTGGTTATGTTATAGACTATGTCATGTACATCTGTTATCCTATCGTGATTTTACATGCTTGCGTGGTTTTTATTGTTATTTTATTGTCGAGTTACCTGTACAGCTTATGAATGATGTATTCGCATAATTCGTTGTGCCTCAGTCATGGACTTGTATTCCCGTATTTTAGGAAGCGGGGCGTGACACCTTGTAATCTTCTCTAGTTGAATATTATATTTCCCTCCAGATTAAGCAAAAGCTAACCAGGATAAATCCTCCTGTGTTTTGTGTTGAATTGATGGATCCATTTGTTAGATTGTTAGATTGATTCGTCTCATCTACCTCGTCGTCCTCATTACTCTAATCAGTTCTGCGTGTTCGACGAAATTCCCCCAACGAGAGTTACGATGAGATTCCTCTCCCTGTCATAACACCCCAACAGTATTGCCATCCCTAGGCGGCGGAATAGCAGGGAGGTTGAGATTAGACAGCTAACGATTAGGGGATAAAAGAAAATAATGTCAAACCTGTGTACAGGTACATGCATAAAAAATTATTACCTAAAAACCAACAGTATTAAATACACATTTTTTTTTATCAACGGGATAGAGCCTCAGGCTCCAGCCACAAAAAGGAGAGTACAAATTACAAGAAATCAAAAGGCACTTGCTCGGAGAGAGACTGAAGCAATAGGCCAACAACAGAAATAGCTACAACCAACATGAAAAAAATAACTGCCAATGAAAGATTAGCCAACAGCAGAACTGTACATCAGAATACAATGGAACAACACAAAATCACTTGCAGATAGACTGAAACCACAACGACCAGGGCGGCAATAGTAAAGGAACGGTCCACCGCAGTCGACCAGCCGCAAGAAATGATGGACTGGACTAAAGCCACACCGGCAAACACAAGAGACGCACAGGTGACGGCCAAAAAATGCAGGACACAGCAGAGAATCCACAGAGACTTGGAGACTAGGCAGCGCCGACCTACGAAAACCAACAGTATTAAATACACATATTTACCAGTAATCATTCTAAAACGAAAATGTGATTGCAATGCACGGTTTGATAATTGGCCCCATATATATATATAGGGTTTTGCTCCATTGAAAATGGGTTCGTTTTCAATGGGTTGGAAAATGCAGCTCTCAGCCGTCCGATCGATCTTGATCTTGATCAGGGGATCAGATCAAGATCCGCTTAAGTCTCCCACTAACGCTCCAAAAAGCGGAGGGGTAATTTCGTTACTTCACGCCAAAAAACATTTGGGACTTAGCGTTTTTTTGGCGTGGAGTTTTTTTTGTCGAAAAATTCACTTAGGCCGTTGTTGGAAACAACGGCCTAGGTTGTTTGAATTTTATTTCTTGAAAAAAATTGTACTTAGGTCGTTGTTGGGAACAACGTCTTAACTATGTACAAGTGTTTTTCCAAACACTTGTACATAATCAGATCTTCATCTCCCTCACAACTCTCTCTCGCTAGTGGAGCTCGATAAACCCAATTCCCCAAATCGTAGTTGTCTCTCTATCGAACTGAAAACCCTACCTCTCTCTTGATCGTTGCTTTTCACCAAATCTCTCCCTATTCTCAGTCTCTAGCCCTCTTCCTTTGAAGATCCCAATTACAAAAAAACTCTAACCCATACAAAATTTATCCAACCCTAAAACCCTAATCCCCCTAAATCAGCCAAACCCTACCCTCTTTCCTTTCTCTACAGCAGCAACTTTGCGGACTCCCGAACACCCTCATTGTTAAAGGTACTAATTTGTTCCCACTTGAGTAGTTGTAAGTAGGCTAATTGATTGGAAATTTATCTCCAATATTTGAGTGTACAATTGCTATATTATGCGTAGGTATTTATAGAGTAGGTAATTCTAGTGTAATTGGGGAAGTAGATGTAGTATTAGTTGTTGTTGGTTGTTGTTCGATGTTAGTAATAGCGCACAAAGCGAAAAAAAATTTATGCAACTTTGCGAGTATGTCGGACACGCCATACACAACCCAACGCAATTCGTAGAAGTGTGTTTGGATTCACGATTTGAAGTGTACGGCCGTGTATCGCTTTCAATTCATTCCCGTGAGTGAAAGCGATACATCGGTGTATTTTGCAATCCGTGAGTCAAAACCGACCTCTACAAATTTGGTTGGCCCATGTGTTTTGCCGCCGTCCCACTCCCAAAGTTTAGGAATTTTTGATCTCGTTTGTGCGGATTTGTACCGTATATCAAACAACAACCTCGGTTCAAGAATGAGGAAAATGCGAGCGAGACACAATCTTGTCTTGCAAACCGTGGATCGGAACTTACTTGTAGAAGTTCCGTTACCTTGTGCGCGGCAAGCCGGACCCAATAGAAGAGTTTTGTATTTATATGACGTCGTTTTCGACTTGTTGTCACTTATTTTGTTTCGTATGTATATATATCGCAATCGTTTGTTAACAAGATGTTTTATATATAATATGTTATTAATGCCAATAATATATTTTTACCCCAGATGAATAACGATACGAAGAGTTCTGCTGTCGGCGATAATTTTGTGCGGGTAGAACCAATCACTGATTCCATGAAGTTAGTCGAAGACCATCTGAAACCAAAGTTAGGTATGACATTCCCCACTTTAGTTGAGGCCGAGAATTTTTATTCTTCATATGCCCGTTGTGGGGGTTTTGCAGTGCATAAAGGTGGAATAAATTAAAGGGGGGAATGGAAGTAGATAAGTCATATCTTTGTAATGAAGCTGGGTCGTCGCCGAGTCAACATAGTGATGGTAGACGGGGAACAACCTGTAGAACGGGTTGCAAAGCTTACGTTCGTGTAAAATTGAACGAAGCAAATAATACGTGGGTGGTGTATTCATTTCACGAAGAACATAATCACGAATTCAGCTCACCTGATAGAAGGCACCTTTTGCCCCGGAACAGGTTCGTGTCACATACGGACAAAAGGATAATAGATCAAATGAACCAAGCTAATATCCAAACATGTCGGCAAATGCTCTTATTCGAAAGTGCTAGTGGTGATCACGATCAAGTAGGATTCACAGAAAAAGATGTTAGAAATTTACTTAGAAATTCGCAAGAAGCATTGAAAGGACACGATTCTACAATGCTAATTGATTTTTTCGAATCTAAGAAACAGACGGATCCTTCATTTTTTTATGACATTCAAGTCGATCCCAAAGGGCGGTTGTCATATTGTATGTGGGTAGATGGTATTTGTAGGATGAATTATGAAGAATTTGGCAATGTAGTTTGCTTTGATGCCACATACAATGCGAACCGTTACGGAATGTTATTTGTTCCCTTTGTTGGAGTGAATCAACATTAGCAATCGACTTTATTAGGAGTGAACCAAATGAGATGACCTCTTCGTTTGAATGGTTCTTTGAAAAGTGGTTAGGGGATATGAATCGTGCTCCATCCGGTATTGTCACCGATCAAGACCGTGGGATCACCGCCGTAGTTAAGAAAGTTTTCCCCCAGACTCGACATCGTTTTTGTATTTAGCACATTCTGGATAAGTTACCCCAGGAGGTTCGTCTTTCGACCGATGTCGACAAGTTTAAGGAGTCCTTGAAGAATGTAATCTACAATTCCGAATATGTACATGAATTTGTAGAAAAGCGAAATATTTTGATTTCGCAATACGGATTAGAGAGTAACAAATGGTTGAACGATATATTTGATATCCATGAAAGTTGGGCACCCATCTACGCTAAAGATTCTTTTTGGGCCGGCATGTTGAGTAGCCAATGGGTTGAGTCCGCACATTCTGCCCTGAAGCATCATACAGAAAAAAATATTCCCTGCATGAATTTACCGTCATCTTCGACCATTTTTTGGAAAGGTAAAGACATGATGAATTGAAAGAAAATCATCGTAACCGTGAGAAGAGACCGAAGTTGAAGAGCGAATGGGCTTTGGAGGCACAAATGGCAAAAACATATACTTTGAAAATATTTTACAAATTCCAAGATGAAGTCACAAAAAGCTTCATGTACAATGTGACATTTGTTGCCGATCTTGAGACACCAGATAGTTCAACCTTCCATGTGATACTCTGTGGAGAATCAGAACCGGCTCGCCTTCTTCAATTATGCAAAATCAATGGAATTATTACATGTACATGTCACTTGTTCGAATTCATTGTCATTCCTTGCAAGCATATTTTAGCTGCACTTCGTTTCTGCCATCACACTTCCCTCCCGGATGTATATATTAAAAGAAGATGGACCAGGGATGTGATGAGAAGAAGTTATACATCCGTTCCAACCGAACCCAATACCAAGAATTTTGCTTCTCGATATTGTGAGTTCAGCTACCATACAAAACAGATTGTCGATCTCGGTTGTTCCTCCAATGAGAGTTACAAATACACGTTGGAGAATTTGCAGAAGATCATTGACGGGGTTTCTCGGCTACAACCCGAATTAGGTGAACAACCGGAACAGGCCTCACAACCACATGACAGTGTCGAACCCAGAGGTAGTTCACAACCGCATGGTAGTGCACAACCTCATGATCAAGAGAGTGGATACATACCTACACGCATTAGTGACCCACAGCAGTGCACGACAAAGGGAAGGCCTCGCGCCAAAAGATTGAGGCCGATTAGAGAGCAAATCCGCATAAAAAAACCGAGAAGGTGCCGAAGATGCGGCATTGTGCAAATGAATCATGATTCAAGAAATTGTCCAACTTTATTTGAGGGGTAAGACACGTACTTTATTTGTTTGTCCCTCGTTTAAATTTATTATACTTTATTTGTGGTAAATGAGTTTCTTACTAACTAAATCTAATCTTTCAATGAAGGCAAGAAGTAATTCCTTCCGATGAAGACAGTTCTGAGTCGAGATATGACGATCCACTATGAATTGTAATTTATAAAATGTAATGTTTCATTATATTTTTAACTCTTTGTGCAACTTGGTTAATTACCTTTGATTGGTAACTGTAAATGTTCTTGAGACTTAAGTGTCGTTTGTTTGTATCGTATGTTAACATTTGTTGTACATAAATATTGGTTTGTAACTCAATTGTATCAGCTGTTGGTGTACTTGCAAATGTAAATATATATATATTTTTTCAAACCTAGGCCGTTGTTGGAGACAACGGCCTCAGTGATTTTGTGAAATTTTGTTTGGCCGTTGGAGACAATGGCCATTTTTTAGTAATTGCCTTATGCCGTTGTTTAGGTTATATTCAAAAAGTTGTGATTTTGGGAGTGCTCTCTGACTTGGAGTAGACAAAAGGAGCAACAAGTTAGAGAGCAACACCATTTTTTAGTAATTGCCTTAGGACGTTGTCTCTTGTCTCCAACAACGGCCTAGATTATATTCAAAAAGTTGTTATTTTAGGAGTGCTCTCTGACTTGGAGTAGACAAAAGGAGCAACAAGTCAGAGAGCAACACCATTTTTTAGTAATTGCTTTAGGCCGTTGTCTCCAACAACGGCCTAGGTTATATTCAAAAAGTTGTGATTTTGGGAGTGCTCTCTGACTTAGAGTAGACAAAAGGAGCAACAAGTCAGAGAGCAACACCATTTTTTAGTAATTGCCTTAGGCCGTTGTCTCCAACAACGGCCTAGGTTATATTCAAAAAGTTGTGATTTTGATAGTACTCTCCGACTTGGAGTAGACAAAAGGAGCAACAAGTCAGAGAGCACCACCATTTTTTAGTAAATACCTTAGGCCGTTGTCGGAGACAACGGCATAGGTTATAGCAAAAAAGTTGTGATTTTGGGGGTGGTCTCTGACTTGGAGTAGACAAAAGGAGCAACAAGTCAGAGAGCACCACCATTTTTTAGTAAATACCTTAGGCCGTTGGTTGTAGCTTAATACTTGAAAAAAAGAAAAAAGTCATGGAAAACCCCTTTATATAAATACCTTAAGCCGTTGTCTCTAATAACGGCCTAGGTATGAAATTTTGTGGGGTTTTTACAAATTTTCTCTTTAGTCTTTACGTACAGTCTCTGTGAAAATTTATACCAAAAACTATTATCTACAGTTGTATATCGTTTAGCTATATTTTTTTTATTTGCCCATTACTTCCACCTTTCAAACCAATATATAATCATGGTGGTTAAATATGTACAAAAAATAATATAAAATAATTCATAAACATCCATTTTGGAAATAAAAAAAACTATAACATTAATGTAAGGTTAGGGTCAGGGTTAGGTTAGGGTTAGGGGTTATTTGTTAGATGGGTTTTCTGTTAGCGAACTCTGTTATTACGTGAAGCAATAGGAATATCATTATCATCACAGCTGCTCGAAGAACTGTACACAATTACTTCACGACGAGATTCCACATCCAAAATTTCCACAGAAGCAACAGCTGCAGGAAGTGTTTTAGAGTAATCTTTGAACTTTTTTGGGATACTCTTCAATTTCAAAAGAACCAGACTGCATCTCCTTATGAGTCTTGGGAAATCACGTACCCGATGGGTTTTGCAACAACCCCTTCTTTCTCGTGTCAAATATAGAAGACTTAATCTCTTCTCTTATTGGCTTATACATGTGGGGATGTACATGTGGGTTTCTACATGTTCTTTTTTCCATATTGGTCATTAAGTTGTACATGTGGTTTATCCCAAATGTGATCTACATGTGGGAATCTACATGTTGGTTTTCCCAATATATGATCTATATTTGGGGATCTACATGTGGTTTTCTGTTATAGTTTCCCAATACATGATAGTCCCTATTTAGACCGTTTTTTTTCGAAAATAATCAGATCCAGTTCTTGATGGCCAAGTAATTGGATCTGATTGCTCTCCGCTCTAAAGCGAACCGAATCTATTTTTTTTTTTGGTTTCTTCTTGTCCATCATTATTATTGAATATTTTTGATATTCGGAGACGGGTTATCCAATTTTGGAATGGTGTTTCCGGAAGAGTGCATTACATGGATTTCGCACCTCTTCGTATTTCGGCGTGAAAAAGTCAGATATAGAAGAATTAATCTCTTACCTTATTGGTTTATACATGTGGGTTTGTACATGTGATTTTTTCCATATTGGTCTTGATGTACATGTGGAAATCTACATGTGGTTTTTCCGATATATGGGCTACATATGGGAATCTACATGTGGTTATGAACTTTAAGTTTTTCCCATAATGAACTTGTTCTACTACATGTGATCAGATCCAGTTTTTGATGGCCAAGCAATTGGATCTGATGGCGTGGAGCTCTAAAGCGAACTTAGGCTTTTCCAATAGGGATATCATCATCATCACAGCGTCTCCAAGAACTGCACACAATTACTTCACGACGAGATTCCACATCCGTATTGGTCTTGTCGTACATGCATGTGGGGATGTACATATGATTTTTTCCAATACATAGACTACATGTGGGGATGTACATATGGTTTTTCCCATATATAGGCTATATGTGGGAAAAAAGCACAAGGACCGAGGATATAAAAGAAGAACCAGATGATTCAAGCTACCTAAGGATGATTCAAGCTAACTTAGGACCTAGTCTTGTGTTGTGCTAACGTCACGCAGCTATCCCATTAATTCTCCTTCTCCATCTCTATCCTGACCTTATCTCCTATTCTATAACTTTCCCTTCAGTCTTTATTAACAGAGAATCCGCACCTTCCCTTCAGTCTCTATTAACAGAGAATCTGCACCACTCTGTTCATAATCTCTCTCATGAACGGCTTGTACATGTGAGATTCTCTAAAAAATGTGTCTGCTATTTCATTGTACATGTGGATTTTTCCAAGTATGGTCTACATGTGGGGAGCTTCATGTGGTTTTTCTCATACATGTGGGGATCTACACTTGGTTTTTTCCATAATGAACTTGTTCTACTACATGTGATCAGATCCATTTCTTGATGGCCAAGTAGTTGGATCTGATGACTCTGCGCTCTAAAGCGAACTGAATCTAAAACAATCTTTGAACTTTTTTGGATTTGCAAGAAGTTCACACCTCTTCTTCCCAATCTTGTGGAATTCTTCCCAGTTGCATGTCTGGAGAATGTCTTCAGGAACGTTTTCATTGTAAACAATGTACGAGAATTTTTAAGATTATACATTATTATTCAAGCCAGACATAGAAGAATTAATCTCTTATCTTATTGGGTTATACATGTGGGAATCTACATGTGGTTTTTCCGATATATTGGCTACATGTAGGAATCTACATGTGTTTTTTTCCAAATATAGGCTACATATGGGGTAGGCTATATGTGGCTATGTACTTTAGGTTTTTCCCATATTGAACTTGTTCTACTACGAAGAGAAAAAGAGTGGAGACCCTAACCCTACATTAACCCCAACCCTAACCCATAATCCTACTCTTCTAACCCTACAATAACCCTAACCCTAACCTACATATCATATTTTATTGATTTTTATGAAACAAAATACCAATTAATTTGTGTTAATTTTTTTATTCGTTTGATGGTATCGATTTTATATTGGTTAGTTAGGTGGCAATGAATGGAAATAAATAAAAAATATAAACAAAAAACATACATATGAATGTCTATTTGGTAGAGTTCAGAAGACAATGTACGTAAAGAGTGGAGAGACACATGTGACTATACTGTTTTTCTTCTAATTTTCAGTAATTCTGAATGCTCTGAGTGGTACTAACTGAAAAGAGTTTAATGCTCCATTCATCACACAAACAAGTGGTTATATATTAGTCATAAACAGAATTGATAGAACTTAAATATTTATAAACTCTTTACTGGAAACTTATTACCTATCAACTCCCAACTACAAATATTAACGTAATTAATGATAAACCAAAACAAGATCTTACCGCAAATGTCTTCCTTGCAATAACCTTAACCCTACAATAACCATAACCAAACCCCTAACCCCCGCTAACCCTAACCCTACCCTTAACCCCCGTTAACACTAACCCTAACCCTAACCCTAACGAATGATATAGTTTTTGTTATATTTTTTGGGGTGTTATGTAGATATTAAAACATCGTGATTATGTAGTGGTTAGTTAGGTGTAGTCAAATTAAAAAATAAAAAAACATATAAATGTTATACAAGCCAAGTTATCATCTATCTTTTGTATAAAGTTCTACAGAGATTATTTGTAAAGAGTGAAGAGAAAATTGAAAAAAGCAAACAATGTGTAACATTTGGCCTACTTCCTAGGCCGTTGTTGGAGACAACGGTCTAGGGTATAAACATTATATTGGGGTGATCTCTGACTTTTTGCTGTTTTTAACACCAACAAGTCGAGAGCACCCCAAATTGTCTATCTTTTGGCCTACTACCTACAACGGCCAAGGGTATACACAATATAGGGGAGCTGCTCTCTGACTTGTTGCTATTTTTAACTCCAACAAGTCAGAGAGCAAGACAAATTGTCTATTTTTTTGGTCTACTACCTAGGCCGTTGTTGGAGTATACACAATATAGGGGAGCTGCTCTCTGACTTGTTGCTATTTTTAACTCCAACAAGTCAGAGAGCAAGACAAATTGTACAACCTTAGTCAACGGCCTATGTTAAAAAAAATAATTAATCTACATGTGTACACAGCAGCTGAAGCTGCTACACTTGAAAATTTTACCAAATTCCAAACACTTTGCCATTACCTACACTCTGAATAAATTCATATCTACAGCCACCAAAATCACCAACCATAATTGACTATTAGCAATTAATAACAACAACATCAATTACACTTAAACTAACAAACCATAATTTCCACTAGTTAAGTTACAACAGGGATAAAACCAAAAAATAAAAAATAAAAAAATAAAAATAAAAAAAAAAATACAACAAACAAAATGTATTGGCTAAGAACCGGGCGTGTATGGTTGTGGTGCTCGCCTCTTCCGAGCAGGATTTCGATGCCGGAACTTGGTTGGCGACTCGGGGATTTCTTCTTCTCCTCCCTCCTCTTGTTGTACGTCTCCAACAACCCTATCCTCACTCTCTTCTTCCTGCTCTTGTTCATGAGATGGATGTGAAGTTGAAGCTTGTTGTTCTCTCAGCTCACGTTCCCGTTGTTGCCCCATCAATGCAGCTGGCCTACCCTTCATGCTTTTACATCGGCCCCTGGGTGAACTTAAAGCTCGATCCAAACGTTCGGCCTCTCCCAAAATATCCAAATTGGTACGGTATGAAGCAAGCATCCTCTGAGCAAACCTCTTCATAGCCGTGCCCGCCTTACTTTTTATTACCTCCGCGCATTCTTTTGCCATGTCCATCGTATTATCAATCTAAATCAAAAAACCCCAACAAAAATAATTACACAAATTCGGTAAATTAAACAATTCATGATCTTAAATATAACGAACATTAAAAGAAATATGAAGATTGTAGTTACCACTGTACGTATAGCTGTGGCCTTCGGTTGGAACATGGGTTGTGAACTAGAATAGGTGGGAGGTGATTCAATCTCTCTCTCCTTAATTTCTCGTTGAACACCAGCAGGTAGTTCTGTATTGGAAGAGATGTACAGACGTGTAATTGATCTATACCATTGCATGTACTTCCCTTGCAGCTTGCCATCATACTCTTCTACATCGGTAATTACAAGTTGAAACCATTGCTCGTTCCATTCTGCAATGTGAACACGATAGAAATCTGTCCAATCATGAGTATGCATGCGACCGGTACCCCTCACGGTGTGTAACTCATGATCGTATAGGTTTTTGCAGCTTGGGGGACTATCCTATTGAAGACCGAACTGACGAAGGACTCTATCCGGTCACGGATGCTCCACTATACCGAAGTTGATGAGTGGAGCCGTCGTCAGCCACAACCGCGACCCGATGGTGCACATCGGCGGTAGTCTTCCCACCTGCTCGGGTGTATACGGCACCCAAATCATGAACTCTTCTCATAGTTGGTCGAGCTCGTCTCTGTAGTATGTTATTACACCCTTGGGGTTGTCTTTGTAACTCCGACTACCAGTCCAATATACCCCTAAGGGTGCTAACATAGCAGGATTTTCTGGTTGGGCCATCCAACTGTCCGCCGGTATCCTAATGCGGGGACGACCCAAGTGCAGTCGCTCCCATGACCAAATCTGTCACAAAACCATCGGTCCGGTCATCTCCATCCCATCTAGCGCGACATGACACAACGGCCTGTATAGCATTGCCAACGCGTAGCTTCCCCAGCTGTACCGGCCAGCTAAGCCTAGGTCGGCGAGCAATCGTAGGTACATGAGGTGCACCGTATCGCCGGATGAGTTAGGCAAGAGAACCCCTCTGATCACTGTTAGAATGTAGGCTCTGGTGTAGTACATAGTCGTCGGGCGATGCATTGGTCAACGTTCCATCAAAACGTCCCTTCAACTAAGATAGTCGGATTGATTGTCCTTGGAAAATGTCATCATCTTCCGCGACCGCCTCATCAAACTCTGTACCGAGTAGTTCATTGCACAACTCTATTTTATCAAAGTTTATACTACCCATCACAGCCAACCCATCTATTGGAAGACCGGATATCATCGCTATATCCTATAGCGACACTGTCATCTCTCCAATCGGTAGATGGAACGTGTGCGACTCTGGCCTCCAGCACTCTACGAGTGCCGAGAGAAGTGTTCGGTCGAGTTTAACCTGACCCATCATGTTGATTCCATAGAAACCGGCCGCTACTAGGTACTCGACAATACGTGGATGCACCTTCATGGTCTCGTGGGTGCGAAAATTACACCTCCGCGTCGTCCCACCCCACACTGTTGCGGATCTGTGGTGATCTTACAAGGTCAGTTCACCGAGATATATTGGTCCTGGACTACGACGTCCTGTCATCGAAGAGGATGCACCAACCTACACGAACCAAAAAACATAATTATTATTAGTCTAAAATCAATATCACTAAAAATAAAATTAGAGACAATACAAATTAATAGTTCTCATATTTTCTGTGGAATGTTCCCCCCGTGCTTCCTGGGATGTCCTTCCCCTTTCGGTTCCCCTCGTTCTATCCATTTCTCTGTAACAAAGTTCGCATATATGAAAGTAATTACTCGCCGAAAATTAGCAAACACAAATCAACGAGATGCAAAAATTACAAAATTTTGCTTACACGCGTCAAAACAACACAAACGAGATGCAAAAATTCCTGCATTTTGCCGTCAACTAGGGCACACCAAACACAAGCCAACGCAACTTATAGAAGTGAGTTTCGACCCACGATTTGAAATATACGGCCGTGTATCACTTTCACTCTTTAAAAAAGAGCGGGAAGCGATACATTGACGTATCTCGCAAACCGTGGGTCAGAACTCACAAATACAAGTTTCGTTGCGTTGTGAATGGTTAGCCCAACCTACGTGCACCGTTTCGTATTTTTTGGACTTCATTTAAGCATTTTTGTATTGAGACCGTACTAAAAAAGTTTCGATGTAGATTGAAGTTTTTTCATATACTCGTCAAAACAACATAAACGAGATGCAAAAATCCAAAATTTGGCCGTTGGGTCGGGCTCCCCGCACACAAGCCAATGCAACTTGTACATGGGAGTTCCGACCCACGGTTTGAAAGATACGACTGTGTATCGTTTTCACTATTGAAAACTGAGCGGAAAGCGATACATTGACGTATCTCGCAAACCGCGGGTCGGAACTCGCTTGTACAGGTTGGTATGACTTGTGAGTGGCGAGACCAACCTACTCGCACAGTTTTGTTTTATTTGGACTTTGTTTAAGCAATTTTCTATTCATAACGTATTCCATAAATTTCGAAGTGGATTAAAGGTTTTTTATATACGCATCAAAACAACAAAAACGAGAAGGAAAATTTTCTAAATTTGGGCGTCAACTCTGGCACACCAAACACAAGCCAGCGGAACTTGCAGAGGTGAGTTCTGACTCTTGGTTTCAAAGATACAGCCGTGTATCACTTTATATCTGTTGTATTGAATAAAACTGATAAACGGACGTATCTCACAAATCGTGAGATGGAAATCACCTCTACAAGTTCTGTTACCTTCTATGCGGCGAGTCCGACCTACTCGTACAAATTGAATTTTTGGATCTCGTTTATTTTCTTCTCCTATATTCCACCACTACAACTAACACTACATCTACGAAAATGTCAACAAAATATATACAACATACATGATCAGAGCTAATTATATACTCTCTAGATTATAAACAAGACTACTACGCATAATACAAAAAAACCCAAGTCCAAAATTGGAAAAAAATTCAATAAATTAACATAGTTCATTATAGTAATTTGGGATTAAGTCAATACCTGGTCGAAAGAGAGAGATAGAGAGTTGGCAAAGATGTTAGAAGCCGCTTCGCGCTGTTGTAGAGAAAGGAAGGGAATTTGTGCTAGGGTTCAGATGATTTGGGAGTTTCGATGTTAAATTAGGGTTTGTTGTATTCGGGAGATGGAGAGAGAGATAGAGAGCTTTCCACAAGATGGGAAGTTCAAGAAGGCAAAGAAATCGATGCCAAGGAGTTGGGAGAGTGAACTAGGGTTTGGGGATGGGTTTCGGGAGCTCAAGAGAAAGAGAGTGTGTGACGAAGACAGAGTGAGGTAGATTTGGGTATGTATAAGTGTTTGGAAAAATACTTGTACATACCTAGGCCGTTGTTTCCAACAACGGCCAAGGTTTTTTTTTTTTAAAAAAAAACAACCTAGGCAACAATGTCCTTAGTGAATTTTTTGACAAAAAAAAACTCCACGCCAAAAAAAGGCTAAGTCCCAAACATTTTTTGGCGTGAAGTGACGAAATTACCCCTCCGCTTTTTGGAGCGTTAGTGGGAGACTTAAGCGAATCTTAATCTGATCCACTGATCAAGATCAAGATCGATCGGACGGCTGAGAGCTGCGTTTTACAACCCATTGAAAACGAACCCGTTTTCAATGGAGCAAAACTCATATATATATATATATATATATATATATATATATATATATATAGGTAAAAGGGATATGAGCAACATGCTCATTTAGTAAATGAGCAATTGATTATGTGGCATGTATGTGATACATTGGACAACTAATCCTTTTTAAGGCTTTTCCAATCACACGTATGCCACATCATCAATTGCTTATTTACTAAATGAGCAAGTTGCTCATACCCCTTTTTTCCTATATATATATATATATATATATATATATATATATATATATATATATATATATATATATATATATATATGGAAAGCTTCCGTTGTGCACTACCTCTAGTGCACACGGCGTGTGCACTAGGCCTTCGGGTATTCATATCGACGATCCGAACCGTTCACATTGATCTACACATCTAAATTAGTCTAAATATGTAAAATCAAATCATTTGAAATTCATTTGTCCATCCATTGAAGTGTTACAAAATTGTATGGCTGAAAATCATTATTTTTTATAGTCACATAATGGATGGGCAAATGAATTTCAAATGATTTGATTTTACATATTTAGACTAATTTAGATGTGTAGATCAATGTGAACGATTTGGATTGTCGATATGAATGCCTGAAGGCCTAGTGCACACGCCGTGTGCACTAGAGGAGTGCACAACCGAAGCTTTCCCTATATATATATATATAGAGCTTTCTTCCGATGCAAACCGGTCAGAAGCGGGTCTATTCGCACCGACCCGTGCGAACTTTGAAATGGACCGTTGGATCAAAGATCCAACGGTCCAGATTTTTATAAATAAAATTTTGCCTTAACCCGTTGTTGGGAAAAACGGGTTAAGGCAAAATTTTATTTAAAAAAAGCCTTAACCCGTTCTTGGGAAGGACGGGTTAAGCCTATCTATATTCATTTGTATTTCCATTCTGTTCGTCTTCTTCGGCGATTGCTCTCTCGTTCCTTCTTCTTTCTTCGACGAACCCAACGGAAAAAAAACCCTAGCTCCGCCTTACGACGGCATCTACAGCTCCGTCCGCTCTCCCTTCTCTCTCCCAACTCCAAAGTTCGAAACCCTACTCTCTCATCCCCTCTTCGATACGAAATCGAAACCCTAGTTCTCTTCCAAATTGTTTCATTGGCTTGATTTGGAACTATTTTGTAAGGTATAAACTATTTTTTTACCTCAACAATCTATATTTGAGTTTATTTTTAAATTTGTGTATACTCAAATATTTAGATAGTGGGAAAAATTTTATTTTCCTTAGTAGATTTTAGTTGTAGGATTGGGTTGACTTTAAGTATATTCAATTGCTGAATTTATTTGCTTGCGTTAGTAATATGTAGAACTAGAATTGTATATACGAAATTAGTTAGAAAATTTTCAGTGCGGTTATGGTTGAAAACCCTGCAAACGACCGTAAAAAAATACGAAACTTTGCGAGTAGGTTCGTCTCACTTAGTACAAGCCACCCCAAGTTGTAGAAGCGAGTTTCGACTCACGGTTCGAGAGATACGGCCACGTATCGATTTCGGTTCGAAAAAACCAAGTAAAGCGGTACACGGCCGTATCTCCCGAACCGTGACTCGAATCTCGCTTCTACAAGTTCAGATGGCTTGCCCTACGTGAATTCGACCAAGTCAGAAAGTTTTATAATTTTCGGATGCCGTTTGTGCGGTTTCTCAACTTCCTCGCATTATAAGTTTTAGACTTAGAATTTTCTAAGTGCGGGTAGATTAGAAAACCCTTCAAACGACCTCCAAAAAATACGAAACTTTGCGAGTTGGTTGGTGTCCGATATGAGAAGCCAACCCAATTTGTAGAATTGAGTTTCGACTCACGGTTCGAGAGATACGGCCGCATATCGCTTTTGGTTGAAAAAAACCAAGTAAAGCGGTAGACGGCTGTATCTCGCAAACCGTGACTCAAAACTCGCTTCTACAAGTTCGAGTGGCTTGTCCTACGTGAATCCGACCAAGTCAGAAAGTTTTAAAATTTTCGGATGCCATTTGTGCGGTTTCATCAACTTCCTCGCATGAGAAGTTTTAGACTTAGAATTTTCTATGTGCGGGTAGATTAGAAAACCCTTCAAACGACCTCTAAAAAATACGAAACTTTGTGAGTTGGTTGGTGTCCCCTACGAGAAGCCACCCCAAGTTGTAGAAGTGAGTTTCGACTCACGGTTCGAGAGATACGGCCGCGTATCGCTTTTGGTTGGAAAAAACAACTGAAGCCGGTACACGGCCATATCTCGCAAACCGTGACTCGAAACTCGCTTCTACAAGTTTGGGTGGCTTGCCCTACGTAAATTGGACCTAGTTGGAAAGTTTTATAATTTTCGGATGCCGTTTGGGCGGTTTTCTCTACTTCCTCGAATGTGAATTTTTTGGCTTAGAATTTTGTAAGTGCGTTTAGAGTTTAAAACACTTCAAACCACCTCCAAAAATTACGAAACTTTGTGAGTTGGTTGGTGTCCCCTAGGAGAAGCCAACCCAACTTGTAGAAGTGAGTTTCGACTCACGGTTCGAGAGATACGGCCGCGTATCGCTTTTGGTTGAAAAAAATCATTATAAAGCGGTATACGGTCGTATCTCGCAAACCGGGAGTCGAAACTCACTTCTACAAGTTCAGGTGGCTTGCCCTACGTGAATTCGATCAAGTCTGAAAGTTTTAAAATTTTCAGACTCCGTTTGTGCGGTTTTGTCAACTTCCTCGCATTATAAGTTTTAGACTTAGAATTTTCTAAGTGCGGGTAGACTAGAAAACCCTTCAAACGACCTCCAAAAAATACGAAACTTTGCGAGTTGGTTAGTGTCCCCTATGAGAAGCCAAATCAATTTATAGAATTGAGTTTCGACTCACGGTTCGAGAGATACGGCCGCGTATCGCTTTCGGTTGAAAAAAATAATTATAAAGTGGTATACGGTCGTATCTCGCAAACCGTAAGTCGAAACTCACTTCTACAAGTTTGGGTGGTTTGCGCTATGTGAATTCGACCAATTGGAAAAGTTTTATAAATTTTTGATGCCGTTTGTGCGGTTTTCTCACGTTCCTCGCATTATAAGTTAATGACTTTCAATATTTTTGTGCGGTTAGAGTTGAAAACCTTGCAAACGTCGTCAAAAAAATACGAAACTTTGCGAGTAAGCTGATCTCACTCAACACAACCCACCTCAACATGTAGAAGTGGGTTTGGTATTATGGTTCGAGATATACGGCCGTGTATCAGTTTATTTGGGTTTTTTTACAACCTAAACCATCTTACACACCTGTATCTCTTCAACCGAGATTTGAAACTCACTTTCACAATTTGAGGTGACTTATGCTACGTGAATTCAACCAATTTCACCTTCAGCCCTTTTTTTTGTTTTCATTCGTGTGTTTTTCCCCAAAATCTCGGTATATTTGTTTTGTTGTCATTTGTACCAACCACATTTTAAATTTTTTGTCAAATAGATAAATGGCCAGAACAAGGCAACCGAGAAGCCCGACCGGTAACACTAGTGGCGCACCAACTACTGAGGTAAGATTGATTATTATTATTGATTTTAAATACGAATATGTAACATTATCTCAATAATAACATTTGTTATATTTATTCGTGTAGGTTGGTGACCGTCAATCCACATCTGCTGAGACAGGTCCATCATCCTCGGTTCCCGTTACATTACCCAGACCCGTGGACACAAGCATACTCACCTTGCAACCCAAACACCGATCCGAAGCCGTGTGGAATGGGTCCGATAAAAAATGTAATTTCCGGAAGCACACAGTTCTTCCTTTCGATCCCGTATCACGCAGTATGTGGTGGAGGCCGGAATCTACGGAGCTAGATTCATTCACTCAGTGAAGCTAGATCGGCCACTCCTTACAGCTCTAGTCGAGCGATGGAGGCCGGAGACCCACACATTCCACCTACCAGTGGGTGAGATGACTGTGACCCTACAAGATGTGGCAATGATAACTGGACTACCAATAGATGGAGTTGCCGTGACGAAAAATGGACTTCGATCGAGTTGAAGTTGTTCGTGACTTACTCGGTATCGACCTGCAGTTGATAGTTCTCCAAAGAAAAGAGGCCGCTGAAAAAGAAATCCGCGAAAATGTAACCGCAAATTTTGATGAAGATTTATTGTATAAACAAATAGAAGTTGCGAAAGATAAAGCGGAGGAAGAAGTGATGGCTGATGCTTTCGATGGTAAATCACTGTACATCAGCTGGTTAAAATTTCAGTTCGAGGAGGAATATTTGGCTGCCAATTCGGACGAGCAAACCCTAACGTACTATGCACGTGCATACATTTTTAGTTTGATAGGGGGACTGATCTTCCCGAACTCATCCGGATCAACCGTGCCGCTAATGTACCTACGGTTGTTGGAGGATTTCCGGTATGCGGGGCGTTTTAGTTGGGGGAGTGCGGCACTGGCGCTACTATATAGGAATTTGTGCACATGTTCTTTAGGTAGCGTACAGATGGGTGGCCCAATGGTGCTACTGCAGATCTGGAGTTGGGAACGCATCCACATCGGACGTCCCCGTATTGTTGAGGTTACACTGGATTGGTTGGCCGCCCCGGGGGCAGCAGAGTTGTTACCTCCTCTAGGAGCATATTGGGCGGGCCGGCACACGTGGGTTGATAACCCACGCCAATCTTTAACCTACTACAGAGATGAGTTAGACAACCTGCGGGACGAGTTCGTCAATTGGGAACCGTACTCGGCCGACAGGTTGCAACGGGTTCCTCCAGTCTGCGTAGACAGATCCCTTTGGTTGACGGCTGCACCTCTTGTGAATTTTGGAGTTGTCGAGTTCCAGTATCCTGATAGAGTTTTGCGGCAATTCGGATATCAACAGAAGATTTCCGAGGTCAGGTCTTATGATAAAAAGTTGCACGAGGTCAGGGGAACGGGACGAGTGCCCAACTTCGATTGGGCTGATTACCATCGTTACCATGTAGCCAACTGGAACACCATGCGGCGGCAAATGACACCGAATATGATGTACGTCGCGATACCATATGATGGCTCCCTCCAGCAGGCATACATGATGTGGTACAAGCGAATAACCCGATTGTATGTTTCTCCAAAGGCTGCCATACCAGCTGGTGTGCAACTTCCGATTCCCCCTACCTAGGCAGAACCAGCTCCAACATATTCCTCCTCCCAGCCGATGTACCAACCAAGGGCTGAGACATATCGAAAAACGGTCAGTCAAATTTCATATAGTTTGTACGCATGTACTGTATTTAATTGATGCTGCTAATTATGAATGATGTTTAAATTGGAATTTTTCACCAACTGTAGATTGAAAACGCATGGAAAGTTGTTCGAACAGCTGCTCGCGTCTTGAAGACTAGGATACCCGAGAGCTTCAAGGAGGTAATCCGGGAGATGCTAGCCCCGTGCCGTCGTACTCTGGAGGACGCGGGTGAAGGTCCACAAGTTGAGGCCTATTTGAGAGCCAACTTGCCATCAATGGGTACTAGGCGAAAACAAACTGTGACTAGGCCGGGAATTCGCATCACCGAGCCCCAACAGGTGCAACCCCAACAACCACAAATTGAAGATGAGACGGAGAATTGGGAAGATGATGACCCTCAATCTCCTGAAACCGAGGGTAGACGACGGAATCCTCAACGAAAGAGGAACCCACCTGAACATCTATCACCAAGTGGTCGCAAACCGCGTGGTCGTAAAAGGTAGTATCTAACAATAGGTTGGTTAAGTGGTATTTTATTGTTTGGTTTTTTATTTTATTCCGTTCAAATAACTAAGAACTACTGTTTGTTTCTCTATTTGTAAATGTTGTAGATAATTATCGGGCATCCGCGGAACTCAACCATCAAGATAGGTGAAGGGATCCAGAAATGTAGTCGAACGATTAAACAATTTGTATATCAACTGTTTGTTTATATTTTTTTGTAGTGAATGACTAGTAATAGGTAGTTGTAAACAATACAGAAATGAAGTCGAACGATTTGGTGAGATTAGTATTTGCTAATGAATGTCCTATTTTATGTCTTCACATATATATTGTTGCGAACATGGATTTCTGAGTTGTTGTGGTACCGCTATATATATGTAGTTGTATTGTTGTGAACTGAATTCTCAATTCTTGTGCTATGAATTGTTGTTGTGAGGTTGTATTGTTGTGAACTCAGTTTCAGTATTCTTGTGAGTTGTTGTGAGGTTGTATTTTTCACCAAGACACCTGTACTGATTGGGCCGAAATATCCCTACCTAACCCGTCATTGTAGATAACGGATTACCTACACCTAATCCGTCATCGACAATAACGGGTTAAGTAGACATATATTGGCCGAAGTTTTTTAACCTACTGGCCTGTACATGATATAGTTCTGCCAAAATAGGTAAACTTAACCCGTTATTTTCAATAACAGGTTAGGTGTAGATAACCCGTTATCCACAATAACGGGTTAAGAAGACATATATTGGCCGAAATTTTTTATTCTCGGGTCTGTACATGATATAGTTCTGCCAAAATAGGTAAACTTAACCCGTTATTGTCAATAACGGATTAAGATCACCTAACCCGTTATCGACAATGACGGGTTAAGAACACATATAATGGCAGACGAATTTTAATCCCAGGTTTTTAGTTGACAAAGTTCTGCCAAAATAACTCAGCTTAACCCGTTATTGAGAATAACGGGTTAAGAACAATTCACCCGTCACCCTTAATAACGGGTTAAGTAGATATATATTGGCAGAAGAATTTTCACCTCAGCTCTGTAGGTGATCAAGTTCTGTGAAAATTGTTTTATGTAACCCGTTATTGTTAATAACGTGTTAGGATAACTTAACCCGTTTTTGACAATAACGGGTTAAGTAAGAAGATATTTTTATCCTTTCTACAAATTTCTCTTCACTCTTTGCGAGAATTGTCTCCTGAACTGTGCAAAGTGACATTAATATGCCCATAAATTGTTTATATTTTTTATTAATTTCCATTTACTACCTCATAACTAACCACTATAAATTTGTTACCATAATATGTGTTGTAAAAGTTAAAAAATTAAATTACGATATTTTGTACCAAGGGTTAGGGTTAATGTTAGGTTAAGATAGGGTTAGTGTCGGGTTAGGATTAGGGTTAGGTTAAGATAGGGTTATTGGTGAGTGTATGTTTTTTGTTTTGATTAATTAGGTTCATATTTGTGGATCCCCACATTTATATTTGACTTTGCAACATGTGGAACCACATGTACAACATGGCAAGTATCTTAATTTGTAGTACAAGTCGTTAACTTGTAGTACATTAACGGGCCGTTCTAAATTTCCAGATTAATGAATCCATCCATCCATCAGTCAATCAATTTGAAGGTTCAAATCAGGGCTAATCAAATATATCTTCCCCCACATATCTTTATTGTGCTACTACATGTGAACTTGTGCCCCCACATGTGAACAGATCCAGTTCTTGTTAGCCAAGTAATTAGATCTGGTGGCGTGGCGCTCTAATAATGCGTTCGTGCTTTTCCATTAGGAATACCATCATCATCACAGTTGATCCAAATCTGTATTGGTCTTTTTGTACGTGGATGTGGAGAATCTACATGTAGTTTTTCTCATATATAGGCTACATGTGGGGGATCTACATGTGGTTTTTCCCCCATATAGGCTACATGTGGGACCTACATGTGGTTTTTTCCCCATATAGATACATGTAGGAATCTACATGCGGTTTTTCCCCCATATAGGCTACATGTGGGATCTACATGTGGTTTTTTCCCCATATAGGCTACATGTGGGATCTACATGTAGTTTTTTCCCCATATAGGCTACATGTGGGATCTACATGTGGTTTTTTTCCCATATAGGCTATATGTGGGGATCTAAATGTGGTTTTTCCATCATATAGGCTATATGTGGGGATCTACATGTGGTTTTGCCATCACATAGGCTAAATGTGGGGTTGTACATGTGGTTTTTTCTCCATATAGGCTACATGTGGGGATCTACGTGTGGTTTTTTCCCCATATAGGCTTCATTTCCACAATCATATAGGCTACGTTTCCACAATCTAGAGTGTAGGCTGCTGTCTCCACCAAAGAAGTGGTGTTGTCATCTAAGCCAAGTGACCACCACAAGCCAGAAAACTTTGAACATACACCTAAGTGGGAAAAAGCACCAAGCTAAACAAGCAGAACTCAGCACCCGCCTACTATTATTGCAGACACTTCAATATGGGAAAAACCTAAACTACATAACCACATGTACATCCCCACATGTAGCTTATATATAGAAAAAACCCTAAGTACAGATCCAGTTCTTGATGGCTAATTAATTGGATCTGATGACGAGATATGGATCATGTGACGCATCTGGTTAGGCTTTTCCATTAGGGATATCAGCATGTGGGGATCTACATGTGTTTTTTCCATGTATACGCTATATGTGGGGATGTACATGTATTTTTTTCATGTATAGGGTACATGTGGGGATATACATGTGGTTTTTTTCTCATCGGTTTCAGTCTCTATCTTCTTCGTGTTATCAATGGCTTCCAAAAAACCAACAAATGCTACATGTGGTTTTCTCTTTACATGTGGGGATCTACAGTTGGTTTTTTGTAGACACGTGGGGGATCTACATTTGGCTATGTACTTTAGGTTATTCCCATTTTTGAACTTGTTCTAATACGAAGTGAAAAAGAGTGGAAACCCTAACCCTACATTAACCCTAACCCTAATCGCTAACCCTAACCTACTAACCCTATAACAACCCTAACCCTAACCTACAATTTTTTTTAAATTTTTTTTAAGAAACAAAATACTAAATTAATATGTGCTAATTTTTATATTCATTTGATGATATCGATTTTATATTGGTTAGTTACGTGGCGAGGAATTGAAATAAATTAAAAACAAGATCTAACCAAACCCCTAACCCCCGCTAACCCTAACCCTGCCCTTAACCTACTGTAACCCTACTCTAACCCTACAAAGTACTCTAACCCAACCAAAAATTATATCTAACATAATTGTTTAAACCAGACTGACTGAAATTGTGTAAATGATTTTAAAAAATTGTTTACAAACAAAATTTGAAATCGCGTAACGAACATCTATGGAAAGCAGATTATATAAAATTTTATGAGCAGTTTTTATGCAGCAGGTTTTAGTAAGGTCAATGTGGTGTCTGAATAACCCGTCATAAATTGAGCTTATATAAGTGCACTACTTTATATGTTATATTTACAAACTTGTTTACACATTTTTTTACATGCGATTTAATAATTATCAGTACTGCCGATATAAGTACACTTAACCCGTTATTTAAGATAACGGGTTGTAAATACTTAACCCGTTATCGTCAATAATGGATTAAGTTAACATATATTGGCAGAACTTCGCCATCTACTTATGCATGTAGCCATAAACTTCTGCAAATATAAGTGTACTTAACCCGTCGTTGGCGATAACGATCTTTGTTAACGTAACCCGTTATTCGTAACAACGGGTTACATTGACAAAGATTGGCAGTGGTTCATCATGTAGAAACCAAGTTTTGGCATAGATCAAGTATACTTAACCCGTTCTTGGTACCGACGGGTTAACTGTAATTAACCCGTTGTCACCAACAACGGGTTATCCAGGTGTAGTTTACAGACATGGTCTGTACATTTTGGGATTTGTATCAATTTGTTGGAGACAATTGCTATCCTTGCTACTGTTTTTTGGAGACTTGTATCATACTTTGGTGGATATCAAGGATTTAACCTTCTTGTCTTCTTCTTCTTCTTGTTTTGATCCCTCCTTGTCTTCTTCTTCTTGTTGTTTTGATTCAGCCCTATTGATGAGCATTGTTGTGTACAAGATTACTGTCATATCATGCTCCCCTCCTTCTAATCTTCCCTAAAACTGAGAGACTTCAGTTCATAACTCAAATGAGTCTTCTCTTCTTCTCTTCAAGATAACTTAAATGAGAGACTTCAGTTCATAACTCAGTAGATGAAAAAATATGAGGAATCAATCTTCTCTTCTTCTCTTCAAGATAATCTTTTCTTCTAAATAGGGAGGAAGAAGTTTGAGTTATAGAAGAAATTTGAGTTCAAAGATGGTCGCCTACAATTGTGCTTGTGTATGAAGATGCAGAAGTAGAGAGACTTGTGCATGAACATTTCAGTGTACAAGTGCATGCTAGGTTTCTCTCAAGTGGTAGGGAGGGCCGCCGACTTTGCCTTTTTTTCCCTTCATTTCCCTCAATCTTCTTTCTTATAGCTTTTAGATGCGTTTGCATAAGTAGCAATTGTCCTCCTTTCATACGCATTCGTTCTCTATTGTTACACAGAGTGTAAAAATTCTCTGCTTCGTAGGACGGAGTAGTGGTGGGTGCCACAGTGTATTCATGCTGCTTTTCAACTTCTTGGCATGCACACCTCACAATCGTGCAACAAATAGTACGAATATGAGGAGTACGTGTCAAGAAGTTGTCAAGTACTTTGAATATACGGTTACACCCACTACTACGCTATCCCACGAAGCGGAGAATTTTTACCTCTGTGTAATAGTAGTGAACTAAATTGTATGTAGGGGGGATAATTGCTACTTATGCAATCAAAAAAAGGCAGAGTCAACAGTCCTTCCTATCAATTTGAGAAGAAACCGAGCATGTACTTGTATACTAAATTAATTTCAAATTTGGAGTAGAGTGTCAAAGGATGACTTTGTAATGTCAATTTGCTTGAGTTATGTACGCATTCTATGTATCTTCCCACAACTTGTTCTTGCCAGTTTGTAATGTTTGATATATGAATAAATTTGTTGTTGCAAATGGCTTGTTGTGAATGAACAATTTTGTATATGTATCAACAAAAGAAGATATATCCAGCACAGACGAAAGTTCACTAAGTTATTTGTTGTGAATGAACAAATATGTATATGTATCAACAAAATAAGATATAGTCCACAAAGTGGAAAGTTCTGTAAATAAATCTCAACCTAACCCGTCATTGGTAATAACGGGTTAGGTGATATAAAACCGTCAACGCCAATAACGGGTTAAGTTGAGAGATATTGGCCGAACTTCATCCCCTACATGTGAAGTATTGGTTAAGGACTGCCAATATCTATTTCCTTAATCCGTCATTGGTAATAACGGGTTAGGTGATATAAAACCGTCAACGCCAATAACGGGTTAAGTGGAGAGATATTGGCCGAACTTCATCCCCAACATGTGAAGTATTGGTTAAGGACTGCCAATATCTATCTCCTTAACCCGTCATTGGTAATAACAGGTTAGGATATATAAAACCGTTAACGCCGATAACGGGCTACGTGGAGAGATATTGCCCGAACTTCATCCCCTACATGTGAAGTATTCGTTAAGGACTGCCAATATCTATCTACTTAACCCGTTATTGAAGATGACGGGTTAAGTTATCGTAACCCGTTATCTTCAATAACGGGTTTAGTAGAGAGTATCTGGCAGCATCTTTTCTTCAATACTACATACATTTTCACAATTTTCGACAATATAGATATATCATCCACAAAATACACAATCTCCCACACAAATAATAAATCTGTTTACATCGGCATCCAGACAATTTTCATTACCAAATAATTCACAAACAGATCGAGTTGCCCAAATGGCACACATCTTCAAAATTCACAAATTTCGACATAAATAAACATTCGCTACCCAAATACAAGATCAAAATCCATAGCAACATATGTAGTTCACAAATACACAAAATAAACTGATACATTCAATTTTCATTAATTTACTTGTACCAAACAGATACATTCAATTAACCACATATATACAATCCAAAAGCAACGAATTTTTCAACGCATTGCTTTTTTCCATTGGGCGCGTTTTTTTGTTTCATTCCGGACCTACACCAAAAAAAAAATATATAAGTTAATAATCGAGTCGAAATTAATAATTATCTACACAAAAAAATATAAAATTCAGCAATTATTAGGTGATTATCTTGAAAGTTTGATATGGCATACATATTAGATCAAAACCCCTAGCACGAACCTTCGCCTTCGTCATCATCACTCTTTACAGCGTTTGGAGCTTCTTCATTCCCTACCGATCCACTAAATAAGGAAGAAGAATGAGTTAGTACCGACTACAACAAGTTTACATTCATTGAGTCCAATTAACAAATACAAAATCTCTGATATAATACCTTGCTACATTTTTTGGGCAATTTCGTGAATCGTGACCTACGACACGAAGGCATGTCCTGCAAAGTCTTGGCCTCTTCGTTTTTTGACCTTCTCTTATAGACTTCAACCGTTTCCCTTTAGGCCTCCCCTTTGTGGTGCACTGCGCAGGGTCACCTATATGTGTATGTGCGTGTGCATGTCCACCACTCTCAGGTTGTGCGCTACCTTCGTGTGGTGTGCTGTTCACTGACTCAATGTTAGCAAAGCCTTCAATTCCCTTCAGCATGTGGTCGAGCATGTACTTGTATCCTCGCTCTGAAGAACAACCAAGATCGACCAAATGTCTTGAGTGCATAGTCAGTTCACAATAACGAGAGGCAAAATTGTCGCCCATACTATTGGGAACCGGTATACTGCTTCTTCTCAGTTGATCCCTGGTCCATTGCCTACAAATATATTGTTCGGGTAGTGCGGTGTGATCTGTGAACCGAATAACTGCCAGTAGATGTTTGCAGGGAATGCCTACGAAGTCGTACATGGAACAAGGGCATTTAGCAATTTCAGTGATTTTACAATAAGAAATCACCTTCCCCGGTTCTGAATTTCCACAAACTGTTACAGAATAAGCTGCACTATCCGGTGTATCCATACTCGCAATTAAACTCACATTAAGTAATAAGCTTTTGACAACTTCTTGTTGAAATTTGTAAAAAATCTTCAAAGTGTATGTTCCTGCCATTTGTGACTCCAATACCCATTCGGTCTTCAATTTTGGCCGCTCCTCGCGATTACGATGTGTTTCTTTAAGTTCATCGTGTCTTTATTTTACTAAGAGTTGGTCAAAGATGACGGCAAATTCATGTAATGAGTACTTTTTATGAGTATGGTGCTTCAAGGATGAATGTAGCGATTCGCTACGTTGGGTACTCAACATGCCCCCCCAAAATGAGTCTCTTGCGTACACAGGAGCCCATTTTTCGCGGATCTCAAATTTTTCCTTCAACCATTTGTTATTCTCCAGTTTGTACTGGGAGATCAAATTTTTTCACTTCTGTTCGAATTCTATTTTAAATTCCGCCGTATAAATGATAGTCTTCAAGGCATCCCTGAACTCATCAACGTTATTCGGCATGCGCACTTCATGTGGTAGCTTATCCAAAATATGCCAAATGCAATATCTATGTGACGTGATTGGGAAAACTTTGGATTGCAGAAGTTATCCCACGATCCTCATCTGTCACGATGTTGATCGGATCAAAGCCCATTGCTTCTCGCCACTTTTCAAAGAACCACTCAAATGAGGATGTCTTCTCATTGGGGATGAACCCACAACCTAGGAATATTGATTGCCAATGATGGTTGAATCCAACAAATGGTACGAACAACATCCCGTATCGGTTTGTGTTGTAGGTAGCGTCAAAGCAGAGAACATCCCCGAATACTTCATAATTCTTTCTAGCGATATCATCCACCCAGATACAATGTGACAATCGCCCTTCGGGATCACATTAGTAATCAAAATAGAATAAAGGATCGGTCTCCTTTTTGGATTCAAAAAACTCAAGTAGCATTTATCCGTCGTGTCCTTTTAAACCCTCCATCTCGTCTCTCCTGAGATTTCTGACATCGGTTTCAGTGAACCCAATTTTCTCATTACCTCCACACCTTCAAAGAATAGCATTTGTTTGCATACAGGGACATTAGATTCGGTAAGTTGACCAATCACTTTTTTATCTGTCTTAGTCAATTCACGGTTTCGAGGTAGCAAGTGACGTCTACCAGGTGAAGTAAATTCATGATTGTGTGCTTCATTTAACGAATAAAAAATCCACGAATTACTTTGTGAATTACTATGTGGGTTTAGTTTGACACGAACGAAAGCTTTGCAACCCGTTCTAGAAGTTGTACCTCGTCTAGTTTCATTATAATTATTCGGTGACTCCCCGGCTTTATTACAAACATATGATTTATCCACTACATCGTTTTCCTTATATTTATTTCCACCCTTACGCATAGAGAATCCCGCACATTTGCAATATGATGAATAAAATTTTTCCGCTTCCTCAAGAGTGAAAAATGTCATACCAATCTTGGTTTTAGGTGCTCGTCAACATGAGGAAGATACTCGCCAATTTGTTGTGCACGAACAAATTTCTCTCCGGCAACAGAACTTCCTTCGAAACTATCCATACCTAAGAAACCGTGAAAAGGAGAACAGTTAGGGGTACTAAACCGTTGTGCATGGTGTTTTTATAAGTGCGCAAGCCACAACAACTTGTAAAAGTCAGTTTCCACTAACGGTTCGAGAAATACGGCCGAGTATTTTTTGGAGGTGGTTTGAAGTGTTTTCAACTCTAACCGCACTTAGAAAATGTTCTGACTCAAAAACTTCTAAAAAAATAAACTTGAGAAAACCGCACAAACGGCATCCGAAAATTATAAACATTTTCGACTTGGTCGGATTCACGTAGGACAAGCCACCCAAGCTTGTAGAAGCGAGTTTCGAGTCGCGGTTTGCGAAATACGGCCATGTACCGCTAAACTTGGTTTTTTCCAACCAAAAACGATACGCGTCCGTATCTCTCGAACCATGAGTCGAAACTCACTTCTACAACTTGGGGTGGCTTCTCGTAGGTGACACCAACCAACTCGGAAAGTTTCGTATTTTTTGGAGTCGTTTGAAGGGTTTTCTAATCTAACCACACTTAGAAAATTCTAAGTCAAAAACTTCTCATTTGAGGAATTGAAGAAAACCGCACAAATGGCAAACGAAAATTATAAAACTTTCTGACTAGGTCCAATTTACGTAGGGCAAGCCACCAAACTTGTAGAAGCAAGTTTCGAGTCACGGTTTGCGAGATACGTCCGTGTACCGGCTTCAGTTGTTTTTTTCCAACCAAAAGCGATACGCAGCTGTATCTCTCGAACCGTGAGTCGAAACTCACTTCAACAACTTAGGGTGGCTTCTCGTAGGGGACACCAACCAACTCGCAAAGTTTCGTTTTTTTTGGAGGTCGTTTGAAGGGTTTTAATCTAACCGCACTTAGAAAATTCTAAGTCAAAAACTTCTCATGCGAGGAAGTTAAGAAAACCGTACAAACGGCATCCGAAAATTATGAAACTTTCCGACTTGGTCGGATTCACGAAGGGCAAGCCAATCGAACTTGTAGAAGCGAGTTTCGAGTCACGGTTTGCGAGATACGGCCGTGTACCCCTTTAGTTGTTTTTTTCCAACCGAAATCGATACGCGGCCGTATCTCTCGAACCGTGAGTCGAAACTCGCTTCTACAGCTTGGGTTGGCTTCTCGTAGGGGATACCAACCAACTCACAAAGTTTGGTATTTTTTGGAGGTCGTTTGAAGGGTTTTCAACTATAACCGCACTTAGAAAATTCTAAGTCAAAAACTTCTCATTTGAGGAATTGAACAAAACCGCGCAAACGGCATCCGAAAATTATAAAACTTTTCGACTAGGTCCAATTCACGTAGGGCAAGCCACCCGAACTTGTAGAAGCGAGTTTCGAGTCATGGTTCGGGAGATACGGCCGTGTACCGCTTTACTTAGTTTTTTTCAACCGAAAGCGATACGCGGCCGTATCTCTCGAACCGTGAGTCAAAACTCGCTTGTACAACTTGGGGTGGCTTGTACTACGTGAGACGAACCTACTCGCAAACTTTCCTATTTTTTTACGGTCGTTTGCAGGGTTTTCAACCATAACCGCACTGAAAAGTTTCTAACTAATTTCGTATATACAATTCTAATTCTACAAATTACTAACGCAAGCAACATAATTCGGCAATTGAATATACTTGAAGTCAACCTGATTCTACATCTAAAATCTACTAAGGCATATAAATTTTTTCCCAATTTCTAAATAATTTACTACACACAAAAAAATAATACAAATATAGATTATTGAGGTAAAGAAATAGTGTATACCTTACAAAATAGGTCCAAATCAAGCCAAACAATCGATTTGGAAGAGAACTAGGGTTTCGATTTCGTATCGAAGAGGAGAAGAGAAGGTAGGATTTCCAACTTTGGAGTTGGGAGGAGGGGGAGCGGACATAAGTGGGTTGATTTGGGTTTAGACGAAGGATTAGGGTTTTTTTTTTCCGTTGGGTTCGTCGAAGAAAGAAGGAGTGAGAGAGCAATCGCCGAAGAAGACGAACAGAATGGAAATACAAATGAATATAGATAGCCTTAACCCGTCCTTCCCAAGAACGGGTTAAGGCTATTTTTTTTAATAAAATTTTGCCTTAACCCGTTCTTCCCAACAACGGGTTAAGGCAAAATTTTATTTAAAAAAATCTGGACCGTAGGATCTTTAATCCAACGGATCAGATCAAAGTTCGCACGGGTCGGTGCGAACAGACCCGCTTCCGACCCGTTTGCAACGGAAGAAAGCTCATATATATATATATATATATATATATATATATATATATATATATATAATAAAACACAAAGAAAGCTATCAAGTGGCTCCCCTTAAATCCCCCCAAAATCAAAGACCCAGATCTAAACTCACAAAACACATTTTTCCTTCCAAAACATTCCCCCCAAAACTCAAATTCAAATCTCTCCCAAAACAACTCCTTTATTTATTTAATTCTCTCTCTCTCTCTCTCTCTCTGTCTCTCTCTCTCTCTCTCTATATATATATATACTTATGGAAACAAGGACTTTTATACCTCAATTTATAATTATTTTTCACCATATACTTATGGAAACATCGACTTTTGTTTACAACTAATTATTGTCATACTATTTAAACTTGAGCTATATAATTGTTGATTTACTATTTACAAGGTGTGACAGGGTAAAAATGGCCTGAGGCCCAACCAGGGCCCAATACAATCCCCACTCAGAAAGGTAAAGATAGCAACCTGGTTCGGCTCCGAACCACTTCAGGGTCGGCGCCGAACCTCGTGTTTTCCCTCACAGTACTGGCCTCCTCGTGCCGACGAGCCTCAGTAGCCCTCGGAGTCCGATCCGGGACAGTCCCACAGGCCGTCCCCCCTCTCTGGCGGGGCAGAAGGATGACCTGGCGCAGCCTAGGCCCTCTGATTCCCCCCCGAAGCGCAGGAGACCCACGATCAGCCACGTCAACTCCAAATACCGCCAAGGGTGTTGCCACGTCAGCCCTATACCACTCCTGGTATTGCCACGTCCGCCCTAAACCCCCTGGGCCTTCTGCCACGTCAGGCCCACGGGCTTTCGGATCCAGACCCGGCCCCCAAGTGGAACCAAACCCGGTTGGGATTCTCTATAAATACTAGACCCCCACCCACCTTTTGAGGTAATGAATCTTTTACCACTTAAATATACCTAGTTATCGCTACTCTCTCACAGAGACTGACTAGAGCGTCGGAGGGTCCGCCGCCGGGATAAACCCCGGTGTTTCAGGACCGTCTGCAGGTACACAAGAGCTCGGATCCGACCCTTCCGATCCGAGCCCAGCCTTCAACATCTTTCCGAGCTCATCGCAGGTCCCCGAGGGTCAACCGAAGATCGGCAGACGAGCGGCATTCTCCTCCAATACAAATCGAGTCCGAACTCACATCTGGTGCATCCACACGTCTCCCAGAAATAAACCGCATCAGGTTGGCACCGTCTGTGGGAACGCTGCTCCAGAAGCCGATCCGATCCAGACCCTCAAAGGCCATCGACAGCCGAACCCTCATGGCCTCCAAAGGCAAGGGGGCTGCTTCCTCCGTCAACCAACGGGACTCGCCCCCACCCACTGATAAAGCCAGGCCACGCGCGTCGAAACACAAGGCTCCCCCTCGGGAGTCCCAAAGGAGCGTCGGCTGGCCAGCCCAGCCCGACCTCCGGGGAGTAATCCTCAACCGCAAGATTACCCACAGCTGGGGAAGGGCCGCTTCCAACCCGGCCCCGAACCATCCGAGGCAGACCCACAGGGACGACGGCCCACGGGGTCGGCAAGGTGATAGGAACCGGGGATTATCAACCCCGAACCCTAACCCAAACCGCACCCAGGGTCAGGATCCCGAATCCGAGGTATCCATGGATACGCCATTCACCCTACACTACATCCACGGGGGGCCGGTGGGGGGAGGATCCGATACTTCCCAAAGAACCTTCACCCAGGAGACGAACGCTATTCAGTACAGCCCCTCTCCCGAGCTACAACCGCGGCCAGTCTCCTTCTCAGAAGAGGACCCCGAAGGAGTTCACCTACCCCACGGCGAGGCCCTCGTCGTTAGCCTCCACATGGCCAATTGTGAGGTTCGCCGAATCCTTGTTGACGACGGCAACTCGGTAAATATTCTCTTCCTCAGAACCTTCGAAAGTCTCAGATTATCCAGAGGGAAGCTCAAACCAGCAGGATGCACGTTGCTCAAATTTTCGGGCGTCCCGGTCGTAGTGGAGGGAATGATTACCCTCGACGTCACCGCTGGATCGGCCCCTGACAAGAGGACCGAGTCCTTGGATTTCATGGTCATCCACGTCAAGGCGGCCTACAACGCCATCCTCGGCCGGCCCGGGCTAAACTCCCTCCAGGCGATACCTTCGGCCCACCATCTGAAACTCAAACCCCCCCCAAGGGGTCAGCATCGTCCGAAACAGCGTCGAAGCAGCACGGTCATGTTGCGTCGCCACCGGGGGAGGGGGCGTACTCCCCCTCAGCGCCATTGAACGCGAACCCGAGAGAGACGGCCCCGCCCCCGAGCCCGTTGACGAGCTGGAGGAGGTCCTATTCGACACCGAGGATGAGTCAAAATGGTTCCGGGTGAGCTGCTCACTCGCCGAAGACCTGAAGATGGGCATCATCGCTTGCGTCCGCCGCAACGTTGATCTCTTCGCTTGGAAGCCCTCCGATATGCCCGGGATCTCCGAAGACTTGATCATGCACCGACTGAGCGTCCTCCCTGACTCTAAACCGATCGTCCAAAAGAGGCGCAAAGTCGCCCCGGAGAGGCAACAAATTGTAAAAACAGAAGTAGACAAGCTCTTGTCCGCTCGATTCATCCAGGAAGTCAGCTACCCCGAGTGGTTGGCCAATGTCGTCATGGTGAAGAAAGCGACAGGGGGTTGGCGAATCTGCATTGACTTCACGGACCTTAACAAAGCGTGTCCGAAAGATCCTTTCCCCCTCCCGCGCATCGACGCTTTAATAGACGCGACCTCAGGGCACGAGCTGCTGTCCTTCATGGACGCGTTCTCGGGGTACAATCAGATCCGGATGTTTCCACCAGACATCTCCAAGACCTCGTTCGTCACCGACCAAGGTCTTTATTGTTACCGTGTTATGCCTTTCGGGCTGAAAAACGCCGGAGCCACGTACCAGCGACTCGTCAACAGAGTCTTCAAGGACCTGATCGGCCGCAACGTAGAAGTTTACGTCGACGACATGCTTGTCAAGAGCCGGGCTGGGCCGGACCACGTCGCCGACCTCGAGGAAGCCTTCGGTGTCCTCCGACGCCACAACATGAGACTCAACCCGGCTAAATGCGCCTTCGGCGTCTCCACGGGGAAGTTCTTAGGATTCATCGTCAGCCAGCGCGGCATTGAGGCAAACCCCGAAAAAATACAGGCCATCATTAACATGTCCCCGCCCCGGAATGTCAAAGAGGTTCAGAGGCTCACAGGTCGGTTGGCGGCAATCGGCCGTTTTCTCTCCAAGTCAGGGGAGAAATCTCTCCCCTTCTTCAAAGCCTTGCGCGGGAAAGGGGGCTTCGAGTGGGGTACCCATCAACAAGAAGCCTTCGAGCAGCTGAAACAATACCTCGCCAACCCGCCTCTCCTCAGCAAGCCCGAGCCAGGCGAGCCGCTTTGGCTCTACCTGTCCGCCTCGGACTGCGCCCTCAGCGCCGTCCTCGTCCGAGAGGAGGAAGGAGTTCAGAAACCACTGTACTATGTGAGCAAAGTACTGCACCCGGCCGAGACGAGATACGCGAAAATAGAGAAGGTGGCCTATGCCCTGGTTATGGCAGCCCGAAAACTTCGACCTTACTTCCAGGCCCACTCCGTCCAAGTACTGACCGACCAACCACTGAAGACTGTCCTCCACAAGCCCGAAAACTCCGGCCGATTAGTCAAATGGTCGATCGAGCTGAGCCAGTTCGACATTAGCTATCATCCCAGGGCGGCCATTAAAGGACAGGCCCTCGCCGAGTTCATAACTGAATGCACCGTATCCGAGCAACCTGACATAGAAGAATCGGATCCGACCTGGGAGGTCTTTGTTGACGGCTCGTCATGCGAAACGGGGAGTGGGGCGGGCGTCATCCTTCGTGGCCCCGACCAATTCCTACTTCAATACTCCCTGCGCCTCAACTTTCCAGCCTCCAACAACGAGGCAGAGTACGAGGCCATGATCGCCGGATTGACCCTCGCCCACCGAGCCGGTGCCAAGCGAATCCGGGCATTTAGCGACTCTCAGCTCGTGGTCCATCAAATCACCGGAGAGTACGAAGCCCGTGACGACCGAATGATGAGGTATTTGGCGGCAGTCAGACGACTCTTGGCGTTCTTCGACGGCGCTGCGGTTGTCAGAGTCCCCAGGGAACAGAACGCCCAGGCCGATGCGCTATCCAAACTTGCCTCTTCTTCCTTCGAGGGTCTCGATCGTACGGTGCTCGTCGAGGTCCTCTTGAAGCCAAGCATCAGTAGCCCAGAGCCGGAAGCGATGTGTGTGCAAGAGGGGACCAGCCCAGACGACTGGACCACTCCCATCCGAAAATTCTTAAGCAGGGCCGAGCTTCCTGAAGAAAAAGCCGAGGCCAGACGAATCAGAATCCGAGCTGAAAGGTTCGTCATGATCGATAACATCCTCTTCAAGCGCTCGTACACCTTGGCCGACGGCAAACCATACCTCCGCTGCCTCGCCAAGGACGAGGCCAGCTACGCCCTCAAAGACCTGCACGAGGGGATCGGCGGATGCCACATGGGGAGTAGGACACTTGCCCGAAAGGCCCTGAATCAAGGGTACTATTGGCCCACCATGCTCCAAGACTCACAAGACTTAGTCAAGAGGTGCGGCCCCTGCCAAAGATTCTCTCCTATCAAAAGGCTTCCTCAAGCCAACCTCCGATCCCTGGCAAGCCCTACGCCCTTCGCCATGTGGGGTATGGACCTTGTGGGGCCCTTCCCCCCAGCGGTAGGGCAAAAGAAATTCCTGATTGTCGCCATCGACTACTTCACCAAGTGGATCAAAGCCGAACCGCTATCCAGCATCACCGAGCGCCAAGTGCAACAGTTCTTTTGGAAGAACATCATTTGTCGATTCGGGATCCCCCGAATCCTCGTCACGGACAACGGAACCCAGTTCCAAGGGCAGAACTTCCAATCTTTCTGTGAGGACATCGGCATCCAGCAGCGTTTCTCCGCCATTTGCCACCCTCAGTCTAACGGCCAAGCGGAGAATGCGAACAGGCAAATCCTCGACGGCCTCAAAAAGCGCCTTGACAATTCCCCCAAAGGGCTATGGGTTGAGGAGCTGCCCAGCGTACTATGGGCACACCGAACCACACAGAGGATCCCCACGGGGGAGACGCCATTCAATCTGACCTATGGGACCGAGGCAGTCATCCCCGTCGAGGTCGGATTGCCTTCTCCCCGGATCTTAGCCTTCGATGAAGAAGACAATGCGTCCGCCCTGAGGGCTAACCTGGACCTCGTCGCCGAAGTACGAGAGAAGTCCGCGGTCCGAAGGAGCATTTATCAACAACGGATCGAGAGATTTTACAACAAGAAAGTCCGCCCCACCAGCATCCAGGCAGGGGACCTGGTTTTGCGAAAGCTATCTGTCTCTGATCCAACCAAGAAGAGGAAGCTGGCTCCCAACTGGGAAGGCCCGTACCGCGTAGTCGAGGCTGTACGCCCTGGTACATACCGACTGACGGATATGAACGACCGACCCATCAGCCGACCCTGGAACGCTGAGCACCTCATGAAATTCCTGGGAGAGCAAGCTTAGGTTCTAGCATGGCTTAAGTAAATTAAAACTTTTGTAAACATTCATGTGTAAAGGGCCGCTTCGGCGACCCCCCCCCCCCCTGTCTGGTATAAAAGAAGTTTCTTTTTGTCAAAAGCTAAAAACCTCGGCAACTCCAACCCGGTACAGGGCAATGGGGGCGGCACCTGGGTTCTCACTCAGGTCTCATCCCCAAACGCCTCGGCAGGTTCGACCAACTCCGGACCAGAGGTCTCCCTGTCGCCCCGCATCGATCCCTCACGAATCGGCGGAGCCCAACCTCGCCTACACCGCCCTTCACCACCCCGCTAGCCAGAGCAAAGAAGGAAAAGAAAGCTTTATTCATACTCTTTTATTTGGTGCGGAGAAAACAAGCAAATACCGTTACAGGACCACTCCACTCATCTCAAACTAAAGGGAATCGCCGACTTAGGGCCTCTCGGATCCGGCGAAGGGCGGAATCACTCCGACCGAACGACTTGGAACTCTCTCTTCGTCATGACGGTCCTTCGGTTCTGCCACAGTCGACACCCCGGCCACGGAGCTCTGGGCATCCACGGATCGCATGCGTTCCATCAGTTGCAACGCCGAGGGAGCCCCCTCCGCTCGCCGACCCCTCGAGGAAGATGTCGAAACACCCAACATAGTCCTATAACGGTGTATCTCCATCTCCTTCTCCACTATCACGTCGCGAAGTAGCTTCTCCGAGGAAGGCCTCTGCACCGAGGAACTTGACATGGTATATCCAAGACCAACGCCCCCTAGCTCCCGATCCACCATCGCCCTCCTCAGCCGGCTCGCCTCCTCACTTAGGGCTTCAGACTTGTTCCTGTAATAATGAAAGGCCGCATCAGTGTCGCGAGCCCTCTTTCGATACCGAACCAAAGTGGCCTCTAAGGCCTCAACCTTGCCCAGAAGCCACGCCACGTCGGAACGAAGGGGGTCCACCTCAGGAGGGAGAGCCGTAACCTACAAGAGAACCAGCCCACTCAAGACATATAAGCGAAGAGGTTCAGAAATTCTTCGAAGTTGGAACACTTAGCCAGCCAAAAAACCCTCTTTTTATAAATTCAGTTTTCCCATACAAAAAAAAATGCGGTGGCCAGTCCGCGGAAGGCAAATACAATCGAGAGAAGGAAAAAGAAGGACAAAAATTATACAGCTGGTTTTTCCACCTCAATGTCAGCCGGATCCGTAGGGGGGTCGGCAACCGGTTTATCATCAGACCCTTGTCCGCCAGGGGTCTCCGGTGTCCCCTCAATCTCCATATCATACTCGAGGTTGGACAGGTCGATAGTCGGATAAAAGTGCCTCACATGGCTGAGGGCCTTTGCATAACTGCTGTCCTGGGCTTTGATCACCAGGATCTGACACGACTCGGTCACCTCTTTCTTCTCCTTCTCCGACATCTCCTCCAGAGCCACCCTCGCCTTCGCCCATTCCTCCTTCTCCTTGTCAAAAGCCGCCTTCGTCTCCGCCTCCTTCTTACGAGAGCCTTCGAGCTCTCCCTTCAATTCCGTCACCTCCTGCTCGGCCTTGTCAGCCCGGTCTCGCTCTCGCTGCAACGCCGCCTCGTAGAGGCCCCTCACATGGGCCCCTGCACGGTCGCCTGCCGCAGCCAGACACTACTAAGAAATCTTTCTTAAACAACATAACCCGACAGCTAGGGGGTTCGATTGACTTACCAGCACAGTGGCCTGCGCAAGACGTACGTACGCCTCGTCCAGGGTCTGGGACTTCATGTCCGAACGATCCCGAGGGGTCGCCAGCTTATCTGCCACCTCCACGGCCTGGCGCCCCCGGACCAGGCAATCGCCCTCGCGGATCGACCAATCCGGCACCCACCTTCGCCGAAGTCTCTCCTCTAGCCCGGGATCCACCAGGGGACCCTTCCCCTTATCAAGGTCGGCGGCCGTACCCTGATCCGGACCCCCCTGGACCACCGCGTCCCCACCCGTCTCCGACCGAGTCCTTTTCATCCTCGGCTGAATGGGGGCCTCGGAAACCACCTGGGACAACTCGGTCGTCTTCGCCACGACATCCTTCTTCTCGGCCTTCTTCTTCTTCATGGCGAGCCTCAACGCCTTAATCGACTCTTCATCCATTTCTGTAAAAAGATCCATTAAGAACAAATGAGCAAGAAAGTACAAGAGGAGTGAGAAGAAAGAAACAACCACGTACGAGGCACGGCCGGGCTAGGGCTCAGTCCGACGCTCGCCAGATGGGCCTCCGTCACCTTCCCCCAATTGATGCTATACGACAGGCGGAGACGCTCAACGAGTCTCCACTCCTCCGCCGTCAAGTCCCCCGGCCCCGGTGCTGCGTAGCTCGGCTTAGAATGGTTCCACCGAGTAGGGATAGCCCAAGGATCCTCACTCCGGATCACCAGATACTTTTTCTTCCAGAACTTGATGGAATCTGGATGACCGTGGACAACCTTCGCCTTACCTCGAGGCGAGATATAGTATACTCCTTCTGCCGACGAGCCGATCAACAACATCGCTCGAAACACGTTCAGCCGCAGGGGTACCCTCTGCTCCTCGCACAACAGCACGAAGCAGATGATCTGCTTCCAGGAGTTCGGCCCAAACTGCATCGGCGCCAGGGACGACCAATTTAACACCTCCCGAACGAATGGATGGATGGGCAGCCTCAGGCCGGAGATAAAGGCGTCCACAGGGAAGATACAATACTTATCCGGCAGGGGATCGGTCGGCCGAAGAGTAGAACTCGGCAGCATAAGCTCATAACTGGGCCATATATAGTAGGCCAACTGCAGAGCCCCCAAGTCGCTTGCCTCCAGAACGGTCGGGGATACGTCCACCTTCAACCTCTTCCGACTTGACGACGACGGCTGGACCCCCGAGGACTCCTTATCCGAGAGATCGTTGGGGTAGCGACGGAAAGACTGTGGTTGTGCAGACGACCCTATCACCGAGTCGCTCGGGCCGCCAATCCTCGATCCCCTCTTCTTCGGAGCCCTCCTCCTCTTGGTCCGTTCCGGCGAAGGTGTAGACAAACGCCCCAGAACGGGCGGATTCCGAGACCCTGCGGAGCCATCCCCCTCGGAGCCACCCTCCTCTCCGGAAGCCAACCCTAGGGTCCGGACTTCGTCTGAACTACCGCCCCCCTCCTCAGAATCGCTGCTTTCCACCACGAAATGCCTCCGAGATCGCAATGGCTGCACAGTGTGAACAACCTCCTCCTCGCCTACCGGCCCCTCCCCAGAGGTCGACGCCGACGAGCCAGACTGAGCCCTATCCATCTGTGCCTAAAGCTAAACGGGGTTACCAACTAACCTGGGATCACCTCGGAAAAACGACCTTGCTGCAGGAAACTGAAGGGACGAGCGCTGAAGAGGTGAAGGGTTTGTTGAAAAGTAAGGAGCAAGAAAGAAATGAGCGATGGGAGGAGAAGGGGGAACATTTATAGGGGATAGGAACAACTCCTCGATTTTCGCAGTCACTATTCACCGATTGACGTGCAACTGCCGCCTAGGAAATCACGCCACGTCCTCGAAACATGTCTGCTGACGTCACCCAGTGCCAGACTGGCCGCCCGGAACGGGGGTCGGTTCGGGCAAAATAACGGCTCGCCTACACCGGCGTTAAAGTACTCTTCTTCGGAAGATCCACCGGCTGGCCATCACCCTTACCAGCTCGTAATTCTCCCTCGTCTCGAGGTTCGGCTTGGCACCGGGGTACTCTTCTCAGGAAGAAACAACGGCTCGCCTTCACCCTTACCGGCCCATAATCCCTCGCCAGCTCGAGGTCCGGTCTGGCACCCGGGTACTCTTCTTCGGAAGATCCACCGGCTGGCCATCACCCTTACCAGCCCGTAATTCCCCCTCGTCTCGAGGTTAGGTCTGGCACCCGGGTACTCTTCTCAGGAAGAAACAACGGCTCGCCTTCACCCTTACCGACCCATAATCCCTCGCCAGCTCGAGGTCCGGTCTGGCACCTGGGTACTCTTCTTCGGAAGATCCACCGGCAGGCCATCACCCTTACCAGCCCGTAATTCCCCCTCGTCTCGAGGTTCGGCCTGGCACCAGGGTACTCTTCTCAGGAAGAAACAACGGCTCGCCTTCACCCTTACCGACCCATAATCCCTCGCCAGCTCGAGGTCCGGTCTGGCACCCGGGTACTCTTCTTCGGAAGATCCATCAGCTGGCCATCACCCTTACCAGCCCATAATTCCCCCTCATCTCGAGGTTCGGTCTGGCACCCGGGTACTCTTCTCAGGAAGAAACAACGGCTCGCCATCACCCTTGTCGACACATAATCCCTCGACCTCTAGAGGTTCTGTCGAACACCAGGGTACTCTTCTCCGGAAGAGACAACGGTTCGCCATCGCCTTCACCTACAAGTAAACCCTCGACTAGCTCGAGGTCCCATCCGAGCCTCAGGGCAGCACCACCAGGAAGGCCCTGTGATTCGCCCTCCCATTTTTTCTACAACCATAAGCACTCCTCCACGGCTAGCTCCCGCACCCCCCGCAGGAGTGGGGGGCTTGTGTGACAGGGTAAAAATGGCCTGAGGCCCAACCAGGGCCCAATACAATCCCCACTCAGAAAGGTAAAGATAGCAACCTGGTTCGGCTCCGAACCACTTCAGGGTCGGCGCCGAACCTCGTGTTTTCCCTCACAGTACTGGCCTCCTCGTGCCGACGAGCCTCAGTAGCCCTCGGAGTCCGATCCGGGACAGTCCCACAGGCCGTCCCCCCTCTCTGGCGGGGCAGAAGGATGACCTGGCGCAGCCTAGGCCCTCTGATTCCCCCCCGAAGCGCAGGAGACCCACGATCAGCCACGTCAACTCCAAATACCGCCAAGGGTGTTGCCACGTCAGCCCTATACCACTCCTGGTATTGCCACGTCCGCCCTAAACCCCCTGGGCCTTCTGCCACGTCAGGCCCACGGGCTTTCGGATCCAGACCCGGCCCCCAAGTGGAACCAAACCCGGTTGGGATTCTCTATAAATACTAGACCCCCACCCACCTTTTGAGGTAATGAATCTTTTACCACTTAAATATACCTAGTTATCGCTACTCTCTCACAGAGACTGACTAGAGCGTCGGAGGGTCCGCCGCCGGGATAAACCCCGGTGTTTCAGGACCGTCTGCAGGTACACAAGAGCTCGGATCCGACCCTTCCGATCCGAGCCCAGCCTTCAACATCTTTCCGAGCTCATCGCAGGTCCCCGAGGGTCAACCGAAGATCGGCAGACGAGCGGCATTCTCCTCCAATACAAATCGAGTCCGAACTCACACCTGGTGCATCCACACGTCTCCCAGAAATAAACCGCATCACAAGGCTTTTCATTTGATGTAACTTTCTGAAGACGTGTCGTAGGCACGTGCCCACGGGTAAATCTAGTATATATAATAAAACAAAAAGAAAGCTATCAAGTGGCTCTCCTTCAATCCCTCCCAAAATCAAAGGCCCAGATCTAACCTCACAAAACACATTTTTTCCCCAAAAGTCTCCCCCCCCCCCCAAAAAAAAAAACAACTAATTTATTTATTTTATTCTCTCTCTCTCTCTCTCTCTCTCTCTCTCTCTCTATCTATATATATATATATATATATATATATATATATATATATATATATATATATATATATATATATATGGAAACATGAACCTTTATATTTTATACCCCAATTTATAAGTATTTTTCACCATATACTAATGAAAACATAAACTTTTATTTACAACTAATTATTGTCATACTATTCAAACTTCAGCTACATAATTGTTGATTTATTGTTTACAAGGCTTTCCATATACTGTACCGTTCTGAAGACGTATCGTAGGCACGTAGCCACGGGCAAATCTAGTATATATATAAAACACAAAGAAAGCTATCAAGTGGCTCTCAATCAATAGGGTTGAAATCAATGGTCCAGATCTAACTTCACAAAACATATTTCCCGCCCAAAAGTTCCCCTCAAAACCCAAATTCAAATCCCCCCAAAACAACTCCTTTATTTATTTATTTATTTATTTATTTATTTCTCTCTCCCCCTCACTCTATATATATCTCATTCTCTCTATTTACTCAGAAATTTATATTTTCATATTTCAGGTTTGTAAATTTTCAGATTTTTTATGCAGTTTTTTATTGCTCATGTTACATTGAAAATAACAAATATCTCATCAACAGTTTTTTGATGAAATATATCTCATCAACAGTTAAATTTCATCATTTTCCACACTCAAAGTTCTAAGAAGTCAGATTTTACACCCCTATTTATAATTATTTTTCAATATATACTAATGGAAACATTACTTTTATTTACAACTAATTATTGTTTTACTATTCAAACTTGAGCTACATAATTGTTGTTTTACTGTTTCCAAGACTTTCGTATGTTGTATCGTTCCGAAGACGTGCCGAAGGCACGTGCCCACGGGCAAATCTAGTTATATATACTAGTAGTTTACACGTGCGATGCACGTTTTAATTAATATAGTTTTTTAAAATAAAAATTTAGACGTAGTCTTGATTTGAACCTAGGACCTCCTTTATAATAGTTATGCACGTGCGTTGCACGGGTTGGTAGAATGACAAAACATTTACAAATGACACTAAAACCTTCTCCCATTATAATATTATATATATATAGAGAGAGAGAGAGAGAGAGAGAGAGAGAGAGAGAAAATATGACAACTCTTCCTCAATGCACTCTGGAGTATTGAAAAAATGAATACATGTCTGATAAAACAGAAAATTAATGAATGATTTTATCTTATTATTACTCTAGGTAAACCTGGAGCTAGCCTATATAAAAAAATTGGGTATAAATAATTAAGAAATTATACATTATGTCATCTTCTTAAGAAGCCCATTGCCTGGTAGACATTACTGAGAGTTACATCTGCTATCTCAGCAGCTTTTGTAGCTCCATCTGACAATACCTGGTCCAAATAAGCTGGATCAGCAGCGATCCCCTCATAGCGAGTCTGCAACCAGAAAAATTGAGGAAAGAATGGGATAAAAAATGAGTAACCAAATATACCAAACAATTCGACTTGATCTCAGAGTGCAAACATATTTTGAATTCCAAGCACAATAGAACAACCTGTATTAGGTCCAAGTGATTGATTATGGCATCTGCAAGGATGTTCTTGAATGTGCCCCAATTCATGTCTTGACATTCTAGTGCAACTTCCTGCAACAGAATAAATGTTTAGAACAGCAGCATTCAAGTCGGATTTTTTGGAGTACGAAGCTATGATTAACCGAAAAGAAGAGCAGTGGATCAGCTATCTATCCTGAATTAGTAAAACTAAGAACAGAGGTTGTAATCTCATACATAATACTTCTGAAATTATCATTGGTCTCTGATGCTTGAGCTGCAAGAGGATGATGTTTGTGGTTGCTTACATATGTTCTACATATATGTAACTAAAGTCTATGCAAATACACTATCAGGGTACCAAACATTTATTCATGTGCATTGCAGAGAATTTTGATAATAAACATCTTAATAAAATGCCAAAAATATCCAGTAATAAGATACCTCAATAGCACAAAAGGATTGAGACTAGAATCAAATATTTCATTCTTCCTTCTCTCTTAATTTTATCCTATGTGGAGGACAAGCAGAAGTATGCCTGAGTCCTAGACATGATTGCCAAAAGATAAGTACATGACAAAAGCCACCGTGCCATATACACGAGTAACACGACAAAGTTAAAAACAAAATACATTCACATTTGAAGACCAGTAAATATGTTTTCCTCTTTACAGACCCTTCCAAGACGAGTTTCAGTAACTTTCTGACAATGCACTCATCATGACCGTGATGAGATAGATTTATGATACGATGAGCAGTTTCCAAATCATACCTCCATATGTTTCCTTTAGAATGTCCAAAATTGGTAGAAAGATCATATAGTTCTATACTATTTCCTAACTCATGTTCCCCTCATTCACCACATGCACGTTAAACGGGTCATTCTTACAATTTTTTTGTCATCATCATAACAAGAATAGCACTAATGACAATGTTCTATGCAGTTGCAGCTTCTCATAACTAGTTAAAGTATAGGCAGATGTCAATTTAGGCATATACGAAAGTTATTTGCCTTTTTCATTCTCCATTACCCTGCATTGTGTACTTAAAAAAAAAAATTTCCTGCAGGCAGTTGTGTACTTTGGGAAAAAGTTGAGAATGATAAAGGGGACATAATGTGAAACCAGTTTTTGTACAGTATAATTACCTCTTTGGTTCTTCCAGTAACAAGCTGGTATACTGAAAGAAGATTGTTACATTCAGGTCTTTCAGGATTGTCAAATTCCAAGCTGTAGACGTAAAATAACGAAAAATATAAAAATTTTAGCATGTAAATACTGTAATTAAAAGTGAAATGCCGAGAATCCCCATAAAGTACATACACATGAATGTAAAATATATCTCCAACTACACTTTATTATGAGGGTTTGGGAAGTTGTACTTATTCTCCAAAATGTCCCTCTAGGTTCGGTACCCTTCTTGTGGGTCGAAACCAATGCTTCAGGTAACCATTTTTCTCTAATGCACTTTTAAATGCCTGCTCAACGGGATTTGAGCATGGGTGGCTCTCATACCATGTTAAATGTCCTTGCCCACTCAAAAGTCCAAAGTTATGCACACGATTGGGTCGATTATATATCTGATAGAGAGATATTATCCCTTAGCCATAATTTGGTGTGGCGGTAAGACCATTCAAGAGAATTTCAAATCTCGTCACTGTATTCTTTTACTACGAATGATCTCCCACTAAGTGAGACATTTTTCTTCTGAAGATTTTCCTAGTCTTGTGTTAGGGAAGTATGATGTGTTATCATCCCTTGCTTATCGATATACATTTGTTAGTCCATAATTCAACCACTTGAGCTTTCACCCATAATTTTCAAATCGTGTATCAAATCCGTCTATCGTTTATCGTATCATATATCATATCCTATATCATAAGATTTATTGTCACATGCAAAAAGTTGCAGATATTAACTATGGAAGTAATCACTATAAAAAATATGAAATAGAACATGGAAAGCTTAACAACGAAGATTTGAAGTGCCAAAGATATTGATATGAAATCACAATAGTGCAAATAACAATAAACTATTCGAAAAATTGCAATCCAAAATATTGATATGAACTTTCTTGTGCAATTTTTTTAAAATTTTATTTCTCAATTACGATATAGATTTCTTATTTTATGTTAAGTTCATAGTTCTTAGTCTTGTTAAACAACGAAAAAAGAATACATCGGATCGTTGGCTATATGAGATACTATCGAGATCTAAGACGAGAAGATAAAATGTGAAGGGGTGAAGGAAAGAAAATGAACTTACAAGTTACAAGAAATGAATAGCATTCATGTAACATTACCATACATAGCCTATTAGAATGTGAGTGTGTCACGTTTTTTCTTTTCTTAAAAGCCCCATTATGTTGATCCCAACGCGTATTAATTATCTAAAAGTTCAATTAAGATAGAAAAACATTTGCGGTATGTTAGTAGCATGACATGTCGACACGGCCGCAACCCCAAATCTCTAGTTCTAATAGTAAAGACTTTCAAATATATGCAAAATGAGAACATAAAGATGTACACAACTATATATCTTTTCATATGTTAACATTTGCAACTGGATATTGCATGAACAAGCAACAAATATAATAATATCTAATGTTGATATTCTATATAATCACAAATTGACGTTCTTGTTCAAATGCATGAACCCAATCAAAATAAAATATCCAAAAAATATACTAACATACACTAAAGAGAGTTGATATAATTAGTTTATCGTTTTATATATACCTTACTATGTATCATATTGTACGATATGTTTCGGATCATAAGATACGAACTACGCATAGTAATATTTAGTGTAATCTAAGATTCATACTCCATTAATACATACAGTTTTGTTTTATTAGAAAGTGTATCGTAAGTTTTTTACAACTATGCTTTCAAGTTTCAACTATGAAGCACAAACACTTCTATTTGGTACCCGTGTCGTATCGAGCACACGAATCAGACACAACATTAGGGAAGTTTTTCAAAAAAAAGTCCCCGTGCCCTTGTAACGTTTCGCATTGTGTCCTTATTAGCGCGTCCATGTCTGTGTATGTGCTCCTTAAGGCTACCACGAAAATTCATATTTGATAAACAAGCAAGCTCCACAAAAGAAACATATGACAATAAAAGAAGATTTGGCAACATATAGGGATCTAAATGCATCTCCAAGATATTCAAATCGACTCTATGTGGATCCAAAATTGGATATTCCTGGGGGAATCCATTGTCCGTCGAATATCTATGCAGACATCCACCCCCCACCCTTCAACTTATAACTAAAATCGCGCAAACCCCACACTTCCATCTGTGCTCAATGAGATCTCTAAATTTTATTTTTGGCTGAGAGGACAATAGCCGTTGACTAACACAACTAAGCATTTGGTTAAATAAATATTTTACCCCTTCTCCCTTCCTCTTCCCTCCCATGTTGTTTCTTTATGATCACGCTGCTGAATCCCCTTCCTCTCCAAACTCTAAATAAATAACACAATCCCCTTCCTCTCCAAGCATTTGGTTAGATAAATACCACAACTAAGCATGTTGTTTCATTAGCCCCCTTCCTCTCCAAACTCTAAATCCCCTTCACTTTCTCCAATGGCCACCACCACCACCACCATCAACCCTCATCCTTTCCAGAATCTTTGCCCTCTATTATCTATACTCCATGGCCACTACTAGCACCACCATCAGCCCTATCCTTCTCCAACCACAACCGTCCTCCACTTCCCTTGCATTATCTTTTCTCGCATGGCCACCACCGACTCCATCCTCCTCGTTTCTCCCCCTCTAAATAATAATAATTTAGCATGTGCAATACGTGATGGTTCCAGTTAACTAAGGAGGTGGATGTGATTAATGGAATAAATTTAGGGTGACATACAACAAAAGTAGAAGTGCAGGAGGTTACATGACTTTAGTCATAAATTCAGGGGGCTTTGGTGAAAAATTAGCCTAAATATCCACCCTCAGCTAGTTAAGCATATTACAAGTTTATTTAATATATATTGTAGATATTGCAAAAGCTGATAGTTACGTGATGAATATTCTATACTGGGTATTCCAAATATATAGGTATCTGAACTAAAAAGTACATTGAATTCAAATAATATCTACCAAATTCAGACAAAATTTGATAATTTTTTCGAAATGCAGCTCTGATTAACACTAAATTCATTTGGACATCATATCAAATTGGATACTAGTCGTAGTAAGTGGATGCAGATTAAATAACAGATTCAGTGCAATTAAATAACAGATTAAGTGTTTCGTATATGCTTCCTTTACACCTTCAATCATGAAAAAGGGTAATACATGGAGAATATGTCCATCATCCAAATAATAAAAGCAAGCAATGCAATGCATAATAAGAAGCTAAAAATGGTTTCTCATACAAACCCAGAAAATGAGTCGGTTTCGCAGCGCTTAATCTTGTTTGCAATTACCTATAAATGCCAAAATTAATATAATAAGCAGCCAACACATTCTGCAAAAGCAAAGTTTTTTAAGAAAAGAATGGTAATAAACCAACAGTAAAGCATTCCTTTTATGTTATAAGTACTTCAGACTTGTTTTTATTGTGGAAAAAGCACTTCAGACTTTAGTTAATTAAGCCCAGCATTAGGGCATCTCCAACCCCACTCCAAAATGGCGCTAAAGTGGGGTTTGGAATTGGTTTTGGTCTCCAACCCAGCGCCATTTTAGGCGCCATTTTGGCGAGGAAGGAGATGGGGTGAACAGTGGCGCGCCATATATGGCGCACTACTGTTCACCCAGCGGCAATTTTTTTTTTTTTAAGACTCCCTAAAAGTTTTCTAATTTTTAATTAACCCCTAATTCAACATTTTCTTAACAAAGTTTATTACATTCTACTCCCAGAAATGAAAATTTAATTTATTTGTGTTCTATACATTATTTCATATTGAAGAGAATTAATTTAAAAAGTAGATAAAAAAGAATATGCTGAGAATATTCCTTTTTGGAGTTAGAAATGGAGTTATGGGTTGGAGATGAAGTTAGTGTTTGATGTGACAGTTACTCCATTTTGGAGTAAAAGTTGCTCCAAAATGGAGTTGAGGGTTGGAGATGGTCTTAAGTAATCATGTGTGCTGAAAGTAACTAATTACATAAAAATGATGTCACACCAATCTACACAAGAAGTCTAGAGACTGGCCAACGATTAAATGTGAACAACACTCTGGATGAGAAACCAACTTTCATCACAGATCTGAAAACATGATTAAAATAATCCATGATGTCTCCTTTTTCAAATTATCCATCAACTTTTAATTTCTTTTGTAAATTAGTTTCATGGGATATAGCATACCCAACTGAAGTATGGAGGCAGAATCACTTGAAATGGTTCAGAGTTTGGACAAGAGCAGAACAGATTAAAAATAAGTGCAGATAAAAATAGTTGGCAAGAAGCCAACTAGCCAAGACTAGGTATATAGACCAAACTGCAAAATGAATATACAATCAATAAAAAGAGAAAACATACTTTGAAATTATCCACCTGCTATACCCAATTTTACAAACTCTGGTTTTTAGCAAGAAACCATGAAATTAATGGTACCCAAATTTACATACTTTGGTGTGGGTGAAGGGTCTGGCACAAGCATTAGTATGAGAAATCACAAATTATGAATAAATTGTATTATAACATATAATAAATAATTCATAAATTAATTCAAAGAGCATCCAACTATATAATTTACAATTTTGAGTAACATAATCAACCTAAAAGTTCACCGATAAAGTAAAAATAGTTTTAATAGTCCATGCATTGTCACAAAATATCGGAATCTTTATAGTCAATAGCAAATAAAAAATAGTTTAGTAGTATAAAAAATGTGAAGTGTTTGAAAATTTGTTGATTATGTGGATTTGAAAAGTGTCAAAGAAATGTCCAACATTTGAAATATATAATAAAATTTGTACAGGTGTCCAAGGAATTCCCAATTGCTTTCTCGAAGGTTCTTTGCTTCAACGTTTCGATGAACAAACCATGGTGCAATATCGTGTTGCCTTGTTGTTGTGTTTCCTCATAACTATCATTAGCTACTAGCTGGTTAGACTAGATTATCCTTGTAAAATCCTTAGCTTTCATCACTTGCTTCTAAAATCAAACTTTCAGTACACTGCTTACTATCTCAAAGTTTTAAATGAAACTTTTTGTACTACATTATAAGGGTCATCCACTCAGGATATCACATCACATTGTCATAATCTGGCTTGAGACTTAAAAGTACTAGAGTGAGTCCTTTGTACTGTTTAGACATTGCACACTCGCATGTTATTCCCAATTCATAGTGCTTATTTTCATATAAATAATAGTAGGTAGTTAACTATCTTCAATTGACTGCAAGCACTCATCATATGCGCACGTTTTTTTTCTTGTCAGGTAATGTGGCTAACTATTGTTGGAAAACCATAATAAATACAGCTAATTTGATATTAAGCCAGTATGCATGAACTATTAGGAATCAAAATAGTGATCTTCAGAAAAATGGATCAACAACAACATTCTGATTATTTATTATTTTGGCAACCAAACTGGGTTCTTTCCTGTGGCTGTTCTCCGTTTCTTTGTAATAGCAGAAGCGACATTCCTCATCTGACTCCTTTCCAGTAATTACTATAGAAAATTTGTCCTTCACTTTGTTCTGAATGTGATTTGCTTAACACACAATATCACCAATGACGCTTTGTAAATGGAAAAAACAATAATAAACATAGTATATTTAGACCGATAAAGAAAAATTCTGACATAGAAAAATGCTGATGAAACCAAAATTCACAAGCAAATGAGATCCAAATACTTCAAAAAAAAAGTAAGAAAACGTCTGCTACTCACATCTGTAGAATCAAGGAGATTGATGCGAGATTGATCCGAGGGAGCAGATTTTGACATCTGTCAAGTATCATAATTGAAAATCAATTAAATCAAAGAATAATCAATTTCATTCAATTATTAATACAATGAACAAAAGAACAAATTTCCCAGATCACATCATTGATATCGAAGAGGGAAGTGTCTTTCAGTTAAGCTAAACATCGTTCAATTATTGGCAGCTGCCTAGCTGATCATCTATACTGCTATATAATATACAACTTTTAGAATATTTCCTAATAGATTCCATCAGTCAAATTTCCCTCCATGGAATAAAATAAATATTTTATTAAAAACTTTAAAAATAAAAAAGAATCATGTGTATAAAACTGTAAATTAATTAACTTATTCATGTAGTTTCCTATTTTTCCTTTATGATAAATATTCTCCTTCATCATATATCTTGAATCACCATAACAAATATTTCTTCACAATTTTTTCTTCATGCCTATATGCGTGGTCTTTTTTCCCTGATTAGTTATGGTTATTGTCTTTTTAATATATATTATATACTACATACATGCATAATATATTAAGCAATAATTAGAATAAACGTACATTGCATGTGTCACTAATAGAAGCAAAGCATCAGCAAAGTTATATAGCAGAAGCAACCGGCTGCAGAGGAAGTTTCGGTTAAAAAAAGAGGCTACAGAAAACCTACCTTTGAAAGGCCATCCGTCAGAGACATAACTCGAGCCCCTGTAGGCGGAATGAGGGCTTCAGGAACCTGCGTGTTCAAATCGATTTGTGTGAATTCAGAATAGATTTGACCGTATGCTTGAAATATTATTGCCCAAGTTCAAGGGGGAAAAATCACCTTAAAAAGTGCTCCTTTTCTCCTGAAAATTGAGTAATGGCCAAATGAATCAGGTTTAACAGAAGAAAAATTGCAAGTTTCAGATATATTTTTTTCTCAAATACTAACAGGAAAATAATCGTACCCTCCCATTTTTTTCCACTTCTTTCCTCCATATAAATAATTTACTCGTTCTGCTAGTTCACGTGTCAGTTCCAAGTGTTGTTTCTGATCCTCACCAACAGGTACCAAATCAGACTGTATATGCATGCAAAGATGAATAAGGGTAAGATTCACACTGTTGATTGGTAGTAAGAAAAATCACACACACAATGACAAACCAACATTTGAAATTACAAAGGCCCAGCAATTGCTTTAAATTATACAGCATATCTAAGTAGTTCAAGTTCACTGAATAGCAAGTCAGCAGAAGTCAATTACCTGGTATAAAAGAATATCCGAAGCCATTAAAACAGGATAAGTCAAAAGTGCAACTCCAACATTTTCATCACCCTAAAAGAAAATTAAAAAAAAAAAACAAAATAAAAAATGTAAATGGATTTGTATTTAGGATTAATATGTTGAAATGCCCAAATCATGAAGAAACAAAGACACTATATAGACACCAAAATATTCTTACATGTTGTTGGCTCTAGGCTCCCAAATAAATGGTGTTAGGATTGTGTCTTGAATACTCGTTGTTCAGATTAGAAGAAGGTAAGATGAAGCACCGAGGTCGAAGCGTCGAAGAAAGTAAAAGAAAACCGCAGCAGCAAGGTGCAGGCTATGTTGCGGTTGACTGTCCTATGTTGCGGTCGACCGCACCCCCCGACCGCAGTTGCACTAGGTTTGGCCGAGAGGTGGACAGTCGACCGGTCTTGTTGGACGGTCGACCGACCGTGACGCTGTGTTCGTTTTTGGACTTCGATTTGTTAGGACGTTTCAGCCCAATCTTCAACTTCAAGTTAGATCGTACGGCTCCTATTCAGTTACTTCTTTTCCAGATTATATCGAACGATTGAGAATCAAGATTAGACTTAGGTTTCTCTCTATTCTTCTATATATATTGTAAACTCCTTTATGAGAGAAAAGTACTTCATAGATTATTTTCTCCATTGCAAAGAGAGCCTCGAGAGAGATAGTTCTTGGTGGGTAAGTTTAATTCCTTGTATTAAGTGAATCAATAACTCCTTGTAATCTCTTCTAGTTGAATATCAGATCTCCCTATATTTCCCCGCGAATTAAGCAAAAACTAATCAGGATAAGTCATCGTTGTGTTTGTGTTAGATTGGTGGATCTACTTGCTTGCTCAATTTATTCGTCTCATCTACTTCGACTTCCTCATTGCTCTCATTAGTTCCGCTGCGACCAGAAGCGTTGGTTGACGCCCCAATCCCAACAACTGGTATCAGAGCTTTAGGTTGTCGAGTCCCTTGGTTAAGATGACAGGCCACAATATTTTGAAGATCAAGCAATTCGATGGAAAAATCAATTTCAATCTTTGGAAGACTGGCATGTAGATGTTCTTGTTCAAGAACGTTTGCAGTTAGCCGTTAAGAAGAAAGAAAAGCCAACTGATATGAAGGATGACGGTTGGAAAGGTATTTGTGAAAGAGCCATAAGTCTGATCCGACTATCATTGGTGGACGAGGTCAAGTGCAGATTTCTTGAAGAAACTGATGCGGCGAGTTTGTGGGAAAAACACATAGCTGACTACTCTGGTTCGTCGTTATTAGATCGGATGCACTGGAAGAGGAAATTGTTCCGTTTATCAATGAAGAAAGGTACCGATCTCCAAGACCACATTACAGAGTTCAATAAAGTATTATCTGAACTTAAGGCGATCAACACAGATGTGTGTGAGGAAGATAAAGCTTTCAATCTGAAATATTCACTGCCGGATTCGTAAGGGCCTTTGATCACTACCATGCTACACGGTAGATCTGCCAAGAAGAGTTTCGGTAGATGGTGTAATCAAAGCATTGAAGGAAAATCAACTTAGGAAGGAGACTCAGAAATCACCGTCTATTCCCACAAGTTGTCTAGCAGTGGATGGTCCTTCAGGAAAAAGACAAAGTGCTTTGCAAAAGGATTCGATCCGTTGCCGATATTGCAAGAGGCCAGGACATATCAAGAAAGACTGTTGTAAATTGCAGGATCAGGAGAGCGCAAAGAATGGGAATTCAGCCGCTAATGTGGTTTGTGCCTTTGATTCAGGTGATTCGTGTCTTCTTATTTCAAATTCTTTATAAGTGAATTCTAGTTGGTTTCTTGACCCAGGGAATTCTTCTCATATTTACTTCAAGAGGAAGTTGTTTTCTACTTATAAGTCTACTACAGGGTGTTGTATGACAACGGAAATTGGGAAGATTTGTGAAGTAGTAGGTGAGGGGATAGTTGAGTTAAAGATACCAGGTCTAAATATGTTCACTTTAAGAGATGTTTTGCATATTCCTCTGCTGAAACGGAATTGCACGGAATTGCAGGTACACAGCTCGAGGTGGAGTTCTGTCTGTTTTTCAAGATCGTTCTAAGGTGATTAGAGGTATGAGAGTGGTTGGGCCAAGCCAAAACAATCTCTACAAGCTTTGAGGAATCCAAAATACTTGTGTAAGTGTTGCTTCTTTTCCCGTTATTCTCGCAAGCTCAGCTAGTTTGCCGCAACTAGATTCCTCGAGACGAGACCACGACGTTCAAATATCGTCGAAAGGTGGAGAAAGCCTAAGGGTAGGTGGAGTTCGTACGGAGTTTGGCAACTTCGTGAGTACATCTATGGAGGTGTGCCTTAAAGGGGCTACACTGGATCAGGTGCGATTGGGTAGAGATTAGTTCAACTAGAAGAAAAAGCTATTGTTCTAAGTTTTCTTTGCAAGTGAAATTTATTGGAGTTTGGAGACGAATAACACATCATGTGATAGCACTCGTATGCAATCCAAGGTAGAGTTTGTTAGGATTGTGTCTTGAATACTCGTTGTTCAGATTAGAAGAAGGTAATATGAAGCACAGAGGACGAAGCGTCGAAGAGAGTAGAAGAAGACAGTAGCAACAAGGTGCAGGCTATGTTGCGGTCGACTGCACCCTCCGATCATAGTTGCACTGGGTTTGGCCGAGAGGTGGACGGTCGACCGGTCTTGTTGGATGGTCGATCGACCACGACGCTGTGTTCGTTTTTGGGCTTCGATTTGTTAGGTCGTTTCAGCCCAATCTTCAACTCCAAGTTAGATCGTACGGCTCCTATTCAGTTACTTCTTTTCCAGGTTATATCGGACGATTGAGAATCAAGATTAGACCTAGGTTTCTCTCTATTCTTCTATATATATTGTAAACTCCTCCTTTATGAGAGAAGAGTACTTCATAGATTATTTTTTCCATTGCAAAAAGAGACTCGAGAGAGAGATAGTTCTTGATAGGTGAGGTTAATTCCTTGTATTAAGTGAATCAGTAACTCCTTGTAATCTCTTCTAGTTGAATATCAGATCTCTCTATATCCCCCCCCCCGGATTAAGCAAAATCTAACCTGGATAAGTCATCGTTGTGTTTGTGTTAAATTGGTGGATCTACTTGCTTGCTCAATTTATTCGTCTCATCTACCTCGACTTCCTCATTGCTCTAATTAGTTCCGCTGCGGACAGAGGCATTGGTTGACGCCCCAATCCCAACAAATGGTTCAAATAACAACAATAACTGGCGTGGGGCACATGCTGATCCACTACAACTTACAAGTGAGTAACTCTGTCAAAATTAACAAAAAATAAATCTTAGAAGAACATGATGCTATTAGAATGCCTTCACCATTATAATTCAAATGTCAATGAGACTAACAAAGTATTAAACTAACACTCTAATGACTAAGAATTTTGCATATTCCACCTGTTAATAGCTATCAATTTTTACATAAATCATTAAGGTCACAAATTGAGATGACAGATTTAAATTGAAGTTGACATCACTATTCAATCATATTGAAGGAGAACTCTTTCCCTTCTAAGACCTTGATTTCTAATGAATGGAATCAATACCCTCTATTGAGGAATCAACCAGAAATGGTGAACACGAAGTTAACGAGATGCAAAAGAATACAAACAATCAACTCATTCTAACTAGTCGTTAGAAATTGAGACAATTTATGATTGATGCACGCAGATACTTGGCCGAAGGAGATAAACCCATTGGATTTGTGTCCACTTATACAGAACCTGGTGGAAACTTCTGATTACTTCTTTTGGTGAATCCAACTTCTTTCAAACTTGATGAAGTTGTATCAGAAGTTCAGAACGTTATCTAGGGCTATCAAGTAAAGAATCTATCATGAATGACGTCTATCTAGGGCCAGTTGTATTCTCTCAGGGAATGCTGGAGGTTTAGCTAGTGCTGAGAAAAGAGAAGTTGTTTTGATCTTATCAGTTCTTATAAGTGTGATATTATCTCTATTCAAGAATCTAAGTTAGGTTTTTCTTCTTCATTGATTCTTAATTCTATTGGTGGGAATTACATTAAAGAATGGATCTCTTTCGATGCTATTGGCTCTTCTGGTGGCATCTTATTTGGTTTTATAGAAAATCGTTTCAAATGTATCTCTATTAAAAAATTAAAAAACAGAGGGCTTTTCTTGTTTCATGGAATGGTTTGAGCATATTTGTATTCTTAATTTAGTTTATGTCTATGGAACTGCTACCTGAGAATTCAAACAAGATTTTTGGTATGCATTTAACTCTTTCTTACCTCTTCTCAATGGTTATTGGATATTTTGTGGAGGATTTAATGTAACTAGGTTTCTTAAATGAAACGGTAATCCTTCTAGACCTTTAGATTTAGTTTATTTTAATTATTGAATCAGATATCTTGATTAGGTAGATTATGTAATTAATAGTATATTATTTTACATAGTCGAATAAAAGAATAACACCTTCTTTTCCCAAATTAGATAGATTTTTTAGTTTCACAAGAACCAGCTAATGTTTTTCATAATACTCTCGAGTTCTTCTAGATCTTGTTCTGATCATGTTCCTCTACTATTCTCCTCTGATTTCAATATCTCTAAGCCCTATAAATTTAGATTAATAATAAACTTTTGACAGTTGATAATTTGAACAAAAGAAAACTTGCCATTGGTCAAAAATGTGTTCTTTGTCGAGCTCATTCAGAAACTGCTGCTCATCTATTTAGTCAATGCCCTTTTACCAATCATTTTTGGTTTCATTCTAAGAGTGCTTGGCATATTAAAGGGAAACCAGACTCTGTTCATGCTTGGTGGAGTAGTTGGAGAAAGAAAAGAGTTAAAAGTGACATTAGATTGGCTTGAGATTTAAACATGATGTTATTGATATGGGTGATGTGGAATGAACAAAACAATAGAATTTTTGCAAAAAAGAATTCCACTTTATCTACGTTACTTGATAATTTTCTGTTTTCTATACATTCTTGGACAGATACTATTGCTCCTCCAAAGAAAGCAAGGTTGAACCTCTCTCCAATTGATGATGCAGTCTCCTCTCTAATTCAAATGGGAATCCAGTAAAATTCTGCAGCTGATAAAAATATGGTGGTCAACAGAAGCTAAAGATTCTAGTTATCTGTCTTTGATCTACTTCAATTTCTGAGACTGCTTCTTCTGTTGATAGTTTTGAATCTGATTTTGATGTTGCTATGGTGCAGCTGTCCACTACTTGAGAAGAAAGATCATACTTCAACGTTCCTCGACTGATCTTACCTTTGTTTTAGTTTATTTTGTTTCTTACGTTTTGTTTTACTTTTGGATGACCAGATGACAACACTTGTAAGTATATGCAAACTTTCTGTACTGGAACTTATTTGGTTTTATAATATTTGCTGGAGCTCCTAGAGCTCTATCTATTTTATCCAAAACAGAAAATAAAAAATAAAAAAATAAAAATGACATGTTAACAATACATCTGACTAGTTGATGCATTTACATTACTCTCTCCATAGATAATTCTAATCATTAAGGTAACTACTGATTACTGAACATTGATTTACATCGCTAGGAAAAATATATATAACAGTTACTGATTACTTATATAAATTATAAAATAAAAGATGAGTATGCACTTGTATGTGTCTGTAATTTAAATTTTAAGGTCTCTAATCTTTAATAATATTATAATGGGAGAGTTGCAGTTGTCGTTTGTAAACATACCAACTTACGTGTATCGCGCGTACATAACTAATATGAAGGAGGTCTCGGGTTCGAGACCAGACTACGTCTGAGTTTTTACTTTTAAAAAAATATTTATTAAGACGTGCATCACACATGTACATTACTAGTTATCCATAACCACAAACCCATATAGTCTGTATTGGAAATGAAGATGTTGAGATGGAAGAGTGGGGAAAAAGAATGCATGAGAATTTAAAGGAAGATTCAAGTGGGAATAAATTTAGAACACACTGAGAGAATTTTAGCATGCGCAATGGAGATGAATAATTCAATAGCAGTGCCAATTAGGAAATGAGTAACATAACTGCAGTTAATCAAACTACTAGGGCTAAGGGTAGAAGCAAACTTGAATTGAGGTAGTTAAGAACTATGAAGCACGGATACTCTGCGGGGGGTCTCGTATCACGTACCCGATACGTATCGGACACGATACGCGTACCGTACTCATCCGATACGTACCCGATACGTATCGGAATTAATTAAAAAATTAAAAAATTAAAAAAATATCCGATACTCTTCCGATACGCGGGGATACGCGTGTCGGAAGGGCGGGATACGCCACTGATACTTTTTATTTTTTTTTTATTTTTTTTAGTTTGGCTCGGCCCAACAGGCCCATTCACCGTTCTATCTTCTATCTTCTGCCTCTCTCTTTCTCATCCCATCGATCAGAAGATTCAGAACCCTATCCCCTTCTCTCTCAGCCGATCCTTCTCTGCCTCTCTCTTTCTCATCCCATCGATCAGAACCCTATCCCCTTATCTCTCTCAGCCGATCCTTCTCTGTCACCCTCAGATCTGATCAGACCCCGATCAGATCTCTCTCAGCCGACCCCGATCAGTCTTCCTCTCCGACCCCGATCAGATCTCTCTCAACCGACCCCGATCAGTCTTCCTCTCCGACCCCAATCAGATCTCTCTGTCACCCTCAGATATTTGCCATAAAGGTATTTTTTTTCCAGTTCTTTTTTCAGTTCTTTTTCCAGTTCTTTTTTCAGTTCTTTTTTTATTTTTTCAGTTCTTAATTTATTCATCGTGATCGCCTGATCGGTTCTTTTTTTATTTTTTTATTTTTTCAGTTCTTTATTTATTTTTTCAGTTCTTTATCCATGTGATCAAAACTCAAAAGGATTTACCTGACTCCTTTGGAGATATGTACGAATCTAACTCATCTTGGAGTTATAGTGAGCTTGTTATAGTGCATGTTTTAATGTAGGAATTCTCTTGCAAATAGAGTATAAGTATAAGAAATGGTATTTAACAAATGACATTACATAATTATCAATTTGTCATTACATAACAAAATAACAAAATAACACAAATAGAGTATATTACAATAACAAAATGACATTATGATTAAGATGCACACAAAATTGTTTTTAACAAAATGAGAAGTTATCCATGTATTAAGATGGACAATTGGACATAGTTATTCAAATTTTGAAAACGACAGATAAGAAGTATCTCACTCAGGTACGTATATTTTTATTTAATGCAATTTTATATTGTCTATATATAACTTTAGGAATTCAATTTTTATTTATAATATATATTATTATTAATTTTTATTTAATTTATTTAAGCGTATCCTAACGTACCCGTATCCTAGTTTTTGAGAAATCGACGTATCCGCGTATCCGATACGTACCGTATCGGATACACGTATCCGTATCCGTGCTTCATAGGTTAAGAAAGATATGTTAAGAATCAACTTGACTAAAGGAGAAACCTTTTAATAAAGTTAGATAAGAACAAAAAAAATTCATTGCCTGACTCAAAAGATTTAGGCTAAAGGTGGTTGTCGTTGTACGTACCTATTTTCTGTATATCTGCATCATGTATTTATACTAGTACTAGTAATATAGATAGACCTAAACAGATTTGGATCAATGGAGTTAAGGAGCAAAGAGGTGGACTAAATAGACAGATTGCAAAAAAAAAAAAAATGAAAAAAAATACAGTACATGTTAATCTAGCAATACTCAATTACTCATGCTTTCACCAAAGTTGAATGTTGAGAAAAGAATTTATGTCATGTGACCAACCCCAAAAGTATTCATAGCTGTGGTGGTGTTAGTGTTTTTGTATAGTCAAAGCTTAGCTGTTTCAGTATGAAAAAAAGAACAAATTTATAATTGTAGTTTGATTCCATAAATCCACCATAATTGGGATGAGAACAATGCAAGGTATTAAGCGATTGGATATGAATTATTCACCTCTATTTAGCTCGTCCTAGCACTAACACATTCTACGGATTGAAGAATTTTCATGGATAACCAACTTTAATATATCAATGACACAAATTTCTTAACATAGTATCAGATACACCCCAATCTTATTATTATCCACGTATTTGGTAATACCCATTTGGACATAAAGGACGGGCTGGTATAAATATGAAAAGAATTATCAGAGTAGAACAAGAACATGCATGAGGAGCAAATGGTACTATTGAAAGTGAAAAAATAACGAAATGCAAGGTGATGAGGCGGTCATACACCATTAATGCACCGTCTTGCGTGATTTTTCTTTAAACTGGATCATTTTATTCAGCCAACCAAGAGGTGTGACAGAACTGAGTAACCACATCAATTCCACATGTGCACGAACATGAGACTGCACAAATACAGAAGCCTGCAGAAGTGACAAAATTAGAGTCATGCCAGTAGGAAGTCAAGAAGCAATATAAAAAATCTGCAGCCTTGGACCTTGGATGTGTCTACACCACATGCCAGATAAATAGCTGCAGTACTCCTTGTTGCTTTATGCAGATCAGTGGCTTCGTACGGTAGAGTAATCTATGCAATAGAAAATATAGAATGGAGCACTTATATGACATCTTAGCAATTTACTGGAAAAGTTCAGCACATGAATTGGTAGTTAATGCTTAAAGGTACTTGCCGCATGCAAGTCTACAATGAAGAAGAATGTTTCATAAGTATCCTGCGATGAAGAAGCAGTAAGAAAATCATATCAAACATTAAAACCTGATGAATAAATTTGACCCAAAATTAGTATTTTAGCATTGTTACGACATTTGACATCAGAAAAAACTAATCAGAAATGCAGCTTAGGATATAGAAATGAACAACAGTAACACTAAGTTTAGCATCAAGGAAGTAACTTCGAGTTAATATTTTATTTGAACTTGTTTTTTGCACAAAAGTTATATATCTTTTCATCTCAAATTGTTCTATATGTTCTTAAAAATCCTTACTAGGATTGAACAAGGCTATTGTGCAGCGTGAACTCCTCTCGTATGATGGAACTGTATATCATAATAATATAATAATTTGTCCTGCACACTTTTAAAGAAAGCACTGTCTTGCAAATGGAAGGAGGAACCTGCTAGTTTGTGGGTCTTGAACATTGAAGAAAGCCAAGATGGCCACTACTCTGAGCCAAGCTCCTGCTCATATAGACATCAGAGTATCACAAGCTCATTTAATTTAAGTCTTTATTCATGAAAGATAGGCATGGGTTGGGACCAATAAGATGATTTCATTTGTTGCACACAGATAACAATAAAATTCTTGTTGATACAAAGAAGGTAGAATTTGTCTATGTAACACCTCAAAAAAAATTAATATGGATTTTACGTTAATATTTACAGACTTTAATAAGACACAACATTTCCCTTTACTTACCTATACAATGATCTTAGAGTTGTATTTACACCTAACACCCCCCCCCCCCCCCCCCACCAAAAAAAAAAAAAAAAAAAAAAATCTGCTCATCTACTCACCTAAAACCCCGAGTCATTCCCGTAGACATGACCCGGTATAGCCACAGATCTGCCACAGGGCTAAAGTCTCACCCAAAAGACTAGCTAGTTGAAAGGCACTTTGGGATCATTGACAATTCTATATCAACTCAATCTCCAATCCAATATGGGACTAAAATTTTTATTTTTATGCAACCTACTCACTATTTTTATTAATACTCAAGCTACTTAGCCCACAAATTAGGCCCACTAGATAAGCCCATGATAATCCAATAATTCCTACAAGCCCATAGTTTAATTTCTAAGTCCACCAATTAGTTATTAATCCTCAGTCCGCCTAGGGGTATTACCTAAGCTAATGAATCCTTATCCAGGACCTCATTTCTAGTCGATGTGGTCCACATGGATGTCACTATCCTGATCCCACCACCGTGTCAAAATTTGGGTCTCATACCATTTGTATTGCCCCAGGACCACTCGCCCAAGAACCACGAGCATTCCCATAGTTACGACCCGGTATTGCCACAGCCTCACCATAGGGCCACAGCCTCATTCAAAAGACTAGCTAGTTGAAAGCCAATTTGGGAACATTGACATTTCTATGTAAAGCACTTTCAACTCAATTTCCTATTTGATATGGGACTAAATGTTTCACTAGTATGCAACTTTGCTCACTCTTTATTAATATTCAAGCTTTCTTATCCTACAAACTAGGCCCACTAGATAAGCCCATCATAATCTAATAGTTCCTAAAAGCCCACTAGTTAGTTATTAATCCTAAGCCCGCCTAGCGGGATTACATATTAGATAAAAAAGTGTTAAAAAGGACAAATAATCACAATTATAAGAACATACTAACGAAACTCATACAGCTAAGTTCTACTAAAAAAGAGAGAAAAAGGAAAGAACAAAGCAGAAACTCCAAATCAAAGATAACTCGAAATTCAATATGCACGATTCATGGATCATCTACATCATTCCTATAACAAATTGTGGGGACTTGAGACAGCTAAAACATAGAGGCAGGCTAACCGAGATTGGGGGGGGGGGGGGGGGGGGGGGCAAGTGATTGAGTTTTGATTTCGCTGCCTCGACGCATTCCTCAGCATCATCCCAAACAGAAAGAAAGAGTGCTGATGACTGGCCCTCCCAGTGAAATGTATAAAGTTAGGAGGAAAAAGTCAAATAGAGGGCTTAATCGTACACAACACAAGCCCCAAATAAGATTAGAAACAATAGCAGAAAAACTACCGAGGAAATTACTTAAGTTAAATTGAGGACTTAATTGCCCTAGCACAAGGCTTGTTTGAATTGCAGATCTTAGGTAACATAAGGATACCCTCAGCACCATCATTGATCAGCTCCTCTACACCAAATAAAAACAGCAAAATCTCTATGGAGAATTAAACATAATTTAGAGAGAAACAGTAATCCTGGCATTCATGATATCTTGCAGTGCAAATTACCTAGTCTCATGAACTTAGCAACACCGAAAGACTGAAATTTTTCTATAGAATATGAGGTCCAACAAATTATGCATGCTATGGTGGGTTTAGTGAAACTTCATCACTGTGCATATTCAAGCCGAAGTGCAAAACTAAGACAGAATATTAAGGCTAATTAGAATCTAGTCAATAGAAGTCACGACATTGATCCATTCTTTTCCAATAAATAAAATTAGCTAAAATCTCCCTGAACATAATTTCGATGAGCAGTCAACCTGGCATAATTTATATCTTGCAGTGAAAATCATTACAGTATCTTAACACAATATAATACGAGAAGTTGGAAATTTCTCTATAGGCTAGGAAGTCCATAATTGTGCATGTGGTAAACTTACAAGGTGGTTGTGATGAAGTTTCATCAGTTAGAAACCACAAGCCAAAGGGCAAAACTGAAACATAATATTAAGAGGCTCATTACTAAACTTCATCTCTACTTCCAAACGAGCACGGAAATAAATAAATTATCTTGACTATATTTGATGTAAAACTAACCCTAAATAGAGAAATTCCAAGAATCTTAAAAGATTAATTTTACCAACATGTAATACGGATCAAAGTTAGAATTTTAAACAGTTAATCGGTTTGATGGATTTTCAAGAACTGAATCACGTTTAACAATCCCAATTAATAATTCAATTCTAACAATCAATAATTAAATCCCTAAGTGTTCTTAACAAGTAAAAAATTCAATATTGATTCGTACTCTAATCAAGCAAGTGGAACACAATCTCAATTGTTTTGTTGACGACAGAATATCAAATAATATAATAGAGATGATAAGGCAATATAACACAAATATTTAAAAGTGGACAGAGTATACCGAGGGTTCGAAGAACAATTGCGACAGATCTTGGATGGCAGCAGCGACAAACACGGCAAATCAGCAACACTAGTAAGAGAAAGACAGCACCAAGGTCAGCAATGGTAAGGGGTGGTCGACGGCGTCACTGGCTGACGTCAACGACGGCGATGAGAGGTGCGAATGACGGCAGCGAAGTCGACGAGGAGGCAGGGCGGCGCAGGTGGCGTCACCAGTCAAAACTGAGAGGAAAGCAAGAAGAGAGGTCGGGTTCTTTTGGGTTTTGGGGTTTCGACAAGGAAAAAGGTAGTCGACGGAATCGATGTCGGGTTGGCGGTGATGGAAGGAGTCGATGAGGGTTGTCAACGGGAAGTGGAGGCGAGGGGAAAGAGAAATCGATGAAAGAGGATAGAGGGGGATAGTGGTGGTGCGGGTTGCAGGCGACGTCGACGGGATGGGTTGACGGAGAGAAGGGTTGTGCAGTTTTTTTCGGAAGAAGGGATGGGGTCGGGATTTTGAAGGAAGAAGAAAAGGAGAGATTAGGGTTGTGGATTTGGGAATTAGGGTTGGGTAATTTTATTCGGGAGGGGACGTTGGGGAAGAAGAAACAAGGTGAAAGAGATTAGGGTTTTGGTTTTGGAGATTTGTTTTTAATTTAGGGTAGATTTTAGAGTTTATCACAAACCCTAAAATTATATTAGGATTTATCACAAACCGTAATAAATTGGATCTCAATTGTATCACACAAAGGAGAAAGGAAGAGCAAAAAAAACTCAACACAAAAATTTTTAATCAAGAATGGCATATCTTTCTCATTAATCTCAATGCCTATAAATAGGTTCAAAACAAATCTTAATACAAAATCTCAAAATATTCTAAAAAACTCAAAAAATATTCTAATGCATAAAAGAAAGATTACATATGGCTATAATTGCCAAAAATAAATATGGTACTGAAATAAAATATTAAACTAAACAGAATAGATGTCATCATCAACATTCTTCCTCTTAAGCAGTCATCAATTCAAGATGAAAATTGAAGTGAACTAACCTGAAGTGAGATCCAGTTCTTGATGGTGCCAAGATAATTGCCAAGGTGTACAGATCCAGTAGGTTGAACCCCGGATACAACTCTTTGCCTGTAAATTAATGTTTAAAGAGAAATTATGCCAAATTACTTTTAATTTTTAAATAAAAGAACCTTTTGAAGTATGCAAGCATAAGGAACATAGAGTGAATTGGTGTTTCAAATTACAAAATTCAACAGTTAACACAGGATTAAAGAAATTGTAAGTACAATTAGGAGGTAATCATTTTTGGAAACCAGTCAGGGGTTAGTGTCATAGTGCTGAAGTGCAATGAACCTGAACTCAAGGTTGATAATAACGTGAAACATGTACATGTATTATGTCAAAGAAAAGACATAGGAGTTGAGGAAATTGATTCGGATTTTTGATTTTTCACTTAAATATGTTCAGTTAACTCTTTACAGGCAGTAGAGTTCAAATTGACTTGATTTTTTACAGTAAATGTTATAGGTTGCTTTATGTGCCTCTCTTTTCAGCTAGCATGATAGCATCATTCTTCTGGAGAAACTTTCTTTAAAACGGTAGCATTTGGGAAGATCATGCATTTGGGAGGAGGGGATAGGAATTTTAGGGTGCCGTAGGAGGAAAATTTCCTCCTATGCCATAGGACAGACCATTTTCTCTCTCTCAGACACATTGGAAGAACTGGACTTTTAAAAAAAATTACTTTGCAACTTCGGGATTTTTAGTATTTCCAGAAGTTATGGGTTTAATAATAAGCCACTTTCTAACTTTGGGTGCAAAAATAGTTTTCCCTAACTAAACTTATCTGAAAGATAACAAGATTGAACTGTTCCCAAGGAAGAGCTACCAATCAGCATGCTGGATACTCACAATGGTAACCTTTCATCTTGATCTACCAAGTGGATAACCCAAAATGTGTCTTTCATCTTGATCTACATAGCAGTGAACATGTATGGACAGGAAACCGTGAATATTCACAATCCATTCATCTATTATTATTTTTTTTCCAAATAACTGCTTTTTGGTAACAGACTGAGCGCCCTGAGTTTACAGAGCCCGAGGCAAACTCCCATAATGGGGCCCCCATACAGAATTTTTTTTTTAACCAATTTTTTTTTAAAAAAAATTGGAATTCTTTTTTGCTACAATTCTTAAAAACCAATATATATGAAGAAATAGATGGAGATTTAGAGATTTGAGAAAAGATCTCCATACAAACCCAAGCCCAGCTAAAATAAGTCAACCCAAGTACTAATTTAAAAAACGAAAGCAAAAAAGTTAAATTTGGGACCCAAAAAAACATTACGCGCAAAATACGTATATATTAATACAAAGAAGAGAAAAAAAATTGGGGCCCCTAAAAATTCGCAAAATTTGGGGGCCCGAGGCAGCCACCTCCCTTGCCTCAAGGCAAGGGCCGGCCCTGGTAACAGAACATAAGAAACAATCAGTGTAAGATTTAAGAGTGTGTTTGATATTACCTTTGCTTGCACATAGGTCATTTCAAGGAAGAACATACACATATACTTCATACAAAATAAATTTTACATAGTTGAAGATGTTCATCATTTTTAAATTTATCATTACATAAATTTGTTGGAAGAGATTTTCGAAAGAATTAGTGCATTAGAGAATAGTTGGATAAAATGAGTAAGAAATTAGAGGGATCTTTTTCTTTAAAAAATTATGGTTGGATGCCAGATCTCAAGTTTCTCTCAAGAAACGGAAAAAAAAAAACACAGATTGCATCACATGCCAGAGGAGAAGAAAAGGAAAGAGTAGGACACCATGTTATTAGCGAGAATTGCAACCTCCTTGGTTCTAAAACAGGTGAATGAGAATTTGAACTGATAAACACATGTCAATGATCTCATTGAATAGATGAGAGATTTATCCATTCATGTTCGGAAGTAGAACGTCTCATTGCTTTATATTCCTCTTCTGCACTAGATCAAGCCATGAAAGCTTCTTTTTTAGTATCCAGTACGAAAACTAATACCAAGTGAAGCTCAAGGAAAGATTTTATCTGAATTCATCTACTCCTGCAGAATCTGAGAAATTTACAAGAATAAATTTGTCCTAAGAAAAATGACTCGATGGATCTGCTACCTTTAAGATAGTGAACATACCAACGCCAACATCCAACAGAGGTTTTCATGCAGTGCCCATGAATTAGGTCAAATCACTAACGATGACAAATTGTATAGTTAAAATATTCGACTTGCCAATATAATGTTATACCATTCTGGATTCATCATCAAAATAACCTTTACTAAATGCAGATTATAGTTTAAGCAATAAGAATATCTAAAAGATTGGTTTCTATCTTATCTAACAGATAAAACATCTATGTTTTATAGATACACTAACACTATATCTGAGTAGCCACCTCAGTACTTCAAAAAAAAGAACTTTATACAGAACTGACAGCATAATCATCTCCATAACTATTTGCAATATAAGACACAGAAACGTTGTCATCACCACAAAATATGAGAACAATTCCTAAAGGTACAATATTTGTGCATAAGAGTCATTTCTTCCTTACAAAAAATTTTCCAACCAAGGTTGGCAGAAACGAGGATCCCTTTTGTATGTAGAACAAAAACAGAAACGAGGATCACTACATGTCCTAAGAGCATCCACTGTTGTTGGCTAAAAACTCAAAAATTAGAAATAGGTTTAGAAAAACGCGCAGTCGTTTGATAAAAACTCAAAAATTAGGATAGAAACGCACAGTAGCTTGCTAAACTTAGCAAAGACTTTAGACAATTGCTAAATATAGGAGACGGAATATGTTCATCCGTTTGATTAAAGGGACGGAGATCATCCGTCTAGTTGAATAAAAATTCAAAAAACCAAGAGACGTCGAAAACAAATTTTTTTTTAAAAAAAATCGCTGAAAAAAACCCAAACGGATGATGTTCATCCGTTTGTCATCCGTTTGGTGTTTTTTTAATGATTTTTTTGGATTTTTTTTGGATTTTTTTTGGATTTTAAACAAAAAAACAAAAAAAATTTGAAAAAAAAGTCAAAACCCACCAAACAGATGATGTTCATCCGTTTGGGAGGTTTTTGAATTTTTTGATTTATTTTTTTTTTCCGTTTAAAACCACCGAATACCCAAACAAAAAAAAACAAAAAAAATATTTATATATATATATATATATAAAGACGGATGATGTTCATCCGTCGCTTCTATTTTTAAGATTTGGACGACTGCAGTGTGGTCCTTCTATTGCTATTTCTAAATGCTATATTTAGCAATGGCTTTAGAAAATGATAGTGGATGCTCTAAGACGTGGTATGTTAGGGGTAGGCTTCTTCGGGTCACCTGACTAGAAAAAGACAGAATGATTTCATTACAGTTTTCAAGGAATTGGCCTAAATGATGTATTTATGGAACGCTAAACTGATTACATAAGATATGATCAATATGCCTCTTGTTACTTATTAGCAAACTTTAATTATTGTAGTGAATTCCATCACAGTGGTTTACTATATTCAACCATCAAAATAGATGAAATACAAGTCACAAATTTACATATGAATTTCAAACACGTGCATCGCATGTGCAAATGAATCTAGTGCATAATCATTTCCAAACCGACCGACCTACCAAAAGATTGCGTTATCTCATGCAAGTCGAATTCAACTATCGTATGTCAAAACTCTAGCAACAAGCAAGCAACGATTTCCCTCAAATTCTGGAAGAAATTCAAGTAACTCACTTTCTAGGGTTTGGTACGAGTGGCGGTGCGTCCGCATCGGGAACGGTAGCGGTACAGTTGCAGCGAAACCCGCCGATTCTTCTCAGTTTGGTCGATTCGGTCCGACATTTGCCACTGCCATTATCAGTTGAGATAGATTGTCAGTAGAGATGCAGAGCTGGGGAGTAGAGAGAGAGAGAGAGAGAGAGAGAGATAAAAGGGACTGACATTAATGGCGAGAAGATGCGAGATGGGGAGATGGAGGGAGTGAGAGTGGAGAAGACCGAGAGGTGAGAGAGGAGGGGGAGACGACCCATTTTGAGGACAGCGGATGATGTCTGTTTTTTGCACGGGTTTTAATTGAGGGACTTGGAGCGGGCTGCACCCGATAAGATGGACCCGCAACCGATGATATCCAAGAAATTTCTATCTTTTTTTTTTCTTTTCTTTTTTCCCATTTACCAAGAATCACCTTATTGTTCACTAGGGGTGGGCATTACGGCCGGGCTAGCCCAGGACCAACCCGGCCCGGCCCGGCCCGCTCGGTCCTTGACCCGACCTAGCCCGCCCAAACCTGGGTTGAACCGGGGCCAACCCGCTAAATCAATCCAGTCCGGTCCATTCCGTTGTTTTCACATGCGATGCACGTGTTTAAAAAACGAAAGCATGTATACTTCAATAGTCAAGCATCTTTACCCTGCATGTAAAACTGTGGGCGCGTCAGTTCATTCAACTGACGAAATATTATCGCGGTCATCCTCTCTATGCCGGAAACAGTATAACGATTCTCATTTCTTAACAAACACAAACTTGTCACAAACAAAGCTAAAGGAACTATCCTATTGTTGTCGAGTTGTAAATGTGCACTTAGTCCTTAATGGAATTATTTATATTATATGACACTAATGCGCACTTGTTCGGATTCTATGCATTTCATACTACATAGGTCCGAGGGCAAACCCTTAATCGTTCTTCATCTTATAGGGTTCAATCCCTCGCCATAACTTAATCTACTACTGTAACTACGATAAGTATTCTAGATGTTTTCTGACCTACGAACTCATGTCTAGGCGCCCTGGAGGGAATCCCAACGCACTGACACATGACTCATCATGCAGGCATCCTGTGGTAATTCAGCTCCTACCATAGACATGACACCACCCGCAATCGTCAAACACCCCACGAGCGTTGCCACCGGGACGGTACTCTGGAGCAGTATCCACGCCCTATCATGACTCATCATGGGACATCCTGTGAATACTCTCACGCCGCCAATCCAATGGCCCTCATACTCAATGTTTTTCTCTTACTTTCATCACATCTTCACTATGTATCTAATCCTTAATTTAATTGAATCATGAATAAAATCAATCTCTTAGAATGTAGCACTCCCACTATACCGGTCTTATCCATTTATTCAACATGACCCAAGGCTTGGTCTTTTCATTTCAAATTCCATTTCAATTCATTTCTCTGCAGGTATAAGGCTTGGCTATACCCTAATTCTTAATTTCAACTCATAATTACAATGTCATGCTCATAAGACCTTTTCATGATTTATCGCCATTCATGTTTCAAAAGCATAGTATTCATGTATTCACATCTTTCATAATTCATCACAATCAATAATTCAATGCATAGATACTTGAAAAACTGAAATTATTCAAACATGTCACATTCACTAGTTTATAAACTCACATAATTCTATTTCAATCCATTCTAATTCCACGGTTCACATTTTCAATAGGTTTCACAATTCATGCCTTTCAAATTTCTCACTACCAAAATCTCATCTTAAATTTCTTACATAATCCCTTCAATTTCCTTTATATAAAAAGTTAATAATCAAAATGAGTTCCTCTTTGTAAAAACCGTCTCAAATCTCATTTATACTAAGACATAGGTCATAGAAATTATCTCACAAAGAGAATACAGATTTACATTAAAACTTCGGGGAAGTCGACTGTCACAGATCACCAGTCGGCTGTTCTACGATGTATTTAAACTCAAAAATAAAAATGTCCAGGGCAGTCAACTGTTACCATGACCAGTCGGCTGTCCTGCGAGTTTCTAAAGCTCGAGAATAAAATACTCAGAGGAGTCGACTGTCTTATATGGACAGTCGGCTGTTCCGCTATGATTTTTAAATTAAAAAATAAACGATCAGGCCAGTCGACTGTTAAATGTGATCAGTCGGCTGCTCTGCGATGTTTTTCAAGTCTAAAAATATATTTTCTTCTCTTTTTGAAACATAACTTTCTAGATCACAATCTACTTAAAAATTTGCTTTATAAGAACTTCTGTTTTATTAATTACACATGATGCATTCGATCATTTGTTTGCAAAAATACATTCCTTTTCATTTTTTCTAATGGCATAAATAGCAATGGGAAATTTCATGATATCTATTACGAATCATTTCTTAATAATTTATTCTATCAATTCATCTTTAACACACCATTCTACTTTAGCACTTTAATCCATAAACATGATATTAGTCTTTTACTAGTTAAACCATATAGTTCACAATTAGGACATATTTTGCATACTAACATTAGAAATAACGAGAACATTCACTTTACTCATAATTTATAAATATAGTAATCAATCAACACATATTTGCTAATTTCTCAATTCCCTTCTATTTAGGCAAGCATGCATTTCATTTCAACTAGTATTTCATAATAACAATTCAATTTCATTTCCTAACATGATTTCTACTTTAGAAGTCATGAGAAAAACCCACCTTTTGAAGAAAACCAATTAAGAAAAATTCCCTAGAGCCTCCTAGATTGCGAGCGAGTGCCTTCTCCTCCTAGATTGTACTCCTTCTCCTTGCTCCTTGCCAAAAACCGAGAGCTTCTTCTTGTAGGGATGGCCGGCCTCCAATGGGGGAACACTCACACTCAACTCACACGAATATGTATACAAATCTCCTTTAATATTTGCTTAAGTGTAGAATACAAGTAGGAAAGGGGGCATTTATACTAGTTTTGAAATAGATTGGAGGGCTAGGATTGATTGGATAGTTGTAGAATGGAGGGCTAGGATAGGAGTAGAAGTTGTAGCAACCACCCACACACAAAATAACTACCCATGAACACATACCCACACTCTCCATCTCTCCAAGCACAAACCGGCCCCAATCTAGTGTGCATTGCACACTACGTGCTTCGCACGTGCCACCTAGTCCTCTATGTAGAAGTTTGTACAATTTTAATTAATCAAATTGTTCACATTTTGTCTCTACATGACAAGTGTGACCATTTAATTGATTAATTGAATTGGTGGGCTTCATAAATAGTGGGCTTAGGCTTGTGGGCCAAGACAACAAATTAATAATTAATTAAAGTGGGCTAAAACAATTAATTAGTGTTTTAGGCTTTTGGAAATAGACTTTTTAGAAAAATGAAGGAAAATAATTGTTCATACAAAATGAGATTTCATATAAAATAAACACATGAAGTTTGCACGTGCACAACACGTAAAACATAATATTTTTATAAAAATGAAATTTTAGGGTATTACAACACTCCCTCCTTAGAATAGTTCCGTCCCCGGAACTACAATTAAAGAGTGAGAAAACAAAACACAAGAAGAAAAATACAATCAAGCAAACAGCTCAGGATGATCCTTCATCATCCTCTCCTCAGATTCCCAAGTAGCCTCTTCAACCAATTGGTTTCTCCAGACTACCTTGACCATCGGTATCGTCTTATTCCTCAAGACTTTCTCCCGACGATCAACAATCTCAACTGGAAGCTCAATGTAACTCAGATCCAACTGCAAACCCCCTGGCACTTCGGGCAAATGATGACTTGGATCTGGAATGTAACCTCTCAGCATAGACATGTGAAAGACATTGTGCACCTGAGACAACTCTTCCGGTAACTCAAGCCGATAAGCAGTTTTCCTGATCCTTTTCAATATCTTATACGGGCCTATGAACCTCGGGGCTAACTTTCCACCCTTGCCGAATCGGATCACGCCTTTGCTGGGCGATACCTTCAGAAAGACAAAGTCACCAACCTCAAACTCAAGGTCCCTTCTTCGGTTGTCTGCATAGTTTTTCTGCCTACTCTGAGCATCCACCAACCTCTTCCTAATCAGATCAATCTTTTCAGAGGTCTGCTGCACAATCTCAGGCCCAAACATCTGTCGCTCTCCAACTTCGAACCAACAGACAGGTGTTCTGCACTTCCTGCCATACAAAGCTTCGTACGGCACCATCCTAATGCTAGCCTGAAAACTGTTGTTATAGGCAAACTCCACCAAAGGTAAATGCCTTTCCCAACTGCCTCCAAATTCTAGTACACAACACCGAAGCATGTCCTCAAGAATACGGTTGACTCTCTCGGTCTGCCCATCGGTCTGGGGATGAAAAGCAATACTGAAATTCGTCTTGGTACCTAAAGCTGTCTGAAGACTCCTCCAGAAATGCGAAGTAAACCGCGCATCTCGATCAGACACAATGGTCAACGGAACACCATGGATCCTGACGATCTCACCAACATACATCTCAGCTAACTTGTCCATCGAAGCAGTGAGTTTCATCGCCAAGAAGTGAGCGGACTTGGTTAGTCGATCGACTATGACCCAAATCACATCATTGCCCTTAGGACTCTTAGGCAAACCCGTGATGAAATCCATACTGATGTTATCCCACTTCCATTCCGAAATAAGTAACGATTGCAATAGACCTCCGGGTTTCTGATTCTCGGCTTTGACTTGTTGACAAATCTCACACCTCGACACAAATTCAGCCACATCCCGCTTCAAACCTGACCACCAGAAATGCTGTTTAATGTCCTTATACATCTTGGTACTTCCAGGATGTACTGACAAAAGAGTAGCATGTGCCTCCTGAAAAAGACTTTCTTTCAAGTCTGATTGATCCGGAACACACAGCCTCTCACCAAACCACAGCACTTCATTCCTGATTTGAAATCTGGGCAACTTGCCAGCACTAACCTACTCCATCATCTTCTGAATCTCTGCATCTTCCTTCTGACTTGCAATAATCATTCCATTCAGTGTCAGTTGAAGACTCAACTGAGCTAAAGATGATCTCAAGCCTTGCAGAACAACTTCAATTCCAGCCCGATCCAACTCCTCTGCCAGCTGCTTCTGAGTTGTAATCAAACTCGCCAGACTGCTCTGGCGGCTAAGTGCATCAGCAACAACATTAGCCTTCCCAGGATGATACTTAATCTCCGGACGAATGTCCTCAAGTACCTCCAGCCATCTCCTTTGCCTCAGGTTCAGATTCTTCTGCTGATTGATATACTTCAAGCTTTCATGGTCTGTCTGTGTACATGTTCAGCTTCTCGCCATACACATAATGCCTCCATTGCTTTAAGGCGAAGATAATCGCAGCCAACTCCAGATCATGAGTCGGATAATTTTTCTCATGGGTCATAGTTGCCTAGACCCATAAGCGATTACTTTTCCTTCTTGCATTAAGACACAATCGAGCCCACGATGTGAAGCATCGCTGTAGACATCATATTCGACACCTGCTTTAGGCAAATCCAAAATGGGTGCAATAGTCAGCTTCTCTTTCAACTCCTGAAAGCTTGCCTCGCACTGCTCAGTCCACTTGAAGTTCACATTTTTCTTGGTCAGACCAATGAGCGGTACGGCTATCTGAGCGTAGCCCTGGATAAACCTCCTATAATATCCAGTTAGCCCAAGGAAACTCCTGATTTCCTTCACTGTAGTAAGTCTTGCCCAATCTCTCACTGCCTCTATCTTCTGAGAATCAGTTGTCACTCCCTCCTTAGAAAGGATGTAACCTAGGAATGTCACTTCAGATTTTCAGAAATCACACTTGGACAGCTTGGCATACAACTCCTGCTCTTCCAGCTTCCTCAAAACTGTTGCCAGATGCTCGGTGTGCTCCTCTTCTGACTTGGAGTACACGAGAATATCATCGATAAACACCACGACGAAAGAATCAATGAACGGCCTCAGAACTCTGTTCACCATGTCCATGAAGATTGCGGGCACATTCGTCACTCCAAATGGCATAACTAAGAATTCGTAATGCCCATGTCGAGTTCTAAATGCAGTTTTGTGCACATCTTCAGCTTTCACTCAAACTTGGTGATATCCTGATCGAAGATCTATTTTGGAGAAAACAGCAGTTCCTTGTAGACGATCGAACAAATCATCAATTCAGGGAATAGGATACTTATTCCGAACAGTGACCTTATTCAGCTCTCGGTAATCGATACACATCCTCATCGATCCATCCTTCTTCTTTACCAAAAGTACTGGTGCTCCCCAAGGCGACGCACTAGGTTCCAACAGTTCCTCAATCTGCCGTTTCTCATCCTGCTCCACAGGAGCCATCCTATACGGTGCCTTAGAAATGGGTGCACTTCCCGGTTGAATAGTGATGCTGAACTCTACATCACGTTGCGGGGGTAACCCAGGCAAATCATCCAAGAACACAGTCGGATAGTCCCGAACCACAGGAATCCTTTGCAATACCACAGGAATCTCTTTCTTGCGGAATGCTGCCACCAGCCTGGAACACTTCTTTTTCCCTTGGAAAGTGACTTCAGGTCCACCTGGAGCCTTCGCTGTTACCGTCTTGGTCTTGCACTCGATGCTTGCACTGTACATCGACATCCAATCAATGCCAATGATAACATCGACTCCCAAGATAGTCAGCTCGATCAGATCAATTCCGAAGATTCTGTTCCCAATCACAATCTCGGAATCAGCATAGTACCGATCAGTGGTTAAAGTCTCTCCTGATGGAGTAGCTACTGCTAAGATCTTGCCTGCACTACAAGGAATTTGACATATAGTGACAGCAAAAATCCGTGGGTAAAAGGCGAAAAACCATAGGTATAGCCCGTAATACCTATACCAACGGACATATTTTTCCATCGTTTTTAATTAGCTGTACCCACGGAAAAATGCCGTCACTATAGCCTATAGCGACGGTTTTTTTAACCGTTGGACAAAACCTCGATGTTATACCCACGGTTTCGTATCCGTTGGTATAGGTTTTAAGAACACCACTTGCTTTCCTATACCCACGGTTGAAACTCCATTGCTATAGGTTTTAGTAATAGTTTTTGCATCCAAATATTTAAATATATACCCATCACTCTATACAAAAAAATTTCTTATTAATTACGCGTATGATAATTTAATATTTTATTTTATAATATTAATCCAATTATAAATTAAATACACAATAAAATAGATAAATGTGTTTATGAAACAAAATTAAAAAAAAATTAAACTTCAATCATATTAAAAATTAATGAAGTATTACAAGCATGTCAAATTACAAAATAGTTAATAACCAAATACACAATTGAATTCATGTGTGCAGACATGAGAATCAATACTTTAAACTAAGATCAACATATTCAATGACATTATAAGATAACATTCAATTGACTCCTCACTTGAGATACAACACTAACAATTTTTTTATTTTACGGCAACTAGATCTTGATTGATCTCGATTCTTTTTGTAGTAATCTTCTTTTAGCATCTTGCAAATCTCCTTTACAGCCTTCTTCACTTCATCGTCGGCAAACACAAACTCGGTTGCATTTTGAGCGAGTTCAATCATTTCTCGCTTGTTGAGAGCCCTTCACAAACAAAACAAAGCAAAAAGAACTAACTTTGGTCATCAACAAATAGTCAATATTCAGATAGCATGCAAAATGTGTCATTCGGATTCAAAATGCCAGAGAAACATATATTTGCAAAGTACCTTACTCGATCGAGAATGTGCAACAGTAAATTGAGTTGGGTCCTTGATGACTGGGAATGAACAATCTTCAGTCCTATCCTTGCTCTAGAAACAAAAGTATTTTATTAATAACTGATATAATTCAAAAATGGCTCAAAGAGAGAAGGAAGTGCAGACCATTGACGTAATTAAAGCTTTGCTATGAGATACTGGAGTTGTAAGTTAACTGATGAGGAGTTAAACATCAGATTGTTATGCCACTAAGTTATAGTACAGATCAATCTAACTCCATGGTCCTGAGTTATAATTTAACGACTGAGTTATACTGAATAAGGCATTGGCATGACTCTTATCTAGTGGTACCGCATTCCATGTCCTTTAATACTATAAAAAGGAAAAAAGATGGAAAATACTAAGTGATTCGAATTTAGCTGGAAAAAGATGGAAAAAAGATGGATCTATATTAAGCTGGTTCTCAGTACATAACAATTCAACAATATAGTCATTCGAATTTAGCAACAAAGAAGTACTGCATATCACAAAGAAGTACTGCATATCAGTGAGTGCCACTCACTGACTCAAAATTAGAGAAGCATAATCAGTGAGTGCCAACTCAGTAGGATTGTTCATAAATTAGAGAAGCATAATCAGTGAGTGCCACTCACTGACTCAAAATTAGTCAGGTAAAGAGGTAAAGATTAATTAGTGAGTGCCACTCAGTATATCAAAAGTAGACTGCCAATCACTGACTCATAAATTAGTCAGTATATCAAAAGTAGTCAGTGAGTTAAAAAGGAGCATGTAACTTCAGAAGTGTTCATAAATTAAAAAGCTTTCACTCAGCAGCTCACTGATTGTGCTTTCATTCAGCAGCAAAAGTGTTCATAAATTAAAAAGCTCAGATAGGATTCAATCATCACTAGTTACTCCTATAATTCATTTATTCAATGAATCATGAAACATAGTGTGCAACTTCAAAAGCATAATCCATCTCATCATCACTCATTCACTCGAAAATAATGAGAAAAAACTCCATTTGTTCACTGTTTTTACTCAAGCATATTTAGTTGTTCTCACAAATACTATGGCATAAATTACTTGAGCATGATAAATATTGATCCAAATCAATATAGATCCATATGCAAAATGCACTCAGTAGGATTGTTCATAAATTAGAGAAGCACAATCAGTGAGTGCCACTCACTGACTACTTTTGATATACTGACTAATTTATGAGTCAGTGATTGGCAATCTACTTTTGATATACTGAGTGGCACTTACTGATTAATCTTTACCTCTTTACCTGAGTGCCACTCACTGACTCAAAATTCACTAGATTGTTCATAAATTTTGCAAAATGCACTCTAAAAAACCCCAAAATGTCAGATAAAGATTAATCACTAAATGCTCAGATAGGATTTAATCATCACTAGTTACTCCTATAATTCATTTATTCAATGAATCATGAAACATAGTGTGCAACTTCAGAAGCATAATCCATCTCATTATCACTCATTCACTCGAAAATAATGAGAAGAAACTCTATTTGTTCACTATTTTTACTCAAGCATATTTAGTTGTTCTCACAAATACTATGGCATAAATTACTCAAGCATGATAAATATAGATCCATATGCAAAATGCACTCAATAGGATTGTTCATAAAATAGAGAAGCACAATCAGTGAGTGCCACTTAATGACTCAAAATTAGTCAGGTAAAGAGGTAAAGATTAATCAGTGAGTGCCACTCAGTATATCAAAAGTAGATTGCCAATCACTGACTCATAAATTAGTCAGTATATCAAAAGTAGTCAGTGAATTAAAAAGGAGCATGTAACTTCAGAAGTGTTCATAAATTAAAAATCTTTCACTCAGCAGCTCACTGATTGTGCTTTCACTCAGTAGCAAAAGTGTTCATAAATTAAAAAGCTCAGATAGGATTCAAACAAATCACTAGTTACTCCTATGAATCATTTACTCAATGAATCATTAAATCATACCTTCAAATACTTACTCTAAGTGCCATCTTTTTGAGCTTGTTCATTTCAGAAAATTGCTTCAAGCGAGATAAAACTGCAGAATCAAGTGGCTTATCGGGAACCAAACCACCAACTTGAACCCAGGGATGACCTGCGAGAAAATTAAATATGAATGTAAAGCTGCTTTCCCTTATGGGATTAAGCAACATACTCTTTGAACAGGATAAGTAAAAATATTTCAAAGGGATTTATAACTTTCAAAGGGATTTATAACTCATAATTCTAAATAAAAGATAACCTATATGAAGAACTCACATAAAACTACAGGGATCATTCATTTAGGTATTATCTCAATAGTAACTACAGGGATCATTCATTTAATTAGTAAGTGAAAGTTAAATTAATTTTAGCTTCACTCCCCAAATTAGAGAAATTATAATGCTATAATGTCTATGAAAGGGAAAATCAAGGGGAACATAAACATTGTATTTGCATTTTAAAATATTTTAGATATACTAATAATAAAATAGGAAGCAAATCTAAATAAAAAACAATCAGCCAAGATCTTCGGTAGGTGGTTGGAAGGGAAAATGAGATAAGTGCAAGATAAGAATGTAAAGACTGAAGATGTGACCTTTTAATTGCTGGTAAAGTATCCCTTAATCTCAGAGGGCATATTTCTATTGCTTGAATATAATCATATGGTATTTATGTCAAAAGATCGTATTTCTATTGCTTGAATATAATCATATGGTATTTATGTCAAAAGATCGGCAATTCAAGAGCTAGGTTTTGAATTAATGCAACTAGTAATCAACTGGTAATCATAAAGTTTACAGTGATAACTTGGAAAGCAACTAGTAATCAACTAGTACATACAATACCATTTTATCCTATTCAACAGTGATAATTGGAAAGCATGCAACCAAGGAAATCACCTTTGGCCTCTCAAGATAGAAGTTGTAAAACTCCGGTGCTGGTTCCTGAGTATTTTTCTGGAGAGATCTGATTCCATCTTGCTTCTCAAACCATCTCCAAGCTGGATAAACATAAGATATTAAAAAAATTGAGTAGCCAGCAATCAGCATTCCCTCCATGAAGCACAACAAATAACTAGACACCATTTTTTATGTTTAAGCACAGGAAGTAGAGCTATCAACATGTGCATCATGGATTCAATATATAATAAATCTAAATAAGCAAAGGAGAAACTCTTAGTCTGTGATGCAGTAGAATATATGTACTTGTCTAACTAATATGTGACTCAACAAAACTGAGTCATTATCCCTATGCCTGATCTATATTACAAAGACTTTTAAAAACACCTGATCTGATAAGCCACTGCTGCACAATAATTTTATATGGAAAGGATTTTTTATATAAAATGTTAGAAAAAACAGAAATGGACATTCTCAATACCTCTCCTAGAAATTCAACAACAAAATCGTCTGTGCTGAAACCACCATCTTTGTTGCAAACAACTCCTAGACCCTGATATGAAGTGGAAGGACGAAGTCAGTACAAATGTAACTCTTTTTTTGGATGTTTGATGTAACTATTAGTTCCCATTCAAATACAAATGTCAAATTGTAAGATACAGGAAAAAGAAATGACTAGCAGTTTTAGATATGCTGCCGTTTGATTGGAACAAATTCTCCAAAGGAACAGTACTTAAATCGTTTTCAAAGCTTCTACAATCAAACAAAATTTCTAGGCATACAGGGAAACTCATTTTCGGGTTTACAGCTTAATAGTTATAAATGCCACAAGCTACAGTTGAAACTGATCACCTGGTTACTCTATATGCCTGCATAATACATCGAATCAATATTTGCATTTAAATAGGCTTAGCTTAGGAGACCTAATAAAGTAGTAACTTGACAGCTCTCAGTATGTCTTTTGCTGCACTGTTGTTTTTGGAGTGATCACAAACCAGCTGCAAGAGGGGGAAAAAAAGTGGAAAAAATTTAGTAACAAAGCGTTAGATTAGTTTTGGTGAAACGGCTAAAATTACTGGAATCTTTCATGAAGCATAAAAGCATGGCTCAGTTGCTAAAAGGTAAAATTGGCAACATCAAGATCAAAGCAAAGTTGATCTATCCTATACATATGCAAAATATCTCCAATGACTAAGAATGCCAATTCTCAGTATGTCTTTTGCTTTAATATGTGTAACCCCCCTAAACTATTGTTTGTTTGCATATATGATAAACTATTTTAAACATTCAAAATGAATAACAACAATTATGCCAATAACAACAATTACATTTACAACAAAATAAACAACAAACTATTAGACAAACCATTCATCCCAAAGAGGAACACTCTTGGCCTCTTACAGAATTTTATAAGTTGTCTTATTTTGCAAATCACTGTTCCCAGTTCACCATTTTAAGCATGGGATTTTTAAAGGTTTTAAGGGATTAGCAACAAAATGCACTGAAGTTATAATGTATAAAATAAAAACATAATGAAGAAGAATTAGAAAGTGGATAATTTTTCTGTCTAGCAAGTGAACATTCACGAAAGAAACTTATTTCATTCCAACAATCCTTTGATGTGTAAGGATATATCAGTGCTGATTTCATTTGTAATATGATTCTAGACCAGTACTTAGTTGAAGCACATAGCTCATTGTTACTATTCTTGCGGACATGTCAATCATTTATATTAAGAGAAATAAAGGGTAATTGTGATATGAATTAAAAAACTCTGAATGGATGATCTACAAATTCAACTTATTTGTCGACATATACATCTCCTTGTTCTACTAGAAAAAAAATCCATCAATTTGCAAGCTACATAACATTTCTCTTAGAAGAGCATTATTTAACATTAATTCACTATAGAAGAAGGTTGGTCACACTCAGGATTTGCATAGATGAAAAAAGACTTGATGGCCAGAAACCAAAAGAACAAACTCCTAAGCCCCCAATAATACTTTAATACTTATAAAACAAATAAAGACCAAAATGAAGAAAAGCACACCTAGAAATTACAGAAAAAATATGAAGGTCAACAGATTATACCTCTCTTTGGCATCCATCTTTCCTCTTTCCGTCTTTCAAGCTTTTGTTTATGACGTTTAGATATAAATGACCATCAGGCACCTCCACAATTTTCTTTGGAGCTTATTCATAATCTAACAAATAAAACAACATTTCTATCTAAATATTAACTATCCATCTCAACCAAATTTTCAAAATCATTAACCCAGATAATTTAAGAAAAACAAGAAAAAAGAAATGTAAACTAAACCTAAATAAACTACTAGTTGCATATCAGATCTAAGGTTAATTATATACTTGCCAAGGAGTACTTGAGCAAGGGTTTTGATGTAAGAATCGACGATGCCATGACGGCGAGTCAGTGCTCGAAATTGCAGGCCATTGAAAAGGATCGTCTCCTTGGGTGGGCAATTGCTGAAGTTGGAAGACTGACCATTCAGGGAGGAGACGGTGGGCATCGGATGAGCGGGAGATGACATGGCTAACGGCGGTGGCGAAGGGGTGGAGGCGGTGTCCAAGACGGAGGAGGGAAGCAGATTGGAAGGGGAGAGGAGAAGGGAAGGAGGAAGTAAGATGGAAGAGCTTTTTAGGGTTTGGGTGAGGAGTTTCCGATTTGGGGTTTTGAGAGAGACATGGTGGGGGGAGAATGAAATTGGAAATTGGGATTTTGGTGGGAATTAAAAGTTTTCTATCTCGTCTATACCCACAGTTTACTACACGACTGTAGATATATGATGGCTATACCCACGGTTTTAGTGATCTGTCACTATAGGTGTCCGTTGGTATATGGCAAATTCCTTGTAGTGCTGGAAAAATCTTCGGTTCAACTCCCAACACTTTAGCAAATTTAGGAGACACAAAAGTATGAGAGGATCCAGTATCGAACAAAACAACAGCTTTCATTCCATTCAAATAAAGTTCTCCTGTTACATAATACACACTCATTACGTAACAGTTCACTAAATAAACGGGAAAAAGAAACAACATAAACCTCTAAACATCCATCCTTGTACCAGTGATGACATGATCCACCTCATCGGCATCAGCTTCAGTCAAGGAAAATACTCGCCCTTGCTAATACGGTCTCTTCCTAGTCTGCTGCATTGGTGCAATGCGATTAACATTCTGCAGTTTGGGGCATTGAGATTTGTAATGTCCCGTCTCACCGCAGTTGTAGCAATTTACTGCAGGAGGTCTCACAAAATTGTTTCCGGGTCCTCCAACCACACTGATAGCGTTCGCCCCTGTCGGTTTGAACCTTTGTGCTGATGGTTGTCCCTTGAAATTCCCAGAATTTGCGGACCTCTTACTAGACTGCCAGTTGTTCCTCCGATTCTGAACAACATGAAACTGCTCCATGTCGGCCTCCGTGGCTGCCGCTCGTTTGACCAGCTTGTCAAACCTCCTGATACCGAGGGGTATCATCCTGTACCTCAAGCTTGGCCTCAAACCATGCTCGAACTTACGAGCCTTCTTCGCCTCATCCATCACCAATTCGGGAGCATACCTTGAGAGCTGAGTGAATCTGGTCTCATACTCTCTAACCGACATGCCGCCCTGCTGCAGTGACAGAAACTCCATGGCCTTCTTCTCCTGGACGTCTGAGGGAAGTAATGACTGCGGAACTCCTCCAAGAATTCCTCCCAGCCAAGAGCCAAGCCTCCCATCATCCGCTTCATCGACTGCCACCACACAGCCGCATCCTTCTCAAACTGCAGAGTCGCCAACTTCACCTTGCTGCCTTTCGGGGTCTCCAGGACTTCGAAGATAGTCTCTACCTGACAGATCCAATTGTCAGCCGTGTCAGGGTCCGACTTTCTCTCAAACACTGGTGGTTTCATCCGCTTGAACGATTCCACGAGTTTGATTGCTTCAGGTACTAGATTTGCAGGCACCCTTCCCTGATTCTGATTCATGGCCACGGCATTGAGTGTCTGATAGACCCTCGCTAGTTCCGTTTCCAAGTCCAGACCTTCACCATTTCTTGCTCGTCGTCCAGCCATGTTCTGATGCAAAAAGATCCATTAAATTCGAAGTGTGAAAACATGAACTTTTGAGTCAATATTTCCATTTCATTGAATTTCAAACTTTATACATTTGAATTTAAAACATTTTTGATATCAAAATGAAAGCAGTAGACGATACAACAGTCTAACTCCTTCCGTTCCTCTTGGCTTCACGAAGCTCTCCCCGTAATTCCTCTACTTCCTCCTTCAGTACATCGGTCATGTTCTTCCTCTTCTCGAGTTCCCATACACGATGACTGAGAACTGCAAAATCATCCTTGCGCTTTGCCAATTTAGCCTCCAATAGTCCGACTCTCTCCCGTAGAGTTTCTACCTGCCTCTGAAGAGATATCACAAGACTACTTGGAACTGGTTCTTCTTCTTTGTCAGAAGAATCATCAGATGAATCCGGAGGTGGGGTGATCTCTCGGGACTCAGGCCATTCCTCTTCCACTTCTTCGGGATCATCCTCGTCTAAATCAGCTTGCCCAGGGTAGTACTCTTCCTCGGAATCTGCTTGTCCAGGGTAGTAATCTTCCTCTATGATATGCCAATTGTCATCTCCAACTGGGTCGAAGTGATCAGCCATCTTAGAAATAGAGAGGAAGAAGCATAAGTCATAGAACAACACAAATGTAAGTAGCTTACATTTAAATCTCTAGACTCAACACACACTCTAATGTCCACTTCTAGGGTGTCGTTCCTTATAAATTTGTACTACTTAGAACCTGACTCCGATACCACTCTGTAACACCCCGAATTCCAAAATTCAACTGAATTCGAGATTCCACAGGATCTTTACACTTCTTTCGTACAATTTTATAAGGAAATAAAAACTTTTCTTTCATCAGAGTTACATTTACACTTGTACATTATCACAGCGGAAGCAATTTTACAATAAAATACATGAACAATATTTAACTCAATCCTGCGCAGCATGTATACTTCAATAGTCAAGCATCTTTACCCTGCATATAAAACTATTATTTCGTCAGTTCATTCAACTGACAAAATATTATACGCGGTCATCCTCTCTATGCCGGAAACAGTATAACGATTCTCATTTCTTAACAAACACAAACTTGTCACAAACAAAGCTAAAGGGACTATCCTATTGTTGTCGTGTTGTGAATGTGCACTTGGTCCTTAATGCAATTATTTATATTATATGATACTAATGCGCACTTGTTCGGATTCTATGCATCCCATATTACATAGGTCCGAGGGCAAGCCCTTAATCGTTCTTCATCTTATAGGGTTCAATCCCTCACCATGACTTAATCTACTACTGTAGCTACGGTAAGTATCCTAGAAGTTTTCTGACCTACGAACTCATGTCTAGGCGCCCTGGAGGGAATCCCAACGCACTGACACATGACTCATCATGCAGGCATCCTGTGGTAATTCAGCTCCTGTCATAGACATGACACCACCCGCAGTCGTCAAACACCCCACGAGCGTCGCCACCGGGACAGTACTCTGGAGCAGTATCCACGCCCTATCATGACTCATCATGGGACATCCTGTGAATACTCTCACGCTGCCAATCCAATGGCCCTCATACTCAATGTTTTTCTCTTACTTTCATCACATCTTCACTATGTTTCTAATCTTTAATTTAATTGAATCATGAATAAAATCAATCTCTTAGAATGTAGCACTCCCACTATACCGGTCTTATCCATTTATTCAACATGACCCAAGGTTTGGTCTTTTCATTTCAAATTCCATTTCAATTCATTTCTCTGCCAGTATAAGGCTTGGCTATACCCTAATTCTTAATTTCAACTCATAATTACAATGTCATGCTCATAAGACCTTTTCATGATTTATCACCATTCATGTTTCAAAAGCATAGTATTCATGTATTCACATCTTTCATAATTCATCACAATCAATAATTCAATGCATAGATACTTGAAAAACTGAAATTCTTCAAACATGTCACATTTACTAGTTTATAAACTCACATAATTCTATTTGAATCCATTCTAATTCCACAGTTCACATTTTCAATAGGTTTCACAATTCATACCTTTCAAATTTCTCACTACCAAAATCTCATCTTAAATTTCTTACATAATCCCTTTAATTTTCTTTATATAAAAAGTTAATAATCAAAATGAGTTCCTCTTTGTAAAAACCGTCTCAAATCTCATTTATACTAAGACATAGGTCATAGAAATTATCTCACAAAGAGAATACAGATTTACATTAAAACTTTAGGGAAGTCGACTGTCACAGATCACCAGTCGGCTGTTCTACGATGTTTTTAAACTCAAAAATAAAAATGTCCAGTGCAGTCAACTGTTACCATGACCAGTCGACTGTCCTGTGAGTTTCTAAAGCTTGAGAATAAAATACTCAGAGGAGTCGACTGTCTTATATGGACAGTCGGCTGTTCCGCTATGATTTTTAAATTAAAAAATAAACGATCAGGCCAGTCGATTGTTAAATGTGATCAGTCGGCTGCTCTGCGATGTTTTTCAAGTCTAAAAATATATTTTATTCTCTTTTTGAAACATAACTTTCTAGATCACAATCTACTTAAAAATTTGCTTTATAAGAACTTCTGTTTTATTAATTACACATGATGCATTCGATCATTTGTTTGCAAAAATACATTCCTTTTCATTTTTTCTAATGGCATAAATAGCAATGGGAAATTTCATGACATCTATTACCAATCATTTCTTAATAATTTATTCTATCAATTCATCTTTAACACACCATTCTACTTTAGCACTGTAATCCATAAACATGATGTTAGTCTTTTACTAGTTAAACCACATAGTTCACATTTAGGACATATTTTGCATACTAACATTAGAAATAACGAGAACATTCACTTTACTCATAATTTATAAATATAGTAATCAATCAACACATATTTGCTAATTTCTCAATTCCCTTCTATTTAGGCAAGCATGCATTTCATTTCAACTAGTATTTCATAATAATAATTCAATTTCATTCCTTAGCATGATTTCTACTTTAGAAGTCATGAGAAACACCCACCTTTTGAAGAAAACCAATTAAGAAAAATCCCCTAGAGCCTCCTAGATTGCGAGCGAGTGCCTTCTCCTCCTAGATTGCAGTACAACGAACTCCTTCTCCTTGCTCCTTGCCAAAAACCGAGAGCTTCTTCTTGTAGGGATGGTCGGCCTCCAATGGGGGAACACTCACACTCAACTCACACCAATATGTATACAAATCTCCTTTAATATTCGCTTTAGTGTAGAATACAAGTAGGAAAGGGGGCATTTATACTAGTTTTGAAATAGATTGGAGGGCTAGGATTGATTGGATAGTTGTAGAATGGAGGGCTATGATAGGAGTAGAAGTTGTAGCAACCACCCACACACAAAATAACTACCCATTAACACATACCCACACTCTCCATATCTCCAAGCACAAACCGGCCCCAATCTAGTGTGCATTGCACACTACGTGCTTCGCACGTGCCACCTAGTCCTCTATGTAGTTGTTTGTACAATTTTAATTAATCAAATTGTTCACATTTTGTCTCTATATGACAAGTGTGACCATTTAATTGATTAATTAAATTGGTGGGCTTCATAAATAGTGGGCTTAGGCTTGTGGGCCAAGACAATAAATTAATAATTAATTAAAGTGGGCTAAAACAATTAATTAGTGTTGTCTGTTTGGTTGGAGGGGAATGGAGGGAAGGGGAGGGGAGGGAAGGGGTATTTTAATACTTTTCTTGTTTGGTTCAATTTTTAGGAGGGGAGGGGAGGGAAATGGGGGGGTGCAACACCCCTCCTGAGCCAATTTTGGCTCCCCTCCAAAAGTGGGGGGATTTGGAGGGGAGAGAAAATAGGGCTAATTTTTTAAAGTGGCTAAACTAAATTGCCCTTTAAAAAATCTAAATCCTAAAAATCCTCTCTCTTTCTCCCTACTAGCAGTGACTGTTTCTCTCCCAGTCTCCCGCTCTCTCTTTCTCCCTATCCTGGTCGCCGTCGACTCCGTCGTCCGCACGCCGCCGTCCGCCGTCCGCTCTCTCTTTCTCCCTATCCTGGATCTTGCAAAGCTGACAAGGTAGTCACACCTGCAATTCAAAGCCAAAAAGTGATAATCTGACTTTGTTTACAATGGCAACATAAACGATGCTAATGAACATTGCTACGAGAAGGAAAAAAAACGCTTACCAGAAAGAACAAGAAGGGTCTTGCAGCCAGTATTCTGCCCAAAGAGTATATCAGTGTCCAATCTATCACCAACCATGCACATCTTTGAAGCATTAATCTGGAATCTTGATTATGCACAATAAATTAAATATTGAAAATAAGATTTTAACAAAATTTAACTACTAAATGTACTAGTAGATTTGAAAGAAGAACTTCTGGTTCATGTTACATTTAACCCACTTGAAAAAGTTAGCATCACATGATATGCATTTGCACAAACGTTGAAGCAATCAAATAGCCACACTTCCAAATAAAAAGTTAGCATACACCAATCAAAAGCTAATAATACACCTTAGTTTTTTTTGTCTTAGTCGCTAACAAAATTACACGTGCTCACACTTCCAAATAACACACTTCCAAATAACACACTTCTTATTATATGCAAAAGGATATAAAAGTAATTTTATTATAAAATCCATTCTCTCCCCTTGTGAACCAAACAAGAAAATTATTATTTTCCCTCCCGTCCCCTCCTTTGAACCAAACAGAGTTTTCATTAAATCCCTCCCCTCCCTTTCCCTCCCCTTCCCTCCCCTCCATTAAAATCCCTCCCCTCCCCTCCCCTCCTTTGAACCAAACAGACAAATGAAGAAAAATAAAGAAAAATGAAGAAATATAATTGTTCATACAAAATGAGATTTCATATAAAATGAGATTAGAAAAATAGACTTTTTAGAAAAATGAAGAAAAATAATTGTTCATACAAAATGAGATTTCATATAAAATAAACACATGAAGTTTGCACGTGCACAACACGTAAAACATAATATTTTTATAAAAATGAAATTTTATGGTATTACAATATGCCTCTTTACTCGCCCTAACATCCCAATCTCCACCCAAATTCAGACATGTGCAATGTCGCCATCATCTGATTATGGCCTCCTCCTTCATCCTCCTAGCATCTTCCCTAACCCTGCCCCACTCCTCCTTTCGCAACCGGTAGCACCATCCAGCTCCCTATCCCAATCTCGACATCAGCAGTATTTTTGACCTCCTCTCAATTCCTACCACAACAATCTAAGTCTTATTCCTCCTCGCAGCACTTCTCCCCTTACATCATCGGTCATGACCGTTACTCCAGCCTTGCCGACTTCTGTTGATTGGGCTAATCTTCATCATCGCCTCGCTCAGCTGGAACTTCAGCTCTTGGGTCAGTATATCACTATTGGCCCATCTGCCCCTACATTCTTTGCTACTTCCGGTATGAATTCTTTCTGGATTTTAGATTCTGGTGCTTCACATCATCTTACTAATAATTATACACTGCTCACCACCAGCACTGCACTTCCCACCCACTCTCCATCCCTGCACACTATCGATGGCTCACAACTTTTCACTACACACTAGGGGCTATTAGCTCTCCCACTCTCACATTACATTATGTTTTTTATGCTCCTCATTTATCCATGAACCTTATTTCCATTAGTGCACTGTGCGATAGTGGTATTGTCGTTACATTTGTTTCTTTAGGTTATTCTATTACTGATTCACACATTGGTCAAGAGTTTGGGCGTGCTAGTTGATAGGGTCGTCTTTATTATCTAGATTTTCTTCATGCACGTAAATCCCATCCTCATTTTGCTGGTGTTGTGATCTCTGATGCTGATCTGTGGCACAAATGTTTAGGACATATTAGTTAGTCTCGTCTCAAGACTTTACCCCGTAGTGGTACTCTTGGTCCTCTTTCTTTCACTCATTTGTCTAATTATCAGGGTTGTCATTTGGCCAAATACATAGCACTCTCTTTTAATAACAAAAGCACTTCTCAAACCACTCATCATTTTCAACTTATTCACTCTGACATAATGGGACCATCTCCTACACCTTCTCACAAAAGTTATCTCTATTATGTTAGTTTCGTTGATGATTTTACTAGATACACTTTGGTGTTTCTTATGCGCTAACGCTCTGAGATACCTGACATTTACCAGTTCTTTATGAACATGGTTCACACTCAGTTTGGTGTGGAGATCAAAAACTTTCGCTAAGATGGTGCTCGTGAGTACACCTCCGCTGCTATGAGATCGATCCTTTCAGAATCATGGTACACATTTTCAGCAATATGTCCACACACGCATGAGCAGAATGGTGTAACTGAACGTAGGCACCATCACATCCTTGAGACGGCCGTGCTCTTCTACTCTCATCTTCTGTTCCTTGTTTTTTTTGGGTTGAAGCTGTCATGTCATATGTCAGTCTCATTGTCCTATCTGGCACATCACCTCATGAGGCTTTTCGGCACTCATCACCAGCCTACAATATGCTCCGTACTTTTGGGTACATCTGTTATGTCCTTCTTCCTCCCACTGAGCGCACGAAGCTCACCGCCCGAGCTGCCAAGTGCATTCACTTAGGTCTCAATCCTGAGCATAAAGGATATCGTTGTTTTGATCCTGTGGCTGGTCATATTCGTATTTCTCGACATGTTTCCTTTGTGAAAGACGCTTCCTACTACTTGACCTCTCATAAGGATGCTAGTTTTCTCGACTCTCCAGCTGTTGGACCTATCTTCTCGGCCATACCTTTGCACATTCCATATAATCTCACTCCTTTGGCTCCTTTTCCATCTCATACTGATGTTGCACATATTCTTCCTCCTACAGGGACACCTCCTGCATCTCCACAACATTATGCACCATCACCACTTGCATCCTCACAGCTGCTTGCCACACACCACCTATCTCACCCCCACACACTATTCATTGGCCACCAGCCCATCACTCTACATGTTTTACATCGGGCATCTCTGTAACCCCCGTTTTCCCAAATATGTATTTTTGTATTATCTGTATTTTAAAATTTTTCTCAAATTATTTTTTTCCGGTTTTCAAATTTATTTTTTTGTCAAATGTATTTTTAGATTTCCTATTAGAATCTATTTCTCGACCAATAAATGTAATTGTAATTATTTTGAATAAATACCCTTTTGTAATGCAAATTGCATTTTATTATAAACAATATTTTTTTTTATTTTATTAATTCATGTATTTATTTATTTTATTTACTTATTGCAATTATTTATTTAGTTATCTATTCTTAATCCAATACCCATTTATATAGAAACCCTATAACCCTATATCAATTACCCATACCCTAATAACTAAAACCCCTACCCGTTCTCATCTTTCCCTACCCAACCCTTTAAGCCCAAACCCGAAATATCCCCCTGTCAGCCGACCTATTACCCCATACTCTATATAACTAAACCCATGCTAACCCTAAGCCAACGCTTCATCTTCTTCAACCCTGCGCCGCCTCCTCTTTCCCCTACCTCTCGAACCCATCGCACCTCTCCGTCTTCCGCTCTCTCATCCCATCGACAGCAGCCTCCCAATGCCAACCCCCGCCTGCGTCGCACGCCAGTCTGCGACTCCTTCGACGTCAGCCGCACCCTCCATCTTCCTTCTCTCCCTCCGACTCCCTGTGCCCCTGTGCAGACGCCAACCCGACAGCAACGACGCATCCAGACGCCACGATCCCCTCTCCGACCTCTCCTCCTTGCTGTGACCTGCAGTAACGCCGCCGGCGCTCCCTGTCGGCAGCAATGCAGCAATCACCGCCGCTTCATCCTCTCCCCCTCCCGCTGCAGCCACCTGCGGCATCCCCGCGACCGCAGCGCACTGCACCAGACCTGCGACTGCCTCCAGCGCCGGCCCGCCCCTGTCTCCTGTTTTCTTGTGCGCGCGCCGCAGTGCGGCAGTGCCCAACCTGCGTGGTCCCCATGTACGCGCCTCAGGCGGCCCTGCCGCCGCGTGTCGCCACCCTGGCCGGCGCTCCTCCCGAGCACAGCCACGCTGCACCGTCCCCCTCCGCCGTCGGCATCCGCAGCATGCCAGTGCTTGATATTTTTATTTGTTGGGTTTTGATGGATTAAATATTAGCCGTTGATCTTCACCATGATCGTCATCATCGTGAGTTTTGTCTCGTTGACTATGAGCCGTCCGATGGATATTGATTCTTGATCTTGGTTGATGTGGACCGTCCGATTAATCTTGGCTCTTGATCTCTTGATTTTGGACCGTTGGATCTTATCTCATCATATTAGAGTTCTTGTTCACTTTGATTGGTGGCCGTTCGATCGTCGATCTGACCGATCATCATCTTCATCATCAAGATACTGGCCACATCTCGATCTTGATCTTGATCTTCAATCAGAGTCGTCCGATCTGATCTGATCAGCTTGATATCGTGATCCTTTGAATCTCAGCCGTCCGATCGTGTCCGTGATCGATTGCTCTTTGGATTCGTGATCTTGTTCGTGACCCATTGCTGTTGAGTTCGTGCCCGGGAATCCATTCCCGTTATTCTCTTCTTTTGGTTGGATTCGTCGTCTTCATCCAGACAAGTAACTTGTAATTAAATTTCTTAGGTTGATACAAGTAGAAAGTTCACACATAGGATAGGTTGAGACTAGAGACGGACAAAGATCATATTTTTTAATTGTGGGTTTCGTCTCTATTGTTCAAAACAGGCCATAGACGACTTAGGACATAAAGTTTGATAGGATTGTGCCTTAGGATTCACCCCAACGCGATTTGATCGCGTATGCGACATATTGTGTACCCGATGTATGTTGAACACCCATATGAGAAATACTAGATTTTGACATGTTAGATACCCTCCATTATGACATTTGGACAATGGGTAGACAACGTTTTGAATTTGGAAGAGTTTGGATGATTTTTGAGGAAGTTATGACGTTTTGAAACTTAGTTGAGAAATCTGGAAATTTGGACTGAACTGGATTGATTGTTGTTTTTACCTGGATTAGAGTCCGAATCTCAACATGGCTATTTCTGAGTAATTTGTAGATAATTGAATCTAATTTCTAATCCCACTGATTTCACCCCGTTTGGAGTTCGTATGAATTAGTTATGATTATTTTAGTGACTGTGTATCGGTAGTTTCCAGATTTAGTTCGGAGTAGTTTTTGTGGACAAATCATTTTCAAGATTCAAGTTATACCTAATTTCATGCCACAAGATTTGGTCCAGTATTTCACCATGATGTTAGGTAGTTCTCTGATTTTTGTGATAATTAAAAGATGAGTTTTGAGTGATGCCTTACATCCTTTTCTATAGATCGCTTTTGCTGTAAACTGCGTGTGATTGTATGTTGAATGCCGTGTTCACCTTATTTCTAATTACTGTATGAATATTTTATGTGAGATATGAAAGTTGGGTAATTGTGTATACTTTCATCCCGTTTTGGCGGAAGTGGATTTTGATGCGCTGTGTGCAAGATATGCATGATTTTGTACAGCGGTGTTGAAGAATTCCAGATCCATCAAAACTGTGTTATGTGTTACTTTCTATTTTTGAAAACATATCTATACTTTCTGGAAAAATATGAAAATCTATATTTTGAGACTATACATATAGGGGATTACCCCAGAATTTTCGTGGATTTAATTGATGATTTTATCTGCTGTTTTCATGTGGTTTAAGTTATTCCCCTGTTTTCTGGCTGTACATGAAAACTGTGTTGAATTGTGTTTTGAGTCGAGATGTTGTGAAATAGTATGTGGATTTATTATACCTGTTAGAAGTGTGTGGAAGTCTAGTTTCCAGATCCTTCGACGGATCATGATTTTCATGCCTGTAGGTCTTTGGATCACTGTTTTGGTACAGATTGGTCTTGCTGTCCTGATTACAAACTTACACTATTTTGCTCATATTTGTGAATGTATAGTATCTATACTTACTGATCTGATGCCCTAAACCTAAACCTGATTATGTGATGTTAGTTTGACACCCTTTAGATCACATTCATGTCTGTTTAATAACTACAACAAAAGTAATCAAGCCGGGGTATGGGAAAGATCTAGTAGTGGGAAAGCATAGAAATGTGTACTTAGAAGGGGGCCCGTGTTTCCCATATAATTATCTGTATTCTGACCCTGTCTACATTACTTCTTATATATGAAGGTGTAGAGTAGAAGAGAACCACTAGGTTCTATCTGTCTGTTTCTGACCCTGTCTACATTACTTCTTTTAGGAAGGTGTAGTGGAGAAGAGAACCACTAGGTTCTATCTGTCTGTTCTGATATCTGTCTGACCCTGAGTACACGGCCCTATAATATCCCCTACGAAATCTAAAGCGAAACTGTTTTGTTGTAGCAACCATGTGATAAAAGTATGGCGCATGTCGTGCTACCTAGATAGTAATCACACAAGACTTACATTAATCTAAATCTGTTTCTGAAGTCTAATTCTGAATTTGTTATATGGAAATCTGAATTTGAACCTGAATATCTGATTATCTGAAAACCTCTTATCTGATTTACCTGACATATCTGCTATCTGATTACCTGACATATCTGTTATATGACACTTGACATATGTTTACCTTTACCTGTTAGTATATCCTGTGATTAGATAGTGTCCATGTGCTTGTATCCTATTCTATTTGTGACCCGAACTTGCCATTGACGGGTGTGTTTTCTTCTTTTCCTTTTTCCTGCATTCTATGAATTGCAGATTTTGGAGGACAGGATTCCTGAAGGTATTGGCGAGATGAAGTTCTAGTTGGCTGAAGCTTTGCTATCTATATTTATTTCCTGTTGCTCATTTTGAATATTGTATCTGTTACTTGTATTCTTGTATTTGGGCAATATGACCCAGGAATATTTGTGTATTTTCAGATCATGATTATTTGAGGTTAATACATTTTATTTCAAGTATTCCTATTGGTATTTGGTTCATAAGTGCATGTGGTTGATTTTCCTGGCTTCCGACTCTGATTTTACTGTGACATGTTGTAAAGATTTTCCTGAACAGCTTAAGGATGATTATATTCATTCGCTGGGCTTTTGTTACGTGCTCGTATTCCGAATTTTTGGGAAGCGGGGCGTGACAATCTCACTGACACATTACACACCTGATGCCACTGGTCCTTCTGACCAGTTTGGTTTTTCCATCCTAGTCCCCTACTCACCACAGTTTCATGCATATCTCACTGATGTACACTCCACACGTGAGCCCATAACATATCAGGAAGCTATTCAATATCCTGAGTGGTGGAAAGCTATTGCAGAGGAATTCTGTACATTTGATCAGATTGGCACTTGGGATGTTGTTCCACTGCCTGTGGGCGTTCAGTTTGTTAGCTGTAAGTGGATCTTTAAGGTCAAATATCGACCTGATGGCTCCATTGAGAAGCACACGGCTGGTCTAATTGCCTGAGGATTTACTCAGGAGAATGGCATTGATTATGATAAGACTTTTCTACGGTTGCACAAATGACTACAGTTCACACTCTTCTTGTTGTTGCCACCGTTCGTCAGTGGTCGTTATACGGGATGGACATGAAGAATGCCTTTCCTCATGGTACCTTATATGAAGTTGTTTACATGCATCCTCTTCCTGATCTTTCCACTCCTCCTAGTCATGTTTGTCGTCTATGTCGAGCTATATATGGTCTGAAACAGACCCCTTGAGCCTAGTTTGAGTGTTTTCGCAGTGTCATCACTCAAGTTGGTTTTAGTCAGAGTTTACAGGACCACTCTATGTTTATGCGGTCATCACTGTAGGGGAGGGTTATTCTATTATTATATGTTGATGATATGATTATTACTGGGGATGATTCCGCAGGCATTGCATCCACCCAGAAATATCTTCACCAGCAGTTCCAAATGAAAGATCTTGGCAGATTACGCTACTTTCTGGGTCTAGAAATTGCCCATGGATCTCAGAGGTACTTATTTTTCAATAGAAATACACATCAGATATTATCTTAACTACATGTCTTTCTAATAGTCGCTTAGCCGATACTCCATTAGAGTTTCATGTGAAGCTTCATCCCACAGATGGTGAGCTCCTTCCCAATCTCACTAGATACAGGAAGATTATTTGACAGCTTGTCCACTTATGCATCACCAGACCCGACATTGCTCATGCAATCAGTATTGTTAGTTAGTTTATTTCTGCCCCTACATCAGTTCACTGGGGTGCTCTTCTTCAGATCCTCAGATATCTTCGGGGCACTATTACTCGCTCACTATTCATGCCTTCTACATCCAAACTAGAGCGCAATGCATATTCTGATTCAAATTGGACATGTGATCCTACCACCAGATGATCTACCATATGTTTCTGTTTATTTCTTGGTGATTCGCTGATCTCATGGAGAAGCAAGAAATAGGCAGTTGTTGCATGTTCTTCCACCGAAGCTGAATACAGAGCAATGGTAGCTACTGCTAGAGAGATTGTTCACGTTCGTTGGCTGTTATTGAATATGGGTGTCACTCTTGCAGGAGCTACTCATCTTCATTGTGATAACCGGAGTGCATTGAACATTGCAAGCAATCGGTCTTCCATGAGCGAATGAAGCACATAGAGATATATTGTCACTATGTTCGTGAACGCTTTGAAGCAGGGACCATTTCTCTTCATTTTGTTACATCTTCACAGCAGACAACAGATTTCTTCACCAAATTCCACACTATTCAGAGATTTCATTACTTGGTGGGCAAACTGACATTGTTTGACCCACCGTGAGTTTGAAAGGGAGTATTAGATATTGTATTATATATATTTAGTCCCATATTGGGTTATGTATCAGTTTAGTATTTGGTTCACCTCTATATATAGGAGTCATTGTACTCAGTTATAATCGATCCAATAATATTTTCCATTCTCTCTATTAACTTTACCAAAACCCCGATTATAAAAAAATTTGCTTGGAATGTAGTTAAGGGTGATTGTAAATTAGTTTACAATGAGGCTAAAGATTTTTTAAGTAGCAACACTAACATCACTGAACACTAGAGTTTCTTTGACATCGATGGGTGGGAAGGAGTGAACGGCGTACCAATGATGTGTGTAACATGTCATTGGATAAATTCTGATTGGCTACTTAAAAAGAGGGTAATTTCATTCAGATTTGTTAGATACCCACATAAGGGTGAAATAATTGTCACACACATCATGGATGCATGTAATAATTTCGGTATTTTTGACAAAGTTTTTGCTATTGGTTTTGATAATGCTTCTAATAATACTAAGACAATTGCTAGTTTGAAAATTACATTAAATCCTATAGAACCGGAAATTTTTTATGTTAGGTATGCTTGTCATATTTTAAATCTTTGTGTACAAGATGCACTAGAATATGGACACGATAAAATTGAGGCAATAAGAAATTATGTTCATTTTATTACGTTGAGTGGTCCAATATATCAAGTTTTTCATGATTGGTGTCAACTTAGGGGAATTGTATTTAAACGTTTTCCTAAAAATGATAGACATCGTTGTAATTCTACTTATGATTTATTAGGTGTTGTTTTTTATTATTGTTTTAATTTTAGAGAATTTTGTGTTGCAATGGGTATGCATGATTATATGTTAGATGATAATTTTTGGTATTTTGCCGATAGTTTGTATAAACTTTTAAAGCCTTTTAATGATTCTTCTTTACAATTTTTAAAAACATATACATCTACATCTACTGGTATTTTACTTGCAATTGTCTCTATTATGAAAACAATTAAAGATTTTATAAATGACAATTTTATTAGAGAAATGGTTATTGCTGCTTATATTAAAATTTTAAAATATTTTCATCCACTTCCTATGTTATATTGTGTTTCTGGTGTGATGAATCTCATGATTAAGTTAGAGGGCACAAAAAATTTTAATTGAGATTTTTTATACTTATGCTCCACACGATGAAATATAAGATTCTGATCATGTTGTTTTTACTACAAAATTTGAGCATGTTTTGACTAGTTTATATGATAGTTACAATAGACTTTATTGATCTAACACTACACAAACACAAAATGTTAGTTCTTCTTCTTCTTCTTCTATATTATCAAAGGGAAATGGTCTTGCAACTAGTAGTGTTTTAAATCTCATAAAATTAAAAAAAAAAACAACAACCAATTCACCAAATGAGTTGAATTGGTATAATGTACAACCTCTCATTGATGATGTAGTATATGTGTTTTATTTTTGGAAAATCAAGGAAAATATTTTTACTATTCTTTCTCGAATAGCTAAAAATTTGCTAACTACATCGGTGTCAACTGTTGCATCCGAAAGTGTTTTTTCTCCTAATGGCAGGATTATGAGCCCGAACAGGATCGCTTGACATCAAAGAATTTGGAGATGTTAGTATGCGCCGAAGATCCGATGAAAGCAGAAGAGAGGACTCATGATTTACATGAAGCACACCATGGCTAAATAAGTAGCGATGAATGGATAATGTATTTTAAATAATTGGAAAATTTAGGGGGATGAGTTTCTATATTAGGTTAAGTAGAAGTGCACGACAATAGTTCAATGCCTTCTCTTCAATCTAAATAGAGGTCATCTCCATATCTAAATACAAATGTTTCCCTCATATTGTAATTTGATAAAATTTGTATGAAATGTTACTAATCTATTTGATTATACATTAAACTTTGTAATTCATAAAAACAATTTAATTTATGAATCTCTTTTGTTTATATGTTCTTGACAATTATGAACAATTTCCATTTTCCTTAATCTTTGTAAAAAAATTTATTTTTTAAAAAATGAAATCTGACCCAGCCCCCGAGCTTGGGGATATGGGTCAGGTCTGGGCCCCTCCTTTCCTCCCCTGGCCCAGCTCGGCCCGATGCGCAATTCCACCCAGCCCGGCCCGCCAAAGCCCGGGCCCAGGTCAAACCTGTCGGGTTTTGACCCGGCCCGACCGGGTAGGCCCGAATGCCACCCCTATTGTTCACTTCACTATTACTCACTTTAGCACTTCAAATGTACTGCTTGCTTGTTGTGTCGTCTCTGACTTTAGCATTGGAGGTGTCTTCGTACAAGTTTGGTGAACCTGGACTTGAATCATCATACAGAGAGTTGAGGCCACATCATTAGCAATAGAGGAAGGGTTTCCATGATTTTTGCTGCCCCATGTTACCCTCCATTGTAAAGTTATAGTCATAATGGTTTCCCCAACTACGTTTGGAAAGAAACAAGTTGATGCAGCCTCGGCATCCCAACTGATGACCGACAATCTGAGAATGTGGAACACAATAATAAGCAAACATATATCATATATTCATCACAACTCAGTACCTACCATTGATAAGCCAACTGCACCTGGTTAAATTGTCTCTTGTAAACATGACATTATTGAGAACCAGCCAAGGAAAAAATTGTCACTATCAACAGAGAGAATACAAGTGCTCGAAGCAAAGAGAGCTGCATCGAACTACAAAAATTGCATCAAACATTGAAGCAACTGAATGTTATACTACAAACAGAAGAAGGACCAAATTTTGTCCTTCGATATGATTCTCATTTGACCGAAACCTGCCAAGCAAGGCCAGATGTCTGTTGAAAGCTCAAAAGACATTGTTTGCCCAGTGTTCGGAGCAAATGTTTTACAATTGTTCATGATTCAATGTTACCGATCGCATATATAAAGGAAACCTACAATTGAAATAAGGTTTGCTACGCACGCCTATTATCACCACAAAAGAAAAATTCATCACAAACTCCTAATACTAATGGTATTCACTACTTTAAAAAACACTAGTAGTCGGGAAAGAAACATCACGATCGCCATAATGTGGAGGGTGTCACAGATACAGCTCTTTGTTAGGGGATGTCGACAAACACACCGGTGGCACAATGGAACTGATTAGAGCAATGCGGATGAAAAAGTAGATGAGACAAATCAATTCAACAACCAAACAAATAGATCCATCAATCCAACACAAACACAACGAGGATTTATCTCGGTTAGCTTTCGCTTAATCCAAAGGAAAATATAGGGAGATATAATATTCATCTAGAAGATATTACAAGGAGTTAATGATTCACTCATTATAAAGAATTAAACTTATTCATCAAAAACTATCTCTCTCAAGCATCTCTTTGCAATGGAGAAAATAATCATTGAAGTACTCTACCTCTCATATTGGAGGCTACAACAATAAATAGAAGAAGAATAGACAGAACCCTAGGTTAATCTTGATTCTCAGTCGTCTGATATATCATGTAGAAGAAGTAACTGAATATGATTCGTACGATCTAACTTAGAGTTGAAGATTGGGCTGAAACGACCTAACAAATCGAGGCCCAAAACAGCATTGCGGTCGACTATCCCCCTCTTAAGAAAACCCTGTACAGTGGTCGGTCGGGTGTGCGGTCGACCGCAACTCTGCCTGCACATACTTTTACTATTTCCATCTTCGACTCTCTTCAACAGCTTCGACCTCCATGCCTTATCGTATCTTCTTCTAATCCGAACCACGAGTATACTAGACATAATCCAAACATCCTCCACCTCGGATTGCATACTAGTGCTATCAACATGATGTGATTATTCATCTCTGAACTCTATAAAAATAAACTCCACTTGCGAATATACTTAGAGTAATGATTTTTTCTACTAGTTGAACAAATCTTCTACCAAATCTCAGTGATCAGTATACCCCCTCAAGGGCACACCTTAGTAGGTGTTAACATGGAGTTGCCTCCACACGAACTCCACCTACATTGAAGCACTCTTCACCTCTCGCCGATATTCAAATGTCGTAGTCTCGCTTCAATGATGCTAGTTGCGGCAAACTAGATGAACTTGCAGAATAATAGGAAAAGAAGCAACAACACCTGTGTAGGTATTCCGGATTTCCTAAAACTTGTAGAGATTGTGTTGGCTTGGCCCAATGACTCTCATACCTCTAATCACCTTACAACGATCATAAAAAATAGATAGAACTCTACATCGAGCTGTGTACCTACAACCCCGTGCTTTAAGAGTTCCCAAGGAAATTAGATTTCATTTCAGTAGAGGAATATGTAAGACTTCCCTTAGAGTGAACATGTTTAGATCTGGCACCTTCAACTCAGCTGTCCCCTCACCCATACTTCTCAAATCTTTCCAGTTCTCATTCTCACACAACGCCCCGTAGTAGACTTATAAGTAGAAAACAACCCTCTATCGGAGAAACTATGAGTAGAACTCCCTGAGTCAAGAAACCAACTTGAATCCACTTCTAAAGAATTTGAAACAAGAAGACAAAAATCACCTGATTCAGAGTAAACCACGTTTGCGGTAGTATTGCCATCCTTGGCGCTCTTCCGATTCTGCAATTTTCAACAGTTTTTCTTGGTATGCCCTGACCTCTTACAATATCGGCAACGGATCGAATTCTTTCGCATAGCACTTTGACTTCCAGTTGAAGGGCCTTCCACTGCTAGAGAACCTATGGGAATATAGTATACGATGATTTCTGAGTCTCCCTCCTAAGTTGATTTTCCTTTATTGCTTTGATTACACCATCCACCGTAATACTCTCCTTGACATATTTACCATGTAGCATGGTAGTGATCAAATGCTCGTACGAATCCAGTAGTGAATATATCAAATTGAAAGCTTTATCTTCTTCGCTCATATCATCGTTTATTGCTTTGAGTTCCGATAGTATCTTGTTAAACTATGTGATGTGATCTTGGAGATCGGTACCTTCCTTCATTGACAAATGGAATAACTTCATCTTCTAATGCATCTGATCTAATAATGACGAACTGGAGTAGTCATCTATGAGTTTTTCGCACAAACTCGCTGCGCCAGTTTCTTCAAGAAATTTGAACTTGATCTCATCCACCAATGATAATCGGATTAAACTTACGGCTCTTTCACAAATATCATCCCAAACATCCTTCTTCATGTCAGATGGTTTTTCCTTCTTGTTGACGGCTAACTGTAGACGTTTTTGAACTAGGACACATACGTGTCTACCCTCCAAAGATTGAAGTTGATATATCCTTCGAACTGCTTGATCTTCAAAAGACTGTGTCATGTCATCTTAACCAATGGACTAGGCAACCTGAAGCTCTGATACCACTTTGTTCGGGGATGACGACGAACACACCGGTGGTGCAGCGGAACTGATTACAGCAATGAGGATGGCGAAGTAAATAAGACAAATCAATTGAATAACCAAACAAATAGATCCACCAATCCAATACAAATACAATGAGGATTTATCTCGGTTAACTTTTGCTTAATCCGAAAGAAAATATGGGGAGATAAAATATTCAACTAGAATAGATTACAAGGAGTTAATGATTCACTCAATACAAGGAATTAAACTCGCTCACCAAGAACTATCTGTCACGCCCCGCTTCCCAGAATACGGGAACACAGGTACGTAACTGAGGCCCAGCGAATGATATAAGTACGCCAACTCATATCATCCATAAGCTGTACCAGTCTTAACTTAACAACATGACAAGGAAATAATCACAGCCACGCATAAATACATAATTACATAAACAAATACTTAGACTAAACATGCAATAGTTCAATTTAATAACCAATAACTGGAAATAAACAACAAGTACCTTCTGGCAAGCTTCTGCTCCGATCGTAGAAGAACTGCTCACCAATGCCTTCTGATAATTCTCCTTGTGTACCTGTACTTGTTCATATAAAAAGAAAGAATAATTTGTCCTTAGAGCAAGTACGGACAGCAAGTAGTGAAAAGCAGAGAGTAAGGAAACAAGGTTCATCAAGGAATATGGATCAAGATCAAATTACAAAAGTAATAACGGTATCAATAAACAATGGTCACGATCAAGTATATACGTCTCAACTTAGGTTTATTAGCATGTTGTTTTTCCTATCTAGTGCACGTACTACTGCGTCCCATACCATAGGTTCGGTGCACGCAAAGTAGTGTACATTTTAGATATAGTGGTGGGATCTACAGAGCATGTACTCGGTGTAACACGATAACAAGTCACGACTTCATAAGTAATTCTCCACCTTGCATGTCAAGATTTCATGTAACAAGAAGAGCCCTACCGAGTACATTTTCTGAGACTATCCACTACTAAGTCAACCCTTATTAATTCCGGCTTGTTTAGTATTTTATGAAGTCATTCATGTCCATGCAAGTGTGTATAAGATCAAGGGAGACGATAAGAATGCAGCAACATGATGCATTGCACAATAATAAGCATGAAGTAGTGAATCTGAAAACAGCCGACACAGTAACACTAAAACGGTGATAACTCATAGGCTACAATTCAGAATTCAAAGTTCCAGGATGTTATCAGAAACTAGACACTTAGGGCTACAATTTATATTCATTAAGGTTTGGTTAATTCTGACTGTAGCTAGGTCAAACACCCTATTCTTTGCAGTTTAGCTGTCCTGGTAGCAACTTAATGTCAACATTTAATGGGTGGAAACATGGTATAAAATAACTATAAAAATCTACAAAAATTAGAGATGAATCCTAAGCATGTCTATAAAGTTTTTGGAGATTTTCATGTCATTATAATAATGTTAATATGGTGTTTCACTAATAATTGTGTCGATGTTACATTAATTCTGCGATCTGAAAAGTGCAGACCAGCAGGGACTAAAAATGTGATATCTCACAGCTGTAACCTGGAATCAGAATCCGTCAACTGGGTTGGAAACTAAACTCATTAAGCTAACAATCTCTTTGGTATTGTTTGCGTTAATTCTTATGGTAACATGGTCGAAACCTCTGTACAAAACAGGACAGACAGCAGGAATTCATAAAATGTCACTACATATATGTTCGTCAAAGTGGGTAATTACCATGTTATTGTATCATGAAATGTATTAACACTAATGTACAGTAATTAGAATGGATTTTTCAATGTACGAGTCAATTTCTCATGTCATAGTTCAAGTCACAAGATCTCAACCAATCAATGTATTCGATCACAATATATTTTCTTCATATGCAAGCTCTAGTCATTTTATTCATGTCATGTGTGTATATAGGTTTGGGTGTAACCCCTGTTTTTCCTTTTTGTGTATTTTTGGAGTGTATTTTTCGTTTTGGTGTATTTTCTCTCTTGTATTCTTTTTCTGAACCGTATATTGGATTATTTCAATATATATTCATTTTATTTCATTTTGAGCTCTTTGTGTTTGATTGGTCGTCTCTTTTGTTTCGTTCTTCATTGTTTTGTTCTTTCTTCTTTTTGGTCTCGTTCTCTTTATTTTGTTTTATTGTTGGGTGTGTGTGGTGGTGGTGATTGGTTGTCCTATTTTTCTCCACCCTATTATTTGATTTCTTAATAAGATTACCAAAGCCAAATTAAAATCCCCAATTCTATTTAATATCATATACATTTGTATCCTAATTAAAGCCCCATTTAAACAAATCCTATTACTACTCCTAATTACCCACAACCCAAATACCCATTAACCCAACTTGTATTTCTAAACCCTAATCTCCATATATATATATATATATATATGTGTGTGTGTGTGTGTGTGTGTGTGTACATCTCTACCTCTCTCTCCCTAAACCCTAACCCTAATTCCCTTACTCCACATCCCGGCCTCTCCCCTCCTTGTTTGCGCCACTACCCGACCAGCAGCCCAGGCCAAACCCCCGGCCTGTGTGCACCAGCCCGATGCCGACCACCCACCTCCAGGCCGAGCCCTTCCTCCGGCCTACATCCATCCCGGCAACGCCCCACACCCTATCCCCCCATCTCCTACACCCGTGCCACTTCTCCCACATCTCCCGATCCCCTCTATTGGCCATGCTGACCACCTCACACACAATCCCTCGTCTCTCGCTCTCGTGGTGTGCTCTTGTCGCCGCAAGCCACTTTTAGCATCTCGCTTTGTAGAGTTTTGTTCGTGCAGAGATTCTTAGCTCTAGTTTGCTTGGATTCGTTGATTCGCAGATTTTCGTTCGTGGGTTTTGCTCGTTACTCTTGATTTGCATCGTTCTTCATCTCGGTTAAGGCAAGTAACTTGTACTCCAATTCATTTGTTTGATACAAGTCAAAAATACCACCTATAGTGTAGTTGGGTCTAGCGACGACTCTTGTTTGTGTTATGTTTGATGGATTTTATCTCTATTGTGAAAATTTGACCATAGATGACTCACAACACAATATGGAAATAAATTAACTTAGGATTTACCCGTTCATGATTTCGATCATGTATGTGAGATCCTTGTGAGAATTCGTGATTTGGTTGAGATCCATGTGAAATACTTGGTGTGGACATGCTAGATACCCTAATTTATGATGTTTAGACACTTGGTAGATCCGATTTCATGTTTGGTTGTATTTTGAACAAGTTTTGTACGGTATATGTTGAGGAGTTGTTAAAGGGAAAAATCTGTATTTTGTCGCTGATCTGTTTTGTTTGCTGTTTTGGACTATTTTAAAGTCAGTATCTGGATTTCGGTATAAAACATGAGTTTTAGAGAATTTCGTCTATTTTCAAACCTCTTTGGCCTTGCTTGATTTCATTTTCGTATGACTGAGTTATGACCGTTTTACTATAGAGGTGTCGACCTTTTCCATATTCTATTTTTCGGTAATTATGATGACAAATCATTTTAAAGAACTATGCTACATGTATTATTTTGATCCAAAACTTTGGTCAGTGTTTCTTTATCTAGTTAGCAATTACCCAGAATTTTGGTGAATTTTATTGATGAGTTTTATGTGTTGTTTCATGCTCGTTTATGAAATCTATACTTGTTGTATTTTGCTCGCTGTTCGGTAAAGAACCTTATTTTCACTATGATTCCTTTTACTGTATGAAAAATGTTTGTGAAATATGAAAGTTAGTATATTTTATCTATTTTCGTATCCCTTTGGCAAAATTGGATTTTGTTTCACTGGTTGCGAGATATCATAGTTTTTGTACAGTAGTGTTGGGAATTCCAGATTTGCCAAACTATGGTTTCTTGATATTTTCTTATTTTGGATGACTAATCTAATTTCACTGGAAAATTATGAAATTTTATATTTAGATACTGGACATATAAGGGAATACCCCAGATTTTTCGTGGATTTATTTAGTATGTTTTCATGCTGTTTTCCTGTTCTTGAATTCGTTTTCCTGATTTCTGGCTGAACTTATTTTCTGTATTCAAATCTGTTTTGAGCTATGTTTTTGTGAATTAATATATGACTTATTTATATTCGCTGGATTCGTGTGGAAGTCTATTTTCTAGATCATTTGACGGATCCAAACTTGCATATTTGTAACACTGGAAATCACTGTTTTACTGCAGTGTGATCTTGCTGTCCAGAGCTTGAGATTTGTTTATTTTAGTTCTTTTATGAGATATCTTGTACACGTATATATTTATCTTGCAACTTGAACTTGTTACATGATCATGACAGGATATACTTGATTTATTTTTACACACCTACATGCTTGTTTGACTTAATAATTAAATAACCAAGCCGGGATTAAGGAAAAGATCTAGTAGTGGATATTGGAGAAACGTGTACTCAGAAGAACCTAGTGGTTATTGGAGCTTGTTTACATGTGGAGCTTGACACGATATACATGACACGTACACACATGATACTGGAGCTTGTTTACATGATACATGATTACATGATACTTGGAGCTTGTCCCTGAGTACACTGTCCTGTATGGTCCCCTATGAAATCTAAAGCGAAACTATTTGTTGTAGCAACCATGTGTTATGTTTTTGGGGCGCATGAAGTACTACCTAGATAGTAATAACTACAAGACTTGATGTATGATACTTGAACATGATACATGCCCACTTGATACTTGACTACATGATACATGAGATTTGATACTTGATACATGCGGCATGATTACTTGATTCTTAGTACTGGTTACTTGATGCATGACACTTGTTTACTTGACACTCGACACATGCTATTATATTTGCTCATCTTGCCATGCTATGATTTATATCTTGTATTCATGATTATACCATGCTAGGTTGTTACTTAGATTTACCTATTCCATGTACTTGTATCCTACATTATAAGTGGCTCGTAACTTGCAATTGACGAGTACTTATTTTTCTTCTTCCTTCTCCTGCAAATTTACTAGTTGCAGATCAGGAAGGTCGGCTGCCAGATGGTATTGGCGAGATAATGTACTAGTGCTGGATTTCGTGCTTTATGATTTTATTATTATTATTGTTGCTTGAACTTGAATAAGATGTACTTAATTACTTAGATTTATTCTTGTATTTGGGCAATGTGATCCAGGATATTTGTTTTTATTCAGATCATGACTATTTGAGATTTATATGTTTGGTTTCAAGTATTCTTATTGATATTTTGGTTCATATGTGCATGTTGGTTGATAGTTTTGCTTCCGACTCTGATAATTCTTGTGAATGTTGTAAAGATTCTTGAACATCTTATGGATGATGAAAATTATTCGCTGGGCTTTTGTCGCGTATCTATATTCCATATTCTTTTTGGGAAGCGGGGCGTGACAGGATTTTCTGTGGTATCAGAGCACTAGGTTTGGCTAATGTATTAGTTGCCTAATATATTAGACAAGCTTGGTTCGTACTGGGATCTGCTCAACATTTCACCAACCATGCATACATAAATGAATTTATACCAACTCTAATTCTATATGCTAATTGTTTTTGGTATGTGCAGACTATGGCTCACAGAGGTTTCACTTCTCAGTCGCAGGTTGAACCGATTGAGGCTGTCACTACTGTGCTTGAGCGGCTGATTGATCAGCAGCAAAACCATAGTGATCTTGTGATGGCTGCTCTTGAAGTTGCCCGGGTTTCGCCTCCTGTTGTGCCTGTGCAGGCAAATCTTCCGCCTCGTCCAGGAACAGTTACAGATTTTATGAGGATGCATCCCGATCGTTTTTCTGGCACTTAGATGCCTTTAGAGGCTGAATAGTGGTTGATCCGAACTGAGCGCTTGTTGTTAGCGGCTTGTATTGTCGAGGCTGATCGGGGGACATTGTTTCCATCCAGCTGGTGGATCTAGTCCATATCTGGTGGATGGCCGAGTATGAGCGACTTGAGAGGCCTATTGCTTGGGCTACTTTCACTCGGAGATTCTTGGAGAACTTCTTCCCCAGTAGTACTCGAGTTGAGATGGAACATCAATTCCTGGCCCTAAAATAGGTTAAGTCATTATTCCATTTTTGGATTTGTTACATAATTGTTCATGCAATGTTGTAACATGGACTTTCTTACAACAGGGTTCCAGGTCAGTGGATGAGTACGCAGCTGAGTTTACTAGACTTAGCTGCTTTGCTGCCGTTCTTGTGGCAGCCGAAGTGAATAGGGCTCGTAGATTCACAAATGGGCTTGAGCAGGATATCAAGAGGCATCTTGTCTCTCTTCGCTTGCGTACCTACACGGAGGCTCGTGAGGCAGCCCGAGCTCAGAAGCAGGCTCGTGGTGGTTCGTCTTCTTCTCAGCAGACTGTTCCCGCTGCTGTTGCTAGGCCTTCTGGTGGGCCTATTCGGAGGCCTGTTTCCACCCATCTAGTCAGAGCAGCTCCTTACTCTTCTGTTGATTCCCAAAGGGGTAGTTTTTGCGACTTTTGTTGACTTGCCGGGCATGAGCGCAAGGACTGTAGGCAGGCCAATCACCGCTGTTTTGCTTGTGGTGCTCCTGACCACACCTTGCGAGATTGTCCATAGCAGAGGGCGACTCTTCCAGTCCGTGGTCCTGTCCAGCTAGCAGTTCCAGCTCGTGGTCCAGTTAGGCCACCGCTTCCTCCCCAGCATTAGATTGTCGATCAGAGGACCGCTGTTCCGAGGAGAGGTCAGGCTTTCAACTTGACTGCTGCAGATGCTGAGAAAGCTGAAGAAGTTGTGGCAGGTATATCTTGTTTTGTTGTTTTGTTTTTCTATTGTTTCTTTCTTTTGGTCTTGTTTTGCTTCTTTATGTTATCTCCCTGCGTTGTTGTTTTCCCCTCACCTTTATTTGTCTGTTCTTTCTCCTTGTCTTTGATTCCTTTTAGGTATCATCCTTGTTTGCTCTTTTCCTGCCTATGTTCTTTTTGATTCTGGGACAACCCATTCTTTTGTCGCCTCTCGATTTGTCGCTCGCCATCAGTAAGAATGCAGCAACATGTCAGAGGCTTGGAACATTGTGATAGGTGGTACAGTTGTCATATGTTCCCATGAGTGCAGGCAATGTCCCGTTGTTATTGGGGATGCAGATTTCAAAGCCAACCTGATTATAATTGGAAATTCGGGATTCGACGTTATTCTCGGTATGGATTGGTTGGGTGAAGCCCATGCCATTATTGATTGCCGTGCCAAGAAAGTTGTCTTCAGAATTCCAGATTGAGCAAAATTTGAGTTCCATGCCGGGGAGTCTTTCCTTGGCCTAGCAAAGACTGCAGCTGAACAGGTGGATTGTGTGATGGAATTACACTCAGGCTGTGAGGCTGCACCTCTAGTAGTTCGAGATTTCTTGGATATTTTTCCAGATGAGTTGCCTGGCTTACCCCCTGATAGGGAAGTGGAATTCGGTAATGATGTTCAGCCTGGAACAACACCGATATCAAAGAGTCCCTACAGGATGGCACCGGTTGAGCTAGCAGAGCTTAAGGTGCAGATTCAGCAGTTGCTTGATTTGGGTTTCATCAGACCTAGTGTTTCGCCTTGAGGTGCTCTGATCCTTTTTGTTGACAAGAAGGATGGTGGTCGTCGACTGTGCATGGATTACCGGGAACTGAACAGAGTTATTGTGAAGAATCGGTATTCGTTGCCCAGGATCGATGATTGGTTTGATCAGTTGTGTGGGGCTGCCGTTTTCTCGAAGTTGGATCTTCGTTCTGGGTATCAGCAAGTCAAGGTGAAGGCTGCGGATATACAGAAGACTGCTTTCAGGACTAGATACGGGCACTATGAGTATCTTGTGATGCCATTCGGAGTCACGAATGCGCCGACTGTATTCATGAGTCTTATGAACTTGGTTTTCTCTTAGTTCTTGGATAGATTTGTGGTGGTCTTTTTTGATGATATTTTGGTGTATTCTCGGAATCGGGAAGGTCATGCTGAGCATCTTAGAGTTGTTCTGCAGACTTTGAGAGAGAATCAACTCTATGGAAAACTCAGCAAGTGCGAGTTTTGGCTCGACAGAATTTCTTTCTTGGGGCACATTATCTCTGGAGATGGTGTTTCTGTGGATCTGGCCAAGGTTGAGGCTGTGAAGGATTGGCCTATTCCCAAGTCAGTTTCAGAAGTCAGGAGTTTTTACGGTTTGGCTGGCTATTATCAGAAGTTCGTCCAAGACTTTTTGAAGATAGCAGGACCGTTGACTAAATTGACTGGGAAAAATCAGAAGTTTTGTTGGTCTGATGAGTGCAATGAGGCTTTTGTTGAGTTGAAGAACAGATTGACGTCAGCGCTTGTGTTGACTATTCCAGATGGTTCAGGCGGATTTGTAATTCATTGTGATGCTTCTGGTAAGGGTCTTGGAGCAGTTTTGATGCAGAAGGGCCGAGTCGTTGCATATACATCAAGACAGTTGAGGCTGCATGAGAAGAACTATCTGACTCATGACTTGGAGTTAGCGGCAGTGATTTTTTTCTTTGAAGCTGTGGAGACATTATTTACTTGGGGACTGAGTGGAGATCTTTACAGACCACAAAAGTCTCAAGTATGTCTTCACCCAGAAGGAGTTAAACATGAGGCAAGGGCGTTGGTTGGAGCTTATGGCCGATTATGACATCAGTTTGCAATACCAACCTGGTAAGGTAAACTTGGTGCCTGATGCTTTGAGCAGGAGACCGGCAGTTATGTTTCTTACTCAGCAGAGGGATCTGATTGAGCAGATGGGGAGGTTGGAGTTGGTTGTTGTGTTGCCGAGTTCTGGTCGGAGTTTTTTGGCGCTCCAGCTGCAGTTGTCTCTTGTTGATCAGATCAAGGAGGCGCAGGCTGGTGATGCGCAGTTACGGAGTTTTCGAGCTGAGGTTGAGTCTGGGTCCAGGACGAACATGGTTATTCATGCTGATGGTTCGCTTCGTTTTGGTTTCCGGTTGTGTGTCCCTAAGGGTGAAGTTTGTTAGAGGTTGCTCGAAGAAGCTCATCAGTCTTCATATTCTATCCATCCTGGCGGTACTAAGATGTATCGGGATTTAAAGCTTCATTTCTGGTGGCATGGTATGAAGAGGGCTGTGACTTAGTTTGTTTCTCAGTGTTTGGTCTGCCAGCAGGTTAAGGCAGAGCATCAGAGAACTGTTGGACTTCTTCAACCGCTTCCTATTCCTGAGTGGAAGTGGGAACATATCACTATGGATTTTGTGACCGCTTTGCCGAGGAGTCCTAAGGGTCATAATGCTATTTGGGTAATTTTCGACCATTTGACGAAGAGTGCTCACTTCATTCCCTTTCGTGTCGGTCAGTCTACTGAGAGCCTAGCTGAGAGGTATATGCAAGAGACTGTTAGACTTCATGGGGTTCCAATCAGTATTGTATCCAACAGGGATACGAGATTCAGATCTCAGTTCTGGGAGAGTCTTCAGAACAGTTTGGGGAGTAAATTAAAGTACAGTATAGCTTTTCATCCCCAGACTGATGGACAGTCAGAGCGGACTATTCAGATTCTTGAAGACATGTTGAGGTCTTGTATGCTTCAGTTTGGTGGGTCTTGAGAGGATCATTTACATCTCGTAGAGTTCTCGTACAATAACAGCTTTCAAGCCAGTATTAATGCTGCTCCGTTCGAGGCACTCTATGGACGGAAGTGCAGATCACCAGTGTGCTGGGATGACATTGGTGAGAGGTAGTTGTTGGGTCCGGAGTTGATCACCAAGACAGTTGATGTTGTGGTCCAGATCAGGAAGCATTTGCAGGCAGCTCAGGACAGGCAAAAGCGATGGGCCGATGTCCATCGGAGAGCTATGGAGTTTGGTGTTGGTGACCATGTTTTTCTCAAGGTATCGCCATGGCGCAGTGTCATTCGGTTCGGTGGTGGGGGCAAGCTTAGCCCTAGGTTTTTTGGACCGTTTGAGATTTTGGAGCGAGTAGGCAAGGTGGCCTATTGTCATGCTTTGCCGCCAGTGTTATCAGGAGTGCACGATGTTTTCCATGTCTCACAACTCAGGAGATATATCCGAGATAAGAGCCACGTGATCGACTATTCTAAGGTGACCATTCGGCCGGATTTGACTTGTGGATTCCGCCAGTTGCTATTGTGGATCGGCGGGAGAAAGTGCTTAAAAACAAGGTCATCAAGTTGGTTCATGTTGCTTGGAATCCTCACTCGCCTGGTGAGTCGACTTGGGAGCTGGATTAGGAAATTCAACAGAAGTTTCCTCATTTGTTTGGGTAGTTTTGTTTTTGTGTTCTTTTGGTTGTTTTGGGGTTACCCTATGTATCTTCTTTTTGAATTTTGAGGATGAAATTCTTCTTGTTAGGTGGGTAGGATAGTAACCCCTGTTTTTCCTTTTTGTGTATTTTTGGAGTGTATTTTTCATTTTGGTGTATTTTCTCTTTTATATTCTTTTTCTAAACCGTATATTGGATTGTTTCAATATATATTCGTTTTATTTCATTTTGAGCTCTTTGTGTTTGATTGGTCGTCTCTTTTGTTTCATTCTTCATTATTTTGTTCTTTCTTCTTTTTGGTCTCGTTCTCTTTATTTTGTTTTATTGTTGGGTGTGTGTGGTGGTGGTGATTGGTTGTCCTATTTTTCTCCATCCTATTTTTGATTCCCTAATAAGATTACCAAAGCCAAATTAAAATCCCCAATCCTATTTGATATCCTATACATTTGTATCATAATTAAAGCCCCATTTAAACTAATCCTATTACTACTCCTAATTACCCACAACCCAAATACCCATTAACCCAATTTGTATTTCTAAACCCTAATCTCCATATATATATATATATATATATATATATATATATATATATACATCTTTACCTCTTTCTCCCTAAACCCTAACCCTAATTCCTTTACTCCACATCCCGGCCTCTCCCCTCCTTGTTTGCGCCACAACTCGACCGGCAGCCCAGGCTGAACCCCCGGCCTGTGTGCACCAGCCCGACGCCGACCACCCACCTCCAGGCCGAGCCTTTCCTCTGGCCTACATCCATCCCGGCTACACCCCACACCCGATCCCCCATCTCCTACACCCGAGCCACTTCTCCCACATCTTCCGATCCCCTCTATTGGCCATCCTGACCACCTCACACACGAAATCCCTCGTTTCTCTCTCTCGTGGTGTGCTCTTGTAGCCGCAAACCACTTTTAGCATCTCGCTTTGTGGAGTTTTGTTCGTGTGGAGATTCTTGGCTCTAGTTTGCTTGGATTCGTTGAGTCATAGATTTTCATTCGTGGGTTTTGCTCGTTACTCTTGATTTGCATCGTTCTTCATCTCGGTTAAGGCAAGTAACTTGTACTCCAATTTATTTGTTTGATACAAGTTAAAAATACCACCTATAGTGTAGTTGGGTCTAGCGACGACTCTTGTTTGTGTTATGTTTGATGGATTTTGTCTCTATTGTGAAAATTTGACCATAGATGACTCACGACACAATATGGACATGAATTAACTTAGGATTTATCCGTTCTTGATTTCGATCATGTATGTGAGACCCTTGTGAGAATTCGTGATTTGGTTGAGACCCATGTGAAATACTTGGTGTGGACATGCTAGATACCCTAATTTATGATGTTTAGACACTTGGTAGATCCGATTTCATGTTTGGTTGTGTTTTGAACAAGTTTTGTATAATATATGTTGAGTTGTTGTTAAAGGGAAAAATCTGTATTTTGTCGCTGATCTATTTTGTTTGCTGTTTTGGACTGTTTTAAAGTCCGTATCTGGATTTCGGTATAAAACATGAGTTTTAGAGAATTTCGTCTATTTTCAAACCCCTCTAACCTGGCTTGATTTCGTTTTCGTATGACTGAGTTATGACCGTTTTACTACAGAGGTGTCGACATTTTCCAGATTCTGTTTTTCGGTAATTATGATGACAAATCATTTAAAGAACTATGCTACATGTATTATTTTGATCCAAAACTTTGGTCAATGTTTCTTTATCTAGTTAGCGATTACCCAGAATTTTGGTGAATTTTATTGATGAGTTTTATGTGTTGTTTCATGCTCGTTTATGAAATCTATACTTGCTGTATTTTGCTCGCTGTTCTGTAAAGAACCTTATTTTCACTATGATTCCTTTCACTGTATGAAAAATGTTTGTGAAATATAAAAGTTAGTATATTTTATCTATTTTCCTATCCCTTTGGCGGAATTGGATTTCGTTTCACTGGTTGCGGGATATCATAGTTTTCGTACAGCAGTATTGGGAATTCCAGCTTTGCCAAACTATGGTTTCTTGATGTTTTCTTATTTTGGATGACTGATCTAATTTCACTGGAAAATTATGAAATTTTATATTTAGATACTGGACATATAGGGGAATACCCGAGATTTTTCGTAGATTTATTTAATGTGTTTTCATGCTGTTTTCCTGTTCTTGAATTCGTTTTCCTGATTTCTGGCTGAACCTATTTTCTGTATTCAAATCAGTTTTGAGCTATGTTTTTGTGAATTAATATATGACTTATTTATATTCTATGGATTCGTGTGGAAGTCTATTTTCTATATCCTTCGACGGATCTAGACTTTCATGTTTGTAACACTGGGAATCACTATTTTACTGCTGTGTGGTCTTGCTGTCCTGAACTTGAAATTTGTTTATTTTAGTTCTTTTATGAGATATCTTGCACACGTACATGTTTATCTTGCAACTTGAACTCATTATATGATCATGACATGATATACTTGATATGTTTTGCATACCTACATGCTTTTTTGACTTAATAATAAAACAACCAAGTCGGGGTTAAGGAAAAGATCTAGTAGTGGATAGTACAGAAACGTGTACTCAGAAGAACCTAGTGGCTGTTGGAGCTTGTTTATATGTGAAGCTTGACACGATATATATGACACGTACACACATGACACTGGAGCTTGTTTGGGTTTTGGAGCTTGTTTACATGATACATGATTACATGATACTTGGCGTTTGTCCCTAAGTACACTGCCCTGTATGGTCTCCTATAAAATCTAAAGCGAAACTGTTTGTTGTAGCAACCAAGTGTTATGTTTTTGGGATGCATGAAGTGCTACCTAGTAAGTAATAACTACAAGACTTGATACATGATACTTGAACATGATACATGCCCACTTGACACTTGACTACATGATACATGAGATTTGATACTTGATACATGTTGCATGATTACTTGATTCTTGGTACTGGTTACTTGATGCATGACACTTGTTTACTTGACACTCGACACATGCTATTATATTTACTCATCTTACCATGCTATGATTTATATCCTGTATTCATGATTCTACCATGCTAGGTTGTTACTTAGATTTACCTATTCCATGTACTTGTATCCTACATTATAAGTGGCCTGTAACTTGCAATTGACGGGTACTTATTTTTCTTCTTTCTTCTCCTGCAAATTTACTAATTGCAGATCAGGATGGTCGGCTGCCAGTTGGTATTGGCGAGATGATGTACTAGTGCTGGATTTCATGCTTTATGATTTTATTATTATTATTGTTGCTTGAACTTGAATAAGATGTACTTGATTACTTGGATTTATTCTTGTATTTGGGCAATGTGACCCAGGATATTTGTTTTTATTCAGATCATGACTATTTGAAATTTATATATTTGGTTTCAAGTATTCTTGTTGATATTTTGGTTCATATGTGCATGTTGGTTGATACTTTTGCTTCCGACTCTGATAATTCTTGTGAATGTTGTAAAGATTCTTGAACAGCTTATGGATAATGAAAATCATTCGCTGGGATTTTGTCGCGTATCCGTATTTAGTATTCTTTTTGGGAAGCGGGGCATGACATTGGGTTTGAGTCAATGGATAATGATATGATGCCAAGAGTACGTCGGGTTAGCTCGTGTAAACCCTCGATACTCTCAACGGAAAGTACACAAAGCAAATTTAAGATAATTGAAGGGAACTACTTGCAGGAGGTCAATAAACTTGAACTAGAAAAATTAAGAGAGTTCGAGTGGACTTGCCTTTCGTAGACTATTCGAGTATGCAAAAAGGAATAACGGGATCAGAATCCCGGGCAACGATCCAAAGAATACGTGTGAATCACGTGCAACCCAAACCAGCAATCGGCAACAATGAACACTACACACAAAACAGCAACACGCTGGATCTGATCCCAAACACCAAACAGCAAAACAAGGTACACCAGAACAGTGGGTCCAATCACACAACAACGAAACACCCACACATTGAATCAGCCATTGCCTCTTCTCCCCTCTACTCGAATAGCCAACAGCAAAATGGGATCCTTTATGCCCAAACAACAAATAGCAACCACAGCCACTCACCATGTGCTCCCTTCTTCCCTACTTCGACAGAGAGAGGAGAGAGCGGAAGAGACCACGGTGACACGGGGCTGGCAACAGCACGACACGAAGTAAGGCGGCGGAACGACCGGTCGCTGGCGATCGGGAAGCGACGCAGCGACCAAGGAATGGCGGCGAGCAAACTCCGAACTCTGTTTCGCTCAAAACGGGGAACTAACGACTGGGCGCTGGCTCTGGACGGCGAGGCGATGGGGATGAAGATGGGTTCGGCAATGGGGGAGTTCGAGCGGGAGAGCGACGAAGACGGGGATGATGGCACAGGGAGAGCTTCGGGGTGACGATGGAGATGAGCGACGGGGTTGGATGACTGCCAGCGAGGGGATGATGAATGCTGGCGGTGAGGGGGTAGTTGACGAGGAGGAAGGAGGAGGACGACTGCGGCAATGGCGGGAGCTCACAGCGGTGGGCTCGGAGGTGGGGGAGTCTCTGTTGGGTTCGGCAATGTGGGAGTTCTCTGAGCTTCGATGGGTCGTTGGGTTCGCCGCCTCACAGCAAAGTGGAGGAAGACGGAGAAGCTGATCGAGGTGGTGGCAATGACGGGGGCGTCGACAGAGTTCGAGCGGGAGGAGGCAATGGGTTTCGGTTTGGGGAGAAGGGGGGAGAAGAAGTCGAATGGGTGTTCTGTTTTGGTTTTGGGAAACAGAGGGGGAAAGAGAGTAAGGAAAGGGATTTTAATAAAATAATAATTAAAGTAGTGGGTAGTTGGAGATAGTGGGGGATTGGAAGATACGGGGAATTATGCAGTTGAGGAGAATGTGAACAAATTTGTATACGGGTGAGTGTATGGGTTTGATCTGTACAATATAGATGGGTACTGGGTTTTGATCCAACAATATGCGGGTTTGGGTTTAGGGTTAGAGTCCAATAGGAGATAGGTTTGGGTTTGGGCTTCAATTAAATATAATAAATTCAATAATAATTGTTGGACTTCTCATGAATTCAAAATAATCAATAAAATGATAGTATGGATTAACTTGATCTTCAAGGTAAATAAATAAAAAGAAGAGAGACAAGACTAGTTTGGAATATAAATTTGGGTTTCAATAGGAGATTTAAAAGGATTTAAATGCATCGGAAAGAATTATACAGAAATTGAAATACAAGAATACATAGAGAAGAAAGAAAAGAAATGGAAATCCGTATAATCGGAAACATGGGTTACACTATCTCTCTCAAGCATTTCTTTGCAATGGAGAAAATAATCAATGAAGTACTCTACCTCTCATATTGGAGGCTACACCAATATATAGAAGAAGAATAGAGAAAACCCTAGGTTAATCTTGATTCTCAGTCATTCGATATATCCTATAGAAGAAGTAACTGAATAGAAGCCGTACGATCTGATTTGGAGTTGAAGATTGGGCTGAAACGACCTAACAAATCAAGGCCCAAAATAACACAGCTCCACGGTCGGTCGATTGCACCCAAATGCAGTCGACTGTCCCCGTCTCGGGAAAACCTTGTACAGTGGTCAGTCGGGTGTGCGGTCGACCGCAACCTTGGACAATCGATCGCAACTCTGCCTGCACCTGCTTTTACTATTTCCATCTTCGACTACTTCGACCTCCGTGCTTTATCGTATATTCTTCTAATTTGAACAATGAGTATACAAGACAGAATCCTAACACTCTTGTGAAAGAATGCAGACAATCTAAAAAGGACTACCTTTGGATTAGAGGGAGTCTTGATTTACTGCCCCCTCAGAAGAAGCATCTCTCTTCACCAGGGCTTCCTAGTTCCTAGCAGGGTCGTTGTAACTAACCATCAGTAACTTCTTTTTTTTACGATCACATGCTAGAATTGTTTAAGTACCCTCAATAAAAATTGACAAAAATAATCATCTAATACATTGAGGAATCAAGATAGGCATATCTGGTTTCCTTTTCTAAACTCTACAAAAAAAGATATCTTTCATAACTATTCTTCATTAGTCACCACAAACAATGGAAAATCCCGGTAATTTTTTGTGCCATTCTTGGCGTTTATAAACATCAAGCTTGATAGGGGCGGCATTTCGAAAAACGCCGCCGCAAGCGCCAGGGATACGCTTGTTGAGGTTGCAAAAAGACTTTCCTGGTGTTTGCAAACGTGGGGGTATCTTGATTAACTACCCCGGAGTTTCAAAACGCCGGGATAGGCTAATTTTCATTTTAATTTTTTTTCCATTGAATATCCTATCCAAAGGCCTGGCCTTTTTTCTTTGAGTAATTTGAACAGCCAAAATGGCCATCCAGTTCGTTTCATTTCAATCAAACTTGACATAGTACAAGGAGAAAAAAAGCCATCAAGAGAGTGGCAGAAGAAGTGAGGCCTTGGCCTTGTTGAAAATATATCTAGGCTTGCATTCATTTGATTTCTGTGTTTACAACCGAAAGGCTGACAACAACATATTTACTGATCAATGATCATAACCTAAATGTCTTATTAGCACTGGAACTATTACACAATGCAGTACACTAGAGCTGCACCGTGTGTTGCCTTCGGTTGAAGAATCTCAGTTGCTGGATCGAGTAGCGCTCTTGACTGGACCAACTTGTCGCAACAACTGAAAGAAAAGGAAAATTAGATTGCATCTTAATGAGAACTTGTACTAAAAAAGACGTGAAAACTTTCGCTACTATAGAGATACATATGCAGGAGTTTTTTGAGTTATGTAGTACTGAGTGAACCTGGAAGTAAGCCTCTAGTTTCTGTTTGAGTAGCCAGCTCCCTCTTCACCTTTTGGAATGATTTCAGACATCTGGAGATAAATAAACAGAGATTAATTTCTAAAGCTAAAACAGGATTTCCAGGAAGAATATCAGTTTGTTTGTGTGTGTGTGTGTGTGTGTGTGTGTGTGTGTGTGTGTGAGAGAGAGAGAGAGAGAGAGAGAGAGAGAATCTTCAATATTTACTCCATTGCAATATTCTTTGAACAAGGTGCATTCATTCTGTAGCGCCCCGATTTCCATATACATGGGAAACCGTGACACATGCCAAGATCTTTCCTTCAATTAGTCACGATACACGAAAAGCTGGAAAATTTAAAACTTTTCTTCAACACAGAGTTATCACGCAGTAATTACAAATATCAGTTTGTAATACTAACTGTAGCGCCTGCCCTTTTTCCTTTTTGACTCCAAACTCAATTCTTCCAATTTCTATATCACTTTAAACATAAACTAAAATAGTTATGTTTCAAAGAAAAATTGGGCAGAGTCTCCCCTGTAATTTCTGCCCCAAAACAGAAAAAGCTTACGGAATTCTGCTCTAAATTCCGTAGCTTACATCACAGGCAATAATATTACGGACTCCCCAGGCCAAAATGAGCATCATCACACAGGCAATATATATATATGCTCTGGGGGCCAAACTCATAACGGTATAACAATTATCAAATAAAAACCATGAATCCTTTTGAAATCGTAGTAAGTTTTTAGAAAATAACCTGTAAAAACCTACCACGACGCCCGGCACTCCACAACGAAATGGTTACGGATCAAAACCATATCCTGCCGCCTCACCCTATACTCTTCATCATCATCCACATACTTGTACATCAAAAATACAATTTAAAGCATAAATCTTTACTATTTACAATTAAAACATAACAACGAATTATAACTGGAGCTCCACTTCACGGGAACCTGTACCTACATCCCATCTCCGCACTGCTGAGGACCTGTAACAGTAGGGACCTAGGGTAGTCCACGGACTCCCTAACCCCCAAATACTAAGGGGTTAGCCATTTCTGGTGTGAGTATAATTTATTAAAATAAGCAAATAAATTAAACTTTACAAGTAAAAACATAACGAACTCATAATATCAAGATCAACAAATCTTACTTGACATCTGAACATGCAACATCATAAATGGGATTTCACATCAATTTCTCTCTAAGCCATCACCTGTATGTATATCCATACCCGCTCATAATCATACCTATCTAAGTAATCATTTGAATAACCCCTCTCATAATACAATATTGATCTTATTGCCTTATATCACATATCACATCATAGGCATATGCATTCATTTGCATACTACCACATTCATTCATGTCCAATCTAACGTCTCATTGCACATTACCATTTATATGCATTCCATCACAATAGACTCCGCATCGCCAACATGGTTTGGCAATAACATATCACACTCGCAATTCAACTTAAATGGAAAAGACACGTGTACATATAATTGATGTGCCAGTGTATGTTATGACTTAACTCTAATGCAAGATTATCAATACAATGATGCTCTTTATTCTAATGCAAGACTACTAATACAATGATGCTCTTACTCTAATGCCAGCAAGTCTCCGAAAGCAACATGCAGCCCATACTACATGCGACTCCATCTCAAGCCGTTTCTCCATATATAGGGATTGAACCCGCGTTATGAATTCTAATTGCACATAACCTGTTCCTGACACCTACATGTGACTCGCAAGGCTGCAGATGTGGTCATGTGCCACTGTTGCATTTCGCCAGTGGTGTCTATGTTCGCCACCGCGACCCGGCTAACCGGACCTCACTCAAAATAGACGAACCCAATGTATCGAGCGTCATTCCAAAATCAAACTATAGGGTTTCGCAAGCGCAGGGTAGCGCGAAGCCTACCCTGTGGCACCCTCTGGGGTATCGCAAGCGCAGGACTGCACAATGCATCCTGTGGCACCCCTAGCCACGGTACTTCAGGAATTAACAGCGCGAGATACGCAACCCGTGTCCTCAACTTGTGAGACGGCACCGTACGTATCCCTTTGACGGGAAGGTACAACCCAATAACACCACCTAAGATCGGCCCTAAAGAAAGGTTTGGTCGTACGGTGCACCCTACTACCAACTCCCCTTCTTTCGGGCAACAGGTTAAGCAATGATTTTATAAGTGACTATCCTAATGAGGTTATTATTCCTATGCAATCTTGCATAGTTTTCAATCATGGTCCAACTCGTGGTCCCTCGATCCAAGACTCTGGTAATAATATCTCTCTCACTCATCCCTACCCCTAACTCGGATTCTACCAACACTCTCGGCCCACGGTCAACCTACATTGGTTAAGATCCGTCGATGCCCGAGGTGAGATCTATCCATTTTACTCTAAGGGGGTAGGATGTGGTCTTGATGGTCGATGACCCTTAGGGTAATTATATCACCCTAGATGAGCACAACAACTGCGTATTAGCTAAGAAGCTACATACGAGTAACCAAAAAACACATACGAGCTAAACAGCTACGTATAGGACCAACAGCTACATACGGGACAGTCGAGCCGCGCATGAGACAACAACCTACATACGAGCCAAATAAGCCCCGTATGAGACCAACAGCTACATACGGGCCAGTCGAGCCGCGTATGAGACAACAACATACATACGAGCCAAATAAGCCCCATATGAGACCAACAGCTACATACGGGCCAGTCGAGCCGCGTATGAGACAACGACATACATACGAGCCAAATAAGCTGCGTATGAGACCCACAGCTACATACGGGCCAGTCGAGCCACGTATGAGCAAAACCACATACAAACAACTATTAAGGTAGTCAAACCTAGAAGCAACCAAACGTGCTTACTAGCAAACTTTATCTTCTGTAATTATAAGCAACAGAAGAATCTACTAAAATCAACTTAGCATGGGTTTCTTCTACAATCAACCCATCATGACATACCTACTATAATCAACTCAACATGAGTTTCTTTCTAAAATTGACTCAAACATGATAAGTTTTACTGGAACGTCACATAGGCATGAATGGGTTCTTCACACAACTCAAGCATGGTGTTCTACTACAACTGAACCATGGGTTTCTTTCTATAACAACTCGAGCATGGATTCTTACTATACCGCAAGGGTGGGTTCTTTCTCTACAACAATCTAAATCCATAGGGTGGGTTCTTTTACTCGCTACTACTAACAACTCAAATGGGTTCTCTTTGGCATACACAAATAATATAGCCCTAGGAATGGGTTCTTCCTCAACCTACAACACGTAATCCACAAAAGGTGTGATATTTTAACCCCCTACCACTGACAACATCCAAAGATTGTTTCTTTATCATACTACAACTAACATAATCATCAAGTCGGGTTCTTTTAGCATCCATAATTTACTCAACTCTCAAAATGGGTTCTTTCTCAACCTCTAACAATTCATACCCAAAAGATGGGTTCTTTTAACATCCACAATTTATTAAACCCTCAAATGGGTTCTTTTCTTCACCTACACAAGCAGTACCCTAAGGATGGTTCTTTCTACACATACATAAGTAGATAAGGAAAGCAAGCAACTAACTTAGAAGTAGAGAATCCTCACATACATAACGAATCCATTATATAGGTTTTATATACTCAAGGATAGTAAATTTTCCCATACGCCTCATCCATAAATCATGTCACCTCTTCAGTTCATCCAACTTCTTTAAAATATCAATTACGTATATAGAACCATATACACCATATCTTGATATCCTCATATGATTGTAACTCATCCCCATATACACATATATGTTATTCAATCCTCCCTTAAACATCACTTCATAAATAAATCATACTCACCATATTCTTACAATCACAAGATACGTAATAAATCGATACTCACATAATTCTTAACACACAAGAACACATAATAAATTAACACTCACTATATTTCTTAAAACACAAAAATATATATAAATAAATTAAACTCACCATATTCCTTAACACACAAAATATGTAGATAAATTAGTACTCACATATCCATCAAACCACAAAAATATATAATAAACCAACTCACATATTCATCAAACCACAAAATATATAAATATACTAACTCACATATATCTTTAAATCACGAAAATATATAAATAATATAACTCACATATTCATCACACCACAAAATATATAAATATACTAACTCACATATATCTTTAAATCACGAAAATATATAAATAATATAACTCACATATTCATCAAACCACAAAATATATAAATATACTAACTCACGTATATCTTTAAATCACGAAAATATATAAATAATATAACTCACATATTCATCAAACCACAAAATATATAAATATACTAACTCACATATATCTTTAAACCACGAAAATATATAAATAATATAACTCACTATATTTTTTATAATCACAAAATACACATAATAAATCATACTCACATATTTTGCGAAGATCCAAGCGCCATTGCCACCTCGCGTCCAAGGTCGTGAATATATCCTATCACCAAATTTCAAAGCGATTAAACTCAATTTATCCAACCCAATCATAAAAGCTAATAACGCTATCCCAAATATCACACAAGCGTTTATTGAATGTTTGGGATATACACGTGCGATGCACGTGATAATCTAATACCCATGGTATTTTCATCCTCAATTAATTACTAAAATCACCTCAAAAATATTCTAGTAGCTCAACTACAATTTCTATTACTATCCGAGAATTTATTCATATCCCTATAATTCTCTTTTACAAAACCAAAACCTTATTTTACTAACAACTTGAAATCTCTCTAAAAATCCGCTAATTTCTCACATTTACAATTTCTAATATCTCTAAATCTCTCTACCCTAACATTCCTACTCAATAAAATTTAACCCAACTAAATTCTATACAATAAAATAGTTAGGGTTATACCTTCGCGAAGTCCAATCGAAAATCCGACGCTACCACGATGTAGAGAATCCCTCCATTAGTCTACCCCTAATTTTAATTTGGAATCCATGGAGAATCGGAGGAGTTTTGAGGTGGGGAAGAGTATCGTCGATGGGTTCGTTTTTGGGGTTCTTCGATTGGAAAGAAGAAGAAGGACGAAGGAGGAAGAAGGGAACGGGGGTTGGGCTCCGTTTCCTTCGGCTGTGCGCGAACGGGGGGAGGAAGGGAGAAGGAGAATGGAGGTTTTCTTTTGGGTCGATTTGGGAAAGAAACGAACGGGAAGAAGAAGAAGAAGGGAAGGAGAAGAAGAAGGAAGGTGGAGGGGGTCGGGGCTCCTTCGATCGTCGGTGTGGACGAACGGGAGGAGAAGGGAGAAGGCTGGGTTCTTCTTTGGGTTCGAGATGGAGAACGAACGGGAAGAAGAAGAAGAGGAAGAAGAAGAAGAAGAAGAAGAAGAAGAAGAAGAGAAGGTAGGAGAGAGAAGGGGTTTTTTTGTAAAAAGATGAAATAAACAATAATAGATAGATAAATATCTAGGGAATATTTCATATAAGCCCTCTAGCTTTACTACATTTCCAAATAAAGCCCAACTCTCTATTTTAACATTCTACACAATACAAAAATACATTAAACTACTTCGTAGATAATTCGTATAAAAATAATTTAATTTTGAAAATAATAATAATATAAAATAGGCAATATATCTTATATTTCTCAATTAAGATAATTTTTATCAGAAAATCCATGATCGCGCGAAATTCTCAATCGCGCACACATTTCGATGCAAAATAGCCATATGCTATTTTTTGGGTCGTTACACATTCTTCAGCTTCAGAGCTCAATGCTACAACCAACCAAAGCCATGGCACTAAAGATTACTTATGCCATAGAACGTGTATAATAAAATAAATAATAACAATAAACCCATAAAACCCACAAGTTCATATACAGATTATATCTATGTAAACATTGCAAATAGTTGAATACTAACAGCAACAAAATAAATTTAGAAGAAAAGCAAACAATTATCAGCTCTTAGAGTTTGTTGCTTTTTAGCCATCAATGGAACCTCAAGAGTAGCATGGAAACAAGATACTAAAGAGAGAACTAACCTATTAGGCCACATCAGTGACTACCTAGATCATAAACTTTGGCTCTGATGCAGCCATCCTCAAATGAAGCTGCTTGTGCCTGATTCAATTTCAGCCCATCCACTTGAGTTTAAGATTCCTTTAACACAATAGGCTCCTACATTAAAATGTTTCAGTTTGCTTGCACATTTTATCAAACAAGATGAGTGCATAAACTAAAAGCAAGAAAAAACTACCTTAGGGGAGTTGTTGTTGTTGATGTATCGATCTATATCATCCCTAGCCATCGATGTGAACACGAAAGATTCAGCCAAAAAAAGGAATTTACATAAATAATAAAAAAACAAAAGATATTTATGAGCTTACCTATCTGATGTAAACTTAACCCTGAATAGAGAATTTCCAAGCATTTTAAAGGATTAATTTTACCAACATGTAATGTGAATCAAGATAGAAATTAAAACAATTAATCGGTTCGATGGATTTTCAAGAATTGAATTAAGCTTAACAGGCCCAATTAATAATTCAGTTCTAACAATCAACTATTATACCTACATGTGAGTAACAAGTAAGATATGTAATATCGATTCGTACACTAATAGGCAAGTATAAGCACACACTCTCAATATTTGTGGGTGACAGATAAATCAAATAATATTCTAGAGATGCTAAAGTAGTATCACAAACAATTGAGAAGCGAAAAGAGTTTACCAGATTCGAAGAAAACGTTGTTGCATGGATGCGGAAGAAATAGATCTCGGACGTGCTGTTTGGAGTCGACGACAGCGAAGAGAGCAGCAAGGTAGTGAAGGCGGCAAGTTGTTGCGGAGTTGTTGTTGGTTTTTTGTAGGGGCAGCGAAGCAGCCAAAGGGGCTGAAGTGCAGCAAGGTCGGGTGGAGGCGGAGGTGGGTTGATGGAAGCGATCGGATTTGGGTTTTGAGGAGGGAAGGTGGTGCAGGCGGCTGTTGGTGGGGTGTTGTTGACTTGGGTGGAGGAAAGGCCGGACGAGTGTTGCTATGGTGGTACGGTGAGGAGCAATGGGGGCTTGGATAGGTTTTGGAAACAAAGGAAGAAGAAGAGAAAGAAACAGGGAAGATGGTCGGAGGGGAGGCTCGGTGCATGCGATGGGTTTGGCAGCAATGATGGTCACGAAGGTCGGGGGTGACGGCAGGGGAGTCACGGGGTGTAGGGCTTGGTCGATGGCGAGGTCGATCAGAGCAGTGAAGAAAGGATGATGAAGAGGAGTTATGGTTTTGGATTTGGGGATTAGGGTTTGGGTTTAATTGATTTGAGAATTTTGGGATATAGTTTTAGAGTTTATCACAAACCCTAATACTTTATTAGGATTTATCATTAATCCTAATAATAGGATCCTTATTTGTATCACACAAAAGAGGGATGAGGAGCAAAACTCAACACAATATTTTTTTAATCAAGAATAGCATAACTTCTCATTAATCTCAATGTCTATATATAGACTCAAAACAAATTTTGATACAAAACTCAAAATATTCTAAAATCTCAGAAATATTCTAATGTATAAAAGAAAAATTACAAATTGTAAAACTACTACATATGGCTATAATTGTCAAAACAAATATGATTACTAAACAGAATACTAGACTAAAGAAGCAGTTGTCCTAGACGATGCCTACGCTGATAGAAACGTCAGAATCGTCTTGAACCGATGTCCTCATCATTCTCCCCGGGTGGGAAAGGGCTTGACCCAGTCGAGTCAAAACTAGTCCGCCTATCATAGTGCTCCAAAAGGTCTGGATCCAAGTGCTGGAGCTCTTCACGATCTATCCAACTATTCTCCGATTCCGGCTTGTTTTTCCATCTTACCAAATACCTATGAGTACCACCATCTCTAGTAGAGATTATATGATCATCTAAAATATTATTCTATTCTTCTGTCAGGGGGTAAGTAGTATCTAGTAGTGGGGGTAATGGGGGAATCTCATCATTAGGCTGCAGGGTAGGTTCATCTATAAGAGGATTTCTAGGGTTAAATTCTGGGCCTTTATAAGGTAATATATCCTCAATATTGAAAATCTTATTTATGCCAAAACCTTTAGGAAAATCATTGATTTTATGAAGAATTTTAAATGGGTCTGTAGCACATGCATTCAACTTCTTAACGGATCCAGCTGGAAACCGTTCCGGACGAATCCGAACCATCACTTTGTCACCCACATTAAAAGTTTTAAATTCCCTTCTAATATATGGTCTTAGCTTGCAGTTAAAGTTATTCTCATTAATTTTCTTGGAAATTTCTTTATGCAAGTCATAAATGCGAGATGCAGACTTTGAGACTCGGTGATGTTCTAACATGGGAACAAGATCTATGGGCTGCCTAGGACGATAACTATGTCCAACTTCATGTAGACTCATGCCAGTGGTCCTATTCTTAGATATGTTATAAGCAAATTCAACCACCGTTAATTTTAAATCCCACGTTCTTAAGTTCTCTCCCACAAGAGTACGCAAGAGATTGTCAAGATTCCGATTGACAATCTCAGTCTGTCCATCAGTCTGTAGGTGAAAGGCTGAAGAGAACTTCAATTTCGTATCCATCTTGTGCCATTAGGTATTCCAAAAATAACTCGTGAATTTTACATCTGTCACGCCCCACTGCCCAGAAACACGGAATACGAGCGCGTGACAAAGCCCAGCGAATGATTTTCATCATTCATAAGCTGTAGGATCGACTCAGCATCATAACAAGAATATAACAAATGTACACAACCACGCATGCATGAATAATTTATTAATCAACAGAAAATAATTGAAACAAAATAATAATATCCCAATAGTTCTCAAATCTGGATCAAAAGATAAAACTCGGGACTGTAAGCCCGTTACATGATTCAAGTAGCAACAAATATAAATAACTCAAATACAAAAATAATTAAAACAGTTTTCCCAAGCGAAGCCTAGAACGTTTGCTTACCAATTCCAGCAGACAACTCGTCTCCAAAGTCTGTATATATAAATATAAAAAGGAAAAAAAATAGAGAAAAAAGACAAACGCCCTTAGTGCAAGTTAGGACCGCAAGCAGTACAAGAAAGAGTATGAAAACAAGTGCAAGAATTATGGAACAAGATTTGGAATCAAGAATGTATAACATAATATAATAGAGATGCAAGAAGTAGCGGGATTCAAGAAACTAGTTGGCGAGAAGGACAACTCAAGTGACAAGATTGGGTAACAAGTACTAGTAGTAGAACAAGTGGCTAGTGAACATGTAATGGTATCAAGCATCAAGTAACAAGTACCACGTACGAGTGTCGAGTAACGAGTAACAAGTCTCAAGTGTCAAGTACAAGTATCAAGTAGTGAGTGTCAAGTATTATGCTCAAGTATCAAGTCTCATGTATCATGTAATCAAGTATCAAGTAAGCATATATCATGTTCAAGTATCATGTATCAAGTCTTGTAGTTATTACTATCTAGGTAGCACTTCATGTGCCATCCTTTTATCACATGGTTGCTACAGTCAATACAATTTCGTTTAGGCCTAGTAGTGGAGTTTATAGGGCAGTGTACTCAGGTATCAAGTATCAAGCAAGCCATGCTCATGAATCGAGTAATCATATAACTAGTTCATGTGTCAAGTCATAACAAAACAAGTCATGAATCAAATATATATTAGTTCATGAATCAAATAATATACTAGTTCATGAATCGAATAATAATATACTAGTTTATGAATCAAATAATATACTAGTTCATGAATCGGATAACAATATAACTAGTTCATGAAGCATGTATCAAGTGGGAAACACGGGCCCCCTTCCGAGTACACTTACTTATATTGTCCACTACTATGGTCTTTCCCTTAAACCCCGGTTTGTTATTTATTATTATCATCAAGAAAGCATGAAAGTGTGCAAAACAAGTCAAGTAAACATAATCAAGAACATGGAACAAGTCTAGGCTAGGTAGAGTACATGTTCGAGGGTCAAAACAAATCAAAGTATCAAGAACGAGGATTCCAAATCTGGACAGCATGACGTTGCTGCACCAAAACTGCCATTCCCGTTGCTACAAGATATCAAATATGGATCCGTAAGAAGGTCTAGAAACTAGACTCCTGTCCGGTTCCAACGCATATAATTAAGGTACATAAAAGCTGTGGTGACATGTGTCAAAACAGCAAACTATATAGTATTTGTGTTCAGCCAGAATTTGTAAAACCGAGTTTATACATATGAAACAGAGTTGAAACATTATTAATTAATTCTGAGAAAATTAGAAAATGTTCTCTAGGTTGTCCAGTAACAGCATGCAAAATTTCAAGTCATTTACTTACTGGTAGCATAGTTAAAATAATTGTAAACCAAAGTGGTGCAGCAGTTTTTATGAATTTGCAATTACCGACACAGAAGCAGTAAAACTGCGATATCTCCTAATCCGTAACTCAGAATTCAAAAATTCTGGATGTTATTGGCAACTAGACACTTGGGGCTACATTTTATATTCAGGACTCAAGTTCAGATTGTGGTTTTACCGGGGTCGAAACAGCAAGCCAAGATAGAATAGAAACCAAATACAATACTTTTTGTATGAATGAATCAAAATTTTAATAGTTGAGACAAAGTGTATCAACGAAGGTTTGTGACTCTTAGATCATGTGATAGATAAGGCGAAACAGGAGATCATCAACGATAAACAATGAGGAGTCACATTTACAATCTACTTGCAGTATTTTCAAGGAAAAGCTTGTACTAGAAAACGAAATGTACAAGAAGATACTTGCCTTAGGGTGTAGACGATGAATCCGACGAAAGAATAACGGGAATGGATCCCGGGCCGCGAACTTAATACACGGATCATGAACTAAACACGAACATACGATCACGATTGCAACCACGAACACAAGCACGGATCTCGATGATCAAGAGGACGATCAAGATGTTGATGATGATCACGAAGTAGATCCGACGGTCGAGATCAAGAGATCAATATCATATAAGATCAGACGACCAGGATTCGAATCATCAAGATCTGATGTACAAGATGATTGATCTAGATCAATCGAATGGTCCAGAATGAACTTCATCAAAACCCATATAAAGAACAACTCCATGGCTCTGGTATAATGGCGGGGACAGTGGCATGGCACGGCATCGGGGTCACGGCAGTGGGCGGCGGCCATGGCGGCAACAGCCAGGTGGCGCGACTGGGGTGCTGTTGTCGACTGGTCGCGACTGGCTGGAGCGCATAGGGGGGCGGCGCAACTGGCTAGCACTGTGGGCTGTGGTGCGTCGCTGGGAGGAGGGGAAAGAGAGACGGGAGAGTGGTCGACTGATGGAGGTAGACGAGTGCAGTGCAGGTGGAGGCGCGGTACAGGGAGGGGCTGTGGGGTACAGGGTAGCGCCGCGACTGTGGTGCATTCGAGGAGGCGACTGGGCTGTCGACGCTGCACTCACGCGGTGTGGTGGGGCGCGGCGCGGTGGGGCACGACGCAGGAGGGAGGAGTTGGTGATGTGAGCGACGTGGCCAGAGGGCACAGGTGGCCATGGCAGGAAAGGTTGTTGAAAAGTCGGAGGGGAGAGGTAAACGGGAGGAAGGAGATGAAGCGGCTAATGTTTTAGGTTAAAACAGTAGGGGGTAGAGTTAGGTTAGGTTTAGGGTAGGTTTAAATAGAATGGGTTATTGGGTATTTGGGTAGAAAATCCAATAGGAAATTGGGTTTGGGTTTTGGGTTATAAAAACCAATATAAAAAATAGAATAACTAAAAAATTATGTAGGTTATAATAAAATTTAATGTGCATTATAACATAGAATTTATTTTGGAATGACTACAATTGCGATTAACAAATAGGAATGAGTTTTTAACAAGAAACCGAAGGTAATAATAGTAATAACAATACTAATAATGATAATAAAAATAATAGTAAAATAGATATAATTATAATAATAATAATATATGTCAAAATGCAAAATTCGGTTTTAAAAGATGATTAAAATACCCAAACAATATATAGTATAAGAAGTAGATCAAATTGAAATGGAAATTGGGGTTAAATATATACCATTATTCGAAATAAATGAAATTTCGATTAGAAAATATTTTAATATAAAACCCAAAACGAATTTAACACAAGTTAAATTATAATTAATCGAAATACTGAAAATATTCAGAAAATATTTATTTACGAAAACCGGGGTTACAAATCCCTATCGGACACAATGGTTTTTGGCAACCCATGTAGCTTCGCAATATTATCAAAGAAGATATGAGCTACACGAGATGCATCGAAAGTTTTCGAGTATGGGAGGAAGTGGGCCATTTTAGAAAAAATGGTGCACGACGACGACGAGGAAGTGGGCCATTTTAAATCAACTTGCATTTCATTGAATTCCAAACTTTATACATTCGAATTAAAACATTTTTGACATCAGAAATGAAAGAAATAGCAGCTACAACAATCTAACTCCTACGGTTCCTCTTCGCTTCTCGAAGTTCTCCCCGTAGTTCATCAACTTCATCCTTCAGCACATCTGTCAGGTTCTTTCTCTTCTCAAGTTCCCATACTCGATGGCTGAGAACAGAAAAGTCGTCCTTTCGCTTTGCCAGCTGAGCTTCCAATACTCCAACTCTCTCTCGCAGGGTTTCCACCTGCCTCTGAAGAGAAGCCACAAGACTACTCATAACTGGTCCCTCTTCTTCATCAGAAGAAGAATCGTCAGACGAGTCTGGAGGTGGGGTAATCTCTCGAGATTCAGGCCACTCTTCCTCATCAGAATCTGCTTGCCCAGGGTGATACTTGTCCTCGGAATCAGCCTGTCCAGGATGGTACTCTTCCTCAATGATATGCCAGTCGTCGTCTCAAGCAGGGTCGAAGTGATCAGCCATCTTAGAAAATAGAGAGGAAGAACATAAGTCATAGAGCAACACAAATGTAAGTCACTTACATTTAAATCTCTAAACTAAGACACACACTCTAATGTCCACTTCTAGGGTGTCGTTCCTTATAAATTTGTACCAACAGGGAAAGCGTAGAAAACGTGGCTCTGATACCACTCTGTAACGCCCCGAATCCCAAATATACTGAATTCGAGATGTTCTACAGGATCTTTTCGCTTTTCAGAGTACAATTTTACAAGGAATTTAAACTTTTCACTTTACATCAGAGTTTACCTCATATATTACATTTACATTTGCACAGCGGAAGTAAAATTTTACAACATTTAAATAAATGTACAACAACATGGTAAAATCTTTATGCATCCATTCCTCTTTAACCTTTAACATGTCATTTATCCTGCGTACAAAACTGTGGGTACGTCAGTTTATTCAACCGATGATAATTATACATGGACATCCTCTCTATACCAGAAACAGTATAACGATTCTCATTTCTTAACAGATCACAAACTTGTTCCACATATCAAAATAAAAGAAAAGGGGAAAGATCTTAATGATGTCGTGTCGTGATTGTGTACTTAATCCTTAATGCAATGATTTAATTTACATGACACTAATGCGCACTTGTTCGGATTCTATGCATCCCATACTACATAGGTCCGAGGGCAAGCCTCTTAATCGTTCTTCATTTTTTTAGGGTTCAATCCCTCGCCATGACTTAATCTACTACTGTAATTACGGTGAGTATCCTAGATGATCTATGAGTACAAGCACGTGCACTGGACCCTGGAGGGGAACCCCATGCCATGTATTGACTCATCAAGCATGCATTCTGTGGCAATTCAGCCTCCTCCCTGAACACGATCCTCTTGCAGTCACCAAACATCCCACAAGCGTGGCTAAAGTCCGATCATTACTGAGTTGTGCCCACGCCATGTCTTGACTCATCAAGCATGCATTCTGTGGCTCACACACCCGCACCGTAAACTCTAGTTCTCATACTTATGTTTTCTCTCACTTTCATCACATCTCCACTATGTACTAATTATTAGAATCATGAATAAAAATCAAAGCTCTAGAGTTAGCCTCTCCACTGAACCGGACTTATTCATTTCATTCTCACATGACCAACCTTGGTCTTCTTTTCAATTTCATTTCATTTCCATTGTCGGGGGAGACTTAGCTACTCTTTTGTTCAATTTCCAATTCACAACTTCCCATTTGAGCATTTCTAACTCATGGATTTAATTTCATTGCCTCAGCATATCATGTTCTTAACTTTCATATTCATGTAATTCTCAATTCAAATCTATGATTCATTTCATGTAAATTCTCAATTCAAAACTATGATTCATTTCATGTAAAATTCATGCAGCGACCAACATCAATCATAAGGTTCACAATCTTCAACATAAACTGAAATAAGATTCTCTGACATATCAAAAAAACACTCTGGACAGTGGACTTGGAAGATTCCAGTCGACTTGTACAGTCAATTCAAGTTCTTCATAATCACTCGGGAGAGTCGACTGGTGCACATGGCCAGTCGGTTGCTCCACAACTTTCTATGCTCAAAATGTCATTCACGTGACAGCCGACTGTCAATAAATCAGTCGTCTGTCCCGGGTTTTAACAGTACACATTCATGCTCAGCTCAGTCGACTTGCTACTCGCATTAAGTCGACTGAACAGGTTCACATTTCAAATTAAGGGTTTATCTTTCCATCAGTTCTTACATGCACATGCATCATGGTGTCAAATTACAATATACATATATTCATGCTTCATAAACACGTAATTTCTTAACTGTTCAGTAACATTACAATCATGGAATTTCAAATAACTAATATTGTCTTTTCTTCAAGGAAGTGTTAAACATGCGTTTACACTTGTTCATAACTTTCTTGCAGAGATGAGATGTTAATCTCAATTTATTACACTAGGACAACACAATGAAAATATCTCATTTCATGGAATTTCTGGAATATTCATAGTTTAATCAATGCATCGGTCGGCTGTTCACATCATCAGTCGACTGTACAGGTTATTCTCAGTTTTACTAATTATCACTAGTTTCTTTTCACATGTTCATGTCTTCTCAGTCATATGCAACATGGAAGATACGAAATTAGAATTCCTATTTCATTTTAGTTTGTACACATATACATCATGAAACTTTCTAACAAAACATGAGAACATATGCCTTGTATCAGTCGATTTATCCAAACGGCAGTCGACTGTACAGACCCAATTCATTCTTATTTACAGTGTCGTTATTACACTATTAGTCCTTCACAATTATCATCATAAACATACTCAGGCAAATTCTAATACGTTTGAATTTACTTCTCAAGCATAGTAACAATCATCATAATCATGGCATATTTTCTACACTAGAAGTCCTGAGAAACACCCACCTTATTGACGAAATAACCGAAATCCAGAAAACTCCTTAATGCAATGGACGACTCCTTGCTCCTTGCTCCACACCGAAACCTTCAAAAAATGATGCCCGGTCTCCACAGAATAACACACACAACTCTCTCACAATATAGCTCTCTTACAAAATGATCTTAGTTGTAAAAGAAACAATGGATGAGAGGGAGTATTTATACACAAATTTGAGTGAGATGGAGGGCTAGGATTCAGTAGATAGTTATAGGATCAAAGGCTAGGATGGACTAGGGAGTTGTGATAACCACCCCCACTCCAAATAACTACCCACACTCCAAAACCACTCCTCATTCTAACCGGCCAAGAAAAGGTGCTCTTGCACGTGAATGCAACATGCACGTGCATGCACAAACCACCCTACAAGAATTTGTACACCAAATAACAAGTCTTTAAAAAGAAATGTTACACATTACAAGTTGTAGAAAAATAAGAAAGAAGGGATTAAATCATGGGCTTAAATTAATTGGGCCAAGATAATCATTTTAAAAGAAAATAATAAGTAAACTAACATTTGGGCTTTAGGAAAATGCTTTATAGAAAACAATATTCTTACTCATCATGTTGAAAATAATAGCCAAAATATTACACGTGCACAACACGTGCAAAAATAAATAATTCTTCATAAATTTGAAAAATCAGGGTATTACATACTGGTCATCCTCTTCTTCGCTGAAGTCATCGTTTTCAATAGGCTCATAGAAAAACTCATTGTCGGAATCATCAGCAACGACAGCGACACCCTATTCTATATTGATCCTACTGGGGCTGGGACAGTTGCCAGCAACATGGCCGTATCCCTTACATTTATAGCACTTAGTGAGAGGATCAACCTTAGAGTAGTCTGTTTCAGTGTTCGTACTTATTGTCATTTCTAGGTGAATAGGAATTTGAATTAGGCTTGCTGTGTAATACCCCGAATTCCAAAATACAACTGAATTCGAGTTCGGATCTTTACACTTCTTTCGTATAATTTTACAAGGAAAAAAAACTTTTCTTTTATCAGAGTTACATTACACTTGTACATTATCATAGCGGAAGCAACTTTACAATAATTTACATGAAACAACATTTAAAATAGTCTTGCGCAACATGTATACTTCAATTGTGTCAAGCATCTTTACCCTGCATATAAAACTGTGGGCACGTCAGTTCATTCAACTGACGAAATATTATACACGGCCATCCTCTCTATGCCGGAAACAGTATAACGATTCTCAATACTTAACAAACCACAAACTTGTCACAAACAAAGCTAAAGAGACTATCTTATTGATGTCGTGTTGTGAATGTGCACTTAGTCCTTAATGCAATTATTTGTATTAGATGACACTAATGCGTACTTGGCCCATACTACATAGGTCCGAGGGCAAGCCTTTAATCGTTCTTCAATTTATAAGGTTCAATCCCTCGCCATGACTTAATCTACTACTGTAACTAAGGTAAGTATCATAGATGTTTTCTGACCTACGAACTCATATCTAGGCGCCCTGGAGGGAATCCCAACGCACTGACACATGCCTCATCATGCAGGCATTCTGTGGTAATTCAGCTCCTACCATAGACGTGACACCACCCGCAGTCATCAAACACCCCACGAGCGTCGCTACCAGGACGGTACTCTGGAGCAGAATCCATGCCCTATCATGACTCATCATGGGACATCCTGTGAATACTCTCACGCCGCCAATCCAATGGCCCTCATACTCAATATTTTCCTCTTACTTTCATCACATCTTCACTATGTATCTAATCCTTAGTTTAATTGAATCATTAATAAAATAAACTCTTAGAATGTAGCACTTCCACTATACCGGTCTTATTCATTTAATTCACATGACCCAACCTTGGTCTTCTCATTTCAAATATCATTTCACAATTCTTTCATTGCCGGTATAAGGCTTGGCTATATCGTAATTCTCAATTTCAACTCATAATTGCAACATCGAGTTTTCATACTCATAATTTCTTTTTCATGATTAATCGTAATTCACATTTCATGTTCACAACATTCATGCAATCATATTCATAATTCATCATAAATCATCATGTTTAAATTCCAATTTCATATACCATGTCAATCTCAATTTATTCAAACACATGAGTTTCAATAATCTCATTTAATCCTCGTGCTATCGCTCATTTCCTTTATTTTACTTAAAAGGTCACAAGTCGTATTTTCATTCACAACCAACACTCAATTTAACAATGAAAGCCCATAGATGCCACATTTAATTTTTCTTTTATTCAAAACTTCTCTTTTATCACTACATAATTTTTCTTCTACAAATAAATACTTTTTATAATTTTCCCAAAGTAAAACTCCATGGGATTCTACCCAATTTTTCACTTCCAAATCACTTTTATTTATTCAAAATAGTACCCAAACATTTTTCATAACATCTACATTTTTTAAGAATAATTTACATATTTTTTCAGATTTTTAAAGTCAAAAATTTAATTAAAAACCTCAAAAAATCGAATTTTCTCAAAACTGCCAAACACAGGCTTCGAACCCGAGACCTGAGAGAAACCAACTGCAACCGCAAGCCAACTAGGCTAAGGTGCAACCACACTAAGAGAAGGGAATAATAGGGTTAACTGTTTTGGGTTTCAGGTTTTGGATTTTTTTGTTCAAAACGAAAAATAAAAGGCAGAGCCTAGGTTTCGAACTCGAGACCACCGGGTCGCCGACCCGTTACTGTAGCACCCAAGCACCTCACAACCACTTGGTCTAAGTGACCGGGTTGTCACAAAAAGATTGGGATCGTTTTAATTCGATTCTTGCCCTCTACTAATTATTAAAAATTCCCCAAATGATTTTTGTTCTTTTTGTTCTCTTTTTGAAACATAACTATCCAGATTTTGAAACATATATAAATACAGTAAACTAGTAATTTTAAACTCATTATTTGCCTATAAAACATGCTTTTTTGGTCTTATTTTAAGTTTTAGGTCCATAGTGTCGACATTGAGAACAAATCATAGTTGCACACAATTGAATATAATTTCCTACAAAATACTTCATTCATTCATCCCTTTATTTACTAGCAATCTACAATCTTTTTAAAACACAACTTTTTCCTTTTACTACAATAGAGTTATTTTAATTAAAACAATCACTTCCACATGATGCATTCAACTTTTCTCAAATGTATGGATTTTCTTAACACAAAATGGTTCTTAACTATCTAGCATGGCAAAATATGACATCTTCTAGCAATTTAATTCATAATTTATCTTGGTAAGTAGAATTAGATGTATGAGAAACACCCACCTAGTTGGAGAAAAACGAATAGAAAGCTCCGAGAAATCTCCTAGAATGCACGAATGGACCCTTCTCCTCCTAAGTTGTGCCTCAAAATATGCCTCCTCCTCCTTGGATGTAGCAACCCAAGCTCCCCCCTATTGCACTTCCGGCCTCTCTTTGGTTGAGCACACACAAAATATCCCCTCAATCTTTTACTCACCAACACTCTCAATCTTTTCTCACTCTAATCCTTTCTTTCTTTAATAAATTTCTTAGTGTACTAAATGTGAAGAACTAGGGGGTATTTATACATTTTTTTGGTGAGAATAGATGGCTGGGATTAAATCAAATGGTTAGAGATCAAAGGCTAGGATGAGTTAGGGAGTTGTAGCAACTACCCATGATCACATAACCACCTCAATCCACAACTCCACTCTCTCCATCTCTCCTTGCTCCAACCGGCCTAGGGTGGGTGTGCAATGCACACTCTAGTGCTTGCACGTGCCAACTAGTATCCCCTCCTTATAAGTGTACAATGTGCATAAAAATTTTATTTGTTCATGAAAAAATCTACAATACAAGTTCAATTGTTTTAAAAAAGAAATAAGTTAAATGGGCTCATTAATGGGCCAATTTAACCATGGGTTTAAATAATTAAAATAGTTAATTAATAAAGTGGGCTAAAAAGACAATTTGGGCTTTAGATTTTAATTAGGCTTTATAAGAAAAGTACTTTTTGGAAAATAAGGGAGAACAAATACTATAAAAATATTTCATACGAAAAATTTATACAAATGAGATCACACGTGCAAAACACGTAAAATCACAAAAAATTTCATAAATAAAAACTAGGGTGTTACAATACTCCCTCCTTAGAATAGTTCCGTCCTCGGAACTACAATTAAAGAGTGAGAAAACAAACACAAGAAAAGAAAATACAATCAAACAAAGAGCTCAGGATGATCTTTCATCATCCTCTCCTCGGATTCCTAAATTGCTTCTTCAACCAACTGGTTTTTCCCGACTACCTTGACCAACGGTATCGTCTTATTCCTCAAGACTTTATCCCGACGATCAACAATCTCAATTGGGAGATCAATGTAACTCAGATCCAACTGCAAACCCTGTGGCACTTTGGGCAAATGATGACTTGGATCTGGGATGTAATCTCTCAGCATAGACACATGAAAGACATTGTGCACCGGAGATAACTCTTCCGGTAACTCAAGCCGGTAAGCAGTTTTCCCGATCCTTTTCAATATCTTATACGGACCTATGAACCTCGAGGCTAACTTTCCACCCTTTCCGAATCGGATCACGCCTTTGCTGGGTGATACCTTCAGAAAGACAAAGTCACCAACCTCAAACTCAAGGTCCCTCCTCCGGTTGTCTGCATAGCTCTTCTGCCAGCTGCCTCTGAGTTGTAATCAAACTAGCCAGACTGCTCTTGCGGCTAAGTGCATCAGCAACAATATTAGTCTTCCCAGGATGATACTTAATCTCCGGACGAATGTCCTCAAGTACCTCCAGCCATCTCCTTTGCCTCAGGTTCAGATCCTTCTGTTGATAAATATACTTCAAGCTTTTATGGTCTGTGTACATGTTCAGCTTCTCGCCATACACATAGTGTCTCCATTGCTTTAAGGCGAAGATAATTGCAGCCAATTCCAGATCATGAGTTGGATAATTCTTCTCATACGGTCTTAGTTGCCTAGACCCATAAGCGATTACTTTCCCTTCTTGCATTAAGACACGACCAAGCCCACGATGTGAAGCATCGCTGTAGACATCATATTCAACACCTGCCCTAGGCAAAGCCAAAATGGGTGCAGTAGTTAGCCTTTCTTTCAACTCCTGATAGCTTGCCTCGCACTGTTCGGTCCACTTGAAGTTCACATTCTTCTTGGTCAGACCAGTGAGTGGCATGACTATCTGAGCGTAGCCCTGGATAAATCTCCTGTAATATCTAGTTAACCCAAGGAAACTCCTGATTTCCTTCACCGTAGTAGGCCTTGCCCAATCTCTCACTGCCTCTATCTTTTGAGGATCAGTTGCCACTACCTCCTTAGAAAGGATGTGACCTAGGAATGCCACTTCAGATTTCCAGAAATTACACTTGGACAATTTGGCATACAACTCATGCTCCTGAAGCTTCTTCAAAACTGCTGCCAAATGCTCTGTGTGCTCCTCCTCCGACTTGGAGTACACGAGAATATCGTTGATAAACACCACGACGAAAGAATCAATGAACGGTCTCAGAACTCTGTTCATCATGTCCATGAAGATTGCAGGCACATTCGTCACTCCAAACGGCATAACTAAGAATTCGTAATGCCCGTGTCGAGTTCTGAACGCAGTCTTATGCACGTCTTCAAATTTCACTCGAACTTGATGATATCCTGATCGAAGATGAAAATAGTTGCTCCTTGTAGACGATCGAACAAGTCATCAATTCGTGGAATAGGATATTTGTTCCGAACAGTGACCTTATTCAGCTCTCGGTAATCAATGCACATCCTCATCGAACCATCTTTCTTCTTTACCAAAAGCACCGGCGCTCCTCAAGGTGACGCACTCGGTTGAATAAAGCATTTCTGCAACAGTTCCTCAATCTGCCGTTTGATCTCATCCTGCTCCACAGGCGCCATCCTATACGGTGCCTTAGAAATAGGTACACTCCCTGACTGAATAGTGATGCTGAACTCCACATCACGGTGCGGGGGTAACCCAGACAAATCTTCCAAGAACACAGTCGGGTAATCCCGAACCACAGGAATCTGCTGCACCTCTGCAGGAATCCCTCTCTTCTGGCTGATAGGAGCAACCAAATTTGAACATCTCCTCTTCCCTTGGAAAGTGACTTCAGGTCCAGCTGGAGCCTTCACTGTTACTATCTTGGTCTTGTACTTGATGTTTGCACTGTACACCGACATTCAATCAATGCCAATGATAACATCGACTCCCAAAACATTCAGCTCAATCAGATCAATCCCGAAAATTCGATCCCCAATCACGATCTCGCAGTCAGCATAGTACCGATCAGTGGTTAGAGTCTCCCCTGACGGAGTAGCTATTGCTAAAACCCTGCCTGGAAATATCTTCGGTTCGACTCCCAGAACTTAAGCAAATTTAGGTGATACAAAAGTATGAGAGGACCCAGTATCGAACAAAACAACAGTTTTCTTTCCATTCAAAATAAGTTCTCCTGTTACATAACACACACTTGTCATATAACAGTTCACTAATTTACGGGAAAAGAGAAACAACAGAAAACACTCCTAAACATCCTCCCTCGTACCAGTGATGACGTGATCCACCTCATCATCGTCAGCTTCAGTCAAGGAAAATACTCGCCCCTGCTGGTACGGCTTCTTCCCGGTCTGCTGAGTTGGTCCATTACGGACGACATCCTGCAGTTTGGAGCAATGAGACTTGTAGTGGCCTGTCTCTCCACAGTTGAAACAAGTCACTGGAGGTCTCGCCCAAGTATTCCCGGGTCTTCCTGCCACTTGAACAACATTCGCACCCGTAGGCTTGAACCTTTGAGCCGGTGGCTGTCCCCTGACATTGCCAGCAACTGCGGGCCTCTTTCCTGCATTCCAGTTGTTCCTCCGATTCTGAACAGCGTGGAATTGCTCCATGTCCACCTCCGTGGCTGCCGCTTGTTTGACCAGCTTGTCAAACCTCCTGATACCGAGGGGTATCATCCTAGATCTCAAACTTGATCTCAACCCATGCTCGAACTTTCGAGCCTTCTTCGCCTCATCCATTACCAATTCAGGAGTATACCTTGAGAGCTGAGTGAATCTGGTCTCATACTCCCTAACCGACATGCCGCCCTACTGCAGCGATAGAAACTCCATGGCATTCTTCTCCTGGACGTCTGAGGGAAGGTAATGACTGCGGAATTCCTCCAAGAATTCCTCCCAGCCAAGAACCAAGTCTCCCATCGTCCGCTTCATCGACTGCCACCATACAGTCGCATCCTTCTCGAATTGCAGAGTCGCCAACTTCACCTTGCTGCCTTCCGGAGTCTCCAAGACTTCGAAGATAGTCTCTACCTGTCGGATCTAATTGTCAGCCGTGTTAGGGTCTGAATTCCCTTCAAACACCGCTGGTTTCATTCGTTTGAATGATTCCACGAGTTTGATTGCTTCGGGTACTAGATTCGCAGGCACCCTTTCTTGATTCTGATTCATGGCTACGGCATTGAGTGTCTGATAGACCCTCGCTAGCTCTGTTTCCAAGTCCAGACCTTCACCATTTTGAGCTCGTCTTCCAGCCATATTCTGATGCAAAAGATCCATTAAATTCGAAGTATAAAACATGAACTTTTAAGTCAACTTTTCATTTCATTAAATTTCAAACTTTATACATTCGAATTTAAAACATTTTTGACATCAAAATGAAAGCAGTAGATGATACAACGGTCTAACTCCTACGGTTCCTCTTGGCCTCACGAAGCTCTCCCCGTAGTTCCTCCACTTCCTCCTTCAGTACATCGGTCATGTTTTTCCTCTTCTCGAGTTTCCAAACACGATGACTGAAAACTGCAAAATCATCCTTGCACTTCGCCAACTGAGCCTCTAGTAGTCCAACTCTCTCTCGTAGAGTCTCTACCTGCCTCTGAAGAGACACAATGAAATTACCCAGAACTAGTTTCTCTTCGTTAGAAGAATCATCAGATGAATCGGGAGGTGGAGTGATCTCTCGGGACTCAGGCCATTCCTCTTCCACTTCTTCGGGATCTTCCTTATCTGAATCGGCTTTCCCGGGATAGTAATCTTCCTTAATGATGTGCCAATTGTCATCTCTAGCTGGTTCGAAGTGGTCCGCCATCTTAAAGACAGAGAGGAAGAAGAAGCATAAATCATAGAGAACACAAATGTAAGTGACTTACATTTAAATCTCTAGACTCAACACACACTCTAATGTCCACTTCTAGAGTGTCGTTCCTTATAAACTTATACTATTTAGAAGCGTGGCTCTGGTACCACTCTGTAACACCCCGAATTTCAAAATATAACTGAATTCAAGTTCCACAGGATCTTTACACTTCTTTCGTACAATTTTACAAGAAAAAAAAACTTTTCTTTTATCAGAGTTACATTACACTTGTACATTATCACAATAGAAGCAACTTTACAATAATTTACATGAAACAACATTTAAAATAGTCTTGCGCAGCATGTATACTTCAATTGTGTCAAGCATCTTTACCCTGCATATAAAACTGTGGGCACATCAGTTCATTCAACTGACGAAATATTATATACGGCCATCCTCTCTATGCCGGAAACAGTATAACGATTCTCAATATTTAACAAACCACAAACTTGTTACAAACAAAGCTAAAGGAACTATCCTATTGATGTCGTGTTGTGTATGTGCACTTAGTCCTTAATGCAATTATTTGAATTAGATGACACTAATGCGCACTTGGCCCATACTACATAGGTCCGAGGGCAAGCCCTTAATCGTTCTTCAACTTGTAGGGTTCAATCCCTCGCCATGACTTAATCTACTACTGTAACTACGGTAAGTATCCTAGATGTTTTCTGACCTACGAACTCATGTCTAGGAGCCCTGGAGGAAATCCCAATGCACTGACACATGACTCATCATGCAGGCATCCTGTGGTAATTCAAAACTCAATTTAACAATGAAAGCCCATAGATGCCACATTTAATTTTTCTTTTATTCAAAACTTCTCTTTTATCACTACATAATTTTTCTTCTACAAATAAATACTTTTTATAATTTTCCCAAAGTAAAACTCCATAGGATTCTACCCAATTTTTCACTTCTAAATCACTTTTATTTAGTCAAAATAGTACCCAAATATTTTTCATAACATCTACATTTTTTTAGAATAATTTACATATTTTTTCAGATTTTTAAAGTCAAAAATTTAATTAAAAACCTCAAAAAATCGAATTTTCTCAAAACTGCCGAACACAAGCTTCGAACCCAAGACTTGAGAGAAACCAACCGCAACCGTAAGCCAACTAGGCTAGGGTGCAACCACGCTAAAAGAAGGGAATAATACACACCATTACATAACAGTTTCACAATATGAGCGGGAAGAAGAAATGACAAAAACCACTAAACATCATCCCTCGTACCAGTGATGACATGATCAACCTCATCAGCATCAGCTTCCGTCAAGGCAAATACTCGCCCTGGCTGGTACGGCCTCCTCCCAGACTGCTGCATTGGTGCATTGCGATTACTGTTCCGTGGCTTGGAGCATTGAGACATGAAATGTCCCATCTCACCACAGTTGAAGCAAGTCACCGCAGGAGGTCTCACCACGTTGTTTCCAGGTCCTCCAGCCACACTAATAGCGTTCGCCCTTGTCGGTTTGAACCTTTGTGTAGATGGTTGCCCCTTGAAACTCCCAAAATTGGCGGGCCTCTTACCAGTCTGCCAGTTGTTCCTCCGGTTCTGAACAACATGGAACTGCTCCATATCCGCCTCCGTCGCTGCCGCCCTCTTGACCAACTTGTCAAATCACCTGATACCAAGGGGTATCATTCGGGATCTCAAGCTTGGCCTCAGCCCGTGCTCGAACTTGCGAGCCTTCTTCGCTTCATCCATCACCAGTTCAGGCGCATACCTAGAGAGCTGAGTAAACTTAGTCTCGTACTCTCTCACTGACATGCTGCCTTGCTGAAGTGACAGAAACTCCATTGCCTTCTTCTCCTGAACATTGGAGGGGAAATAGTGACTGCGGAATTCTTCCAAAAATTCCTCCCAGTCAAGCACTATACCTCCCATGGTCCTCTTCATCGACTGCCACCAAATAGTCGCATCCTTCTCCAGTTGCAAAGTCGCCAACTTGACCTTGCTGCCCTCCGGTGTCTCTAATACCTCAAAGATCATCTCCACTTGCCGAATCCAGTTGTCAGCCGCATCTGGGTCTGACTTTCCCTCGAATACAGGTGGTTTCATTCTCTTGAATGATTTCACCAGCTTAATTGCCTCGAACACTGTATTCACTGGCCCCCTTCCTTGGTTCATAGCCACTGCATTCAGCGTCTGGTAGACTCTTGCAAGCTCGGTCTCCAGATTCAAACCTTCCCCACTCCTAGCTCCTCTTCTCAACATATTCTGATGCAAAAGATCCATTAAATTCGAAGTATAAGACAAGAATTTGAATCAACTTGCATTTCATTGAAATCCCAAACTTTATACATTCGAATTAAAACATTTTTGACATCAGAATGAAAGATAATAGAAGCTACGACAATCTAACTCCTACGGTTCCTCTTTGCTTCTCGAAGTTCTTCCCGTAGTTCATCAACTTCATCCTTCAGCACATCTGTCAGGTTCTTCCTCTTCTCAAGTTCCCATACTCGGTGTCTGAGAACAAAAAAGTCGTCCTTTCGCTTCGCCAGTTGAGCTTCCAATACTCCAACTCTCTCTCGCAGAGTCTCTACCTGCCTCTGAAGAGAAGCCACAAGCCAATCGTCGCCTCCAGCAGGGTCGAAGTGATCAGCCACCTTAGAAATAGAGAGGAAGAAGCATGAGTCTTAGAGCAACACAAATGTAAGTCACTTACATTTAAATCTCTAGACTCAAACACACACTCTAATGTCCACTTCTAGGGTGTCGTTCCTTATAAATTTGTACCAACAGGGAAAGCGTAGAAAGCCTGGCTCTGATACCACTTTGTAACGCCCCAAATCCCAAATACACTGAATTCGAGATGTTCTACAGGATCTTTTCACTTTCTTTAGTACAATTTTACAAGGAAATTCAAACTTTTCACTTTACATCAGAGTTTACATCAATATTACACTTTTCATTTGCACAGCGGAAGTAAAATTTACAACAATTAAATAAATGTACAACAACATGGTATAATCTTTAAGCATCCATTCCTCTTTAACATGTCATTTACCTGCATATAAGACTGTGGGTACGTCAGTTTATTCAACCGACGATCATTATACACGGTCATCCTCTCTATGCCGGAAATAGTATAACTTAATTTTCCATATTTAGCAAACACAAACTTGTCACATTACAATTAAAGGGGCTACCCTATTGATGTTGTGTTGTGAATGTGCACTTAATCCTTAATGCAATTATTTATGTTACATGACACTAATGCACACTTGTTCGGATTCTATGCATCCCATACTACATAGGTCCGAGGGCAAGCCTCTTAATCGTTCTTCATCTTTGTAGGGTTCAATCCCTCGCCATGACTTATATCTACTACTGTAACTACAGTAGTGTCTTAAATGATCTATGAGTGCAAGCACGTGTACAGAAACTGGAGGGAATCCCACGTCATGTCACGAATCATCGTGAAGAACCTATGGACAATTCAGCCTCCTTCATGGCACACGATCTTCATGCAGTCACCAAACATCCCACAAGTGTCACCACCGGGACGGTACCCTGGAACAGTATCCACATCATGTCACGACGCATCGTGAAGAACCTGTGAAATACTCTCTGCCGCCACGGCACCCTGGAGTCGTATCCATGTCATGTTACGACTCATCGTGAAGAACCTGTGAAATACTCTCCGCCGCAAATCCGATGGCCCTCACTCGTGTTTTTCTCCTACTTTCATCACATCTCCACTATGTACTAATTATTAGAATCATGAATAAAATCAAAGCTTTAGAGTTAGCCTCTCCACTCAACCGGACTTATTCATTTCATGTTCACATGACCAACCTTGGTCTTCCTTTCAATTTCATTTCATTTCCACTGCCGGGGGAGACTTAGCTACTCATTTGTTCAATTTCTAATTCACAACTTCCAATTTGAGCGTTTCCAACTCATGAATTCATTTTTCATTGCCTCAGCATATCATGATCTTAGCTTTCATATTCATGTAATTCTTTATTCAAAGCATGACTCATTTCATGTAAATTTCTTAATTCAAACTATGATTCATTTCATATAAATTCATACAGCAATAAAAAGAGTTCATCAACATCAGTCATAAAGTTCACCGTCTTCAAAATAGATAAAATAATGTTCTCTGACATATCAAAACACTCTGAACAGTCGACTTGGATCTCTTCCAGTCGACTTGTCCAGTCAATTCAAGTTCTTCTTAACCACTCGGGAGAGTCGACTGCTGCACATGGCAGTCGGCTGTTCCGCAGTATTTCCGATTTCAATTATCAATCACAGGACAGTCGACTGTCGTTCAACACAGTTGCCTGTTTTGCGGAGTTCAATTATGTAATTTCTCAAGTTCTATACAGTCGACTGTTACACACATTAGGTCGACTGAACAGTTTAAAAATCTTAAATTAAGGAATCACACATCATATTTTGTCACGCTATTCTTCAACAAGAATAATTCACATTTCATGGTTATCACATTGTTCTCCAATGAGAAGTACTAACGAATATTCATAATTCATGTTTTCATACATCTATCACATAATGTCACTTCAATCTTTACTATACTAATCTTCTTCATTTCCAGTTCTTTTGCAGGGTATACTTTCCCAAAAATACACGCGTCAAAATCATAGTTCTAATTACACATTTTATTTTCAAATCATATTTTATTCCATGCAACAATTTCCAAATTATCTTTATAAAGTCCTATGTATTTTTAGAAGAGCAGAACATTCGAGTTTATAAAAATGCATCAGTACCAGTCGACTTATACTATTATAGTAAGTCGACTGTCCAGGGGAAAACATCCATGATTTATAGTTGACTTATAACAGCACCAGTCGACTTAAATGAGCATACAAGTCGACTTACAAGGTCCTAAGTCGACTTACCAGAACGTTTCTTTTCAACATTTCTCAACAATTAATGCCACAAATCCCTTTATTAGCCAAGTTCACATTCATAGTTATAATTAATCCATATCAACTTAGATTTTTACTAGTCCAATCACATACAATTGCATACTCACATTCCAATCAATTTATAGGTCAATTCTCCAATTAAGAGTGTATTCTTATTAATATTTTCCATGCATCATTTCTCAATATAATACTAGCATCATTTTTAACTAGAAATCAGGAAAATCAAACCCACTATTATTCATTCATTCTAACAAGCATTTCTACTTTAGAAATATGGAGAATTTTACCCACCTTGTATGGAGAGAAAACAACACAATAGCAACGAAGGTCCTTTGCAAATGAGATGCACCTCCTCCTAGATGATGCGCGCACAAGCTCCACAACACTACCGAAAGCTTCCCTTCTTGAATAGCCGGCCCTTCTCCTCCTTGGTGAAAGCAATACAATCCCACACAATCCTCTCAATCTTTTAACTCACAACTTACTACTAAATTAGACTATAGTTTTAGAAAGATATAATTGCATATGAATATAGCCATGGGAGGGGGTACTTATACTAGAAATCAAGTAGAATGAAGGGCTAGGATTAGTTGGTTGGTTGTAGGATGGAGGGCCAAGATTAGAGTAGGAGTTATAACAACTACCCACACCCACATAACCACTTCCATGATCTCCATTCAAAATTTGGGTTTCCCTCCCAAAGAATGCAACCGGCCACCATGGAGAAGTGTGCATTGCACGTGTACGTGTAGTGCATGTGCATGCAACTAGGCCCAAAATTGTACATTTTCATAAAAATAATATAACCATTAAATTGTATGCATAAAAATAGTCCATGGGCTTTAGTTTATGGGCCAAAATAGTCATTTTAAAATAAAATAAGTAAAATACATTTTGGGTTTTAAGAAAAGGCCTTTTAATCTAATTAAAATAAGGCTTTCTATTTATTTAAAGAAAAAGGCTTTTGTGTAAAATTTGAAACACATATTTAAATATTCATACACATCACACTGAAATAATTATAAGATTTAATTCAACCAAAATATTGCACGTGCACACTACGTGCAAAATAAAATAATTTTTCATTAAATGAAAATTCAGGGTATTACATAAATAATTCCCAAATTATTTTTCATAAGTCCCATATATTTTTAGAAGAATAATCATATTTTTTCCATAAATTTTCAATCATCCAAACATTCAAAAAATTATTTTTTCTCAAACTTGCCAAAGCCGAGATTCGAAACCAGAATCACAGGGAAACCAATCGAAGGCACAACCACTAGGCCGAACGCAATTTGCGTTAGGATGAGGGGCTGAGAGCATTAAATGTTCTCGGCCGCTGATATCCTTTATTTTAAAAATTCATGAAACAAAAGTGTGTTGCCCAGGGGATTCGAACCAGCGACCTCAGACCAAAAGCCCACTGTAGCGATTAAAGCCATCCCGACCACTTGAGCTACGCGCTCAGGTTGTCAATAATGCAACTCAAAATTTATTTAAACCAATTCTCTCTGTTATTAAAACGTTTCGATATTCAACTAGTCCTCATTTCACTTCGCTAAAAAAAATTACTGTAAAATTCCAGATTGATTCTTCCTCACATAATTTACATACCAGTACAAAAAAAATAATTTATTTTACAATTAAAACATATTTTTCATACAATTAATTCGGATTCTACATTATAACTACCACATTTCTTCTTTCGACATTTCTTAACAATTAACATCTCAAATCTCTTTACTAGCAATTCTTCATATTAATTTCTGTTTTTAATCGTTTACCAAACATACAAATCTATATTTTAATTCATTCATTTCAATAAAACACAAAGATTCATTTAACACATAAAGTAGCATTGTTAATCTACTAGCTTTTGTGTACATAATTTGTGATGTAGATAATGAAACTTTCTTCAATAATTTATGGCTATAATCAATTCACACACAATTTTGCCTTTACTAATAGAACCACATAAAATTGCACAACCATATCTCAATCAATCAATAAGTCATTTTCCAATTAAATGTGTACTCTTATTAATCTTTTTCATGCTTCATTCATTCAATTTAATCTAGCATGCCTTCCTAATTAGAAACATGGAAAATTTACCCACCTTAAATGGAGAGAAATATACAACTAGTAACCTCCTAAACGAATGTCCTTGCAAACGAACGATCCTCCTCCTTGGACACGCGCGCACAAACCAACCCGAGCACACCAAACCGAGAGCACTCCCTTTGATAGCCAGCCTCTCCTTCTTCTTGTTGATGCAAGCACAACCCCACACAATCTCTCAATCTTTTACTCACTAAATAAACTACTAGATAATGTATTTTAACTATAGGTTTGGAAGAATTAATTTGCACAAGAATACTAGCCAAAGGGGGGGTATTTATACTAAAAATCTAGGAAAATGGATGGCTAAGATTGAAGTAGGAGTTAGGAACAACTGGCTTCGATTTAAGGAGGAGTTACACTAAGTACCCATGATCAAATAACCATCACCCCATGACTCCACTCAAAATTTGATTTCCCTCCAAACTTCACAACCGGCCATGCATAGGAAGGTGCACTTTGCACGTGTACGTGCAATGCACGTGCATGCAATTGCCTCCAAAAATTTGTACATTAAATTTTGTATAAAAATAATCTTTAAATTGTATTCTACATTACAAGTTGTTTTTTTTAAAAAAAATAAATTAACTCATGGGCTTAGTTTATGGGCCAAAAATAATAATTTTAAAATAAAATAAATGAATTAAATTTTGGGCTTTAAGAAAAAGGCTTTTTGTTTAATTGAAAGAAGGCTTTTATATAGAAATAATTAAAAGCACATATTTAAATATAATGATGAAAATAATTACAAAAATTATTGCACGTGCACACTACGTGCAAAATAAAATAATTTTTCATTAAATGAAAAATCAGGGCATTACAACACTCCCTCCTTAGAATAGTTCCGTCCCCGGAACTACAGTCAAGAGTGAGAAACAAAACAAACATTCACAACAAGCACAAGAAAAATACAAAATACAAATCAAGCAAAAAGCTCAGGATAGTCTTTCAACATCCTCTCCTCAGACTCCCAAGTAGCCTCTTCAACCAAATGGTTCCTCCAGACTACCTTGACCATCGGTATCGTCTTATTCCTCAAGACTTTCTCTCGACGATCAACAATCTCGACAGGAGACTCGATGTAATTCAGATCCAACTGTAAACCTTCCGGCACATCAGGCAAATGATGACTCGGATCTGGAATATACCCTCTCAGCATAGACACATGAAAGACATTGTGCACCTGAGATAACTCTTCCGGTAATTCAAGCCGGTAAGCAGTTTTTCCGATCCTTTTCAATATCTTGTACGGGCCTATAAACCTCGGGGCTAACTTCCCGCCTTTACCAAATCGAACCACACCTTTACTTGGTGATACTTTCAGAAAGACGAAGTCACCAACCTCAAACTCAAGGTCCCTTCTCCGGTTGTCTGCATAGCTTTTCTGCCTGCTCTGAGCTTCTACCAACCTTTTCCTGATCAGACCAATCTTTTCAGAGGTTTGCTGTACAAGCTCAGGACCAAACAACTGATGCTCCCCAACTTCAAACCAACAAACAGGCGTTCTGCACTTCCTGCCACGTACGGTGCCATCCCAATGCTAGTCTGAAAACTGTTGTTGTAGGCAAACTTTACCAATGGTAAATGCCTTTCCCAACTGCCTCCAAAGTCTAGTACACAACACCAAAGCATATCCTCAAGAATACGGTTGACTCTCTCGGTCTGCCCATCGGTTTGCGGATGAAAAACAGTGCTGAAATCTGTCTTGGTACCCAATGCTGTCTAAAGACTCCTCCAGAAATGCGAAGTAAACCATGCATCTCGATCAGACACGATAGTTGATGGAACACCATGAAGCCTGACGATCTCGCCAACATACAACTCAGCTAACTTGTCCATCGAAGCAGTGAGTTTCATCGCCAAAAAGTGAGCGGACTTGGTTAGTCGATCGACTATAACCCAAATTGCATCATTGCCTTTAGGACTCTTGGGCAATCCCGTAATGAAATCTATACTGATGTTATCCCACTTCCATTCCGGAATAGGTAACGGCTGTAATAGACCTCCGGGTCTCTGATTTTCGGGTTTGACTTGCTGACAAACCTCACACTTCGCCACAAATTCAGCCACATCCAGCTTCAAACCTGACCACCAGAAATGCGGTTTGATGTCTTTATACATCTTAGTACTCCTAGGATGTACCGACAAAAGAGTAGTATGCGCCTCCTGAAGAATACTTTCTTTCAGGTCCGCCTGATTCGGAACACATAGCCTCTCTCCAAACCACAGCACTCCATCCCTGATTTGAAATCCGGGCAACCTGCCAGCACTAACCTGTTCCTTTATCTCCAAAATATCAGCATCAACCTCCTGACTTGCAATGATCCTTCCATTCAGTGTACGTAGGCTGAAGCCTCAACTGAGCTAAAGATGCTCCCAATCCTTGCAAGACAACTTCAATACCTGCTCGATCCAATTCCTCAATCAGATGCTTCTGAGTTGTAATCAAATTGGCTAAACTGCTCTTGCGACTAAGTGCATCAGCAACAACATTAGCTTTCCCAGGATGATACTTGATCTCAGGTCGCATGTCCTCAAGCACTTCCAACCATCTCCGCTGCCTCAAATTCAGATCCTTCTGCTGATATATGTACTTCAAACTTTTGTGGTCCGTGTACATGTTCAATTTCTCACCGTACACGTAGTGCCTCCATTGCTTCAGGGCAAAGATAATCGCAGCCAACTCCAGATCATGAGTCGGGTAATTCTTCTCATGCGGTCGTAGTTGCCTAGACCCATAAGCGATTACTCTTCCCTCTTGCATTAAGACACCACCAAGCCCACGATGTGAAGCATCGCTATAAACATCATACTCAACACTTGCTCTAGGCAAAGCCAAAATAGGTGCAGTAGTCAGTTTCTCTTTTAACTCCTGAAAGCTTGCCTCACATTGCTCAGTCCACTTGAAGTTCACATTCTTCTTGGTCAGACTAGTAAGTGGTACGGCTATCTGAGCATAACCTTGAATGAATCTCCTGTAGTATCCAGTCATTCGAAGAAAACTTCTGACTTCCTTTACTGTAGTAGGCCTTGCCCAATCTCTCACTGCCTCTATCTTCTGAGGGTCAGTTGCCACTCCCTCCTTAGAAAGGATGTGACCCAGGAATGCCACTTCGGATTTTCAGAAATCACACTTGGATAACTTGGCATACAACTCCTGCTCTTCCAGCTTCTTCAAAACTGCTGCCAGATGCTCGGTGTACTCCTCCTCTGACTTGGAGTACACGAGGATATCGTCAATAAACACCACGACGAAAGAATCAATGAACGGCCTCAGGACTCTGTTCATCAAGTCCATGAAGATTGCGGGTGCATTCGTCACTCCAAATGACATAACTAAGAATTCGTAATGCCCATGTCGAGTTCTAAATGCAGTTTTGTGCACATCTTCAGCTTTCACTCGAACTTGGTGATATCCTGATCGAAGATCTATTTTGGAGAAAACAGCCGCTCCTTGTAGACGATCGAACAAGTCATTAATTCTAGGAATATGATACTTATTCTAAACAGTGACCTTATTCAGCTTTCGGTAATCGATGCACATTCTCATCGATCCATCCTTCTTCTTTACCAAAAGCACTGGTGCTCCCCAAGGTGACGCACTAGGTTGAATAAAGCCTTTCTCCAACAGTTCCTCAATCTGCCGTTTCACCTCATCCTGTTCTACTGGAGCCATCCTATACGGTGCCTTAGAAATGGGTGCACTTCCCGGTTGAACAGTGATGCTAAACTCTACATCACGATGCGGGGGTAACCCAGGAAAATCATCCAAGAACACAGTCGGATAGTCCCGAACCACAAGAATCCCTTGTACTTCCACAGGAATTTCTTCCTTGCGGATAGCTGCCACCAGCCTAGAACACTTCTTCTTCCCTTGGAAAGTGACTTCAGGTCCACCTGGAGCCTTCACTGTTACCATCTTGATCTTACACTCGATGCTTGCACTGTACACCGACATCTAATCAATGCCAATGATAACATCGACTCCCAAGATAGTCAGCTCGATCAGATTAATTCTGAAGATTCTGTCTCCAATCACAATCTCACAATCAGCATAATACCGATCAGTGGTTAAAGTTTCCCCAGATGGAGTAGCTACTGCCAAGATCTTGTCTGGAAAAATCTTCGGTTCAACTCCCAACACTTTAGCAAATTTAGGAGATACAAAAGTATGAGATGATCCAGTATCGAACAACACAACAGATTTTATTCCATTAAGATAAAGTTCTCCTGTTACATAATACACACTCATTACGTAACAGTTCACTTAATAAACGGGAAAAAGAAATGACAAAAACCTCTAAACATCTACCCTCGTACCAGTAATGACATGATGCACCTCATCGGCATCAGCTTCCGTCAAGGTGAATACTCGCCCTAGTTGGTCCGATCTCTTTCCAGTCGGCTGCGTTGGTACATTGCGATTACCATTCCGTGGTTTGAGACATTAAGATTGGTAATGTCCCGTTTCACCACAGTTGAAGCAAGTTACCGCAGGAGGTCTCACCACATTGTTCTCAGGTCCTCCAGCCACACTAATAGCGTTCGCCCCTGTCGGTTTGAACCTTTGTACAGATGGTTGTCCCTTGAAACTCTCAGAATTGGCGGGCCTCTTTCCAGACTGCCAGTTGTTCCTCCGGTTCTGAACAACATGAAACTGTTCCATGTCGGCTTCCGTGGCTGCTGCACGCTTGACCAACTTGTCGAATCTTCTGATACCAAGAGGTATCATCCGGGACCTCAAGCTCTGCCTCAATCCATGCTCGAACTTACGAGCCTTCTTAGCTTCATCCATCACTAGTTCAGGATCATACCTAGAGAGCTGAGTAAACTTAGTCTCGTACTCTCTCACTGACATGCTACCTTGCTATAGTGACAAAAACTCCATAGCCTTCTTCTCTTGAACATCGGAGGGGAAATAGTGACTGCGGAATTCTTCCAGAAATTCCTCCCAGCCGAGAACTATGCCTCCCATTGTCCTCTTCATTGACTGCCACCACACAGCCGCGTCCTTCTCAAGTTGTAGAGTCGCCAACTTCACCTTACTGCCTTCAGGGGTCTCCGGCACTTCAAAGATTGTCTCCACTTTACGAATCCAGTTGTCAACCGCATCAGGGTCTGACTTTCCTTCGAACACAGGTGGTTTCATCCGTTTGAATGATTCCACTAGTTTAATCGCTTCAGGCACCAAATTCGCAGGTACCCTTCCTTGGTTCTGATTCATGGCCAGGGCGTTGAGCGTCTGATAGACCCTCGCAAGTTCCGTTTCCAGATCCAGACCTTCACCATTTCTAGCTCCTCTTCTAGCCATATTCTGATGCAAAAGATCCATTAAATTCGAAGTATAAGACATGAATTTTAAATCAACTTGCATTTTATTGAATTCCAAACTTTATACATTCGAATTGAAAAACATTTCTTGACATCAGAATGGAAATAGTAGAAGCTACAACAGTCTAACTCCTACGGTTCCTCTTCGCTTCTCGAAGTTCTCCCCGTAGTTCATCAACTTCATCCTTCAGCACATCGGTCAGATTCTTCCTCTTCTCGAGTTTCCATACACGATGACTGAGAACAGAAAAGTCATCCTTGCGATTTGCCAATTGAGCCTCCAATAATCCGACTCTCTCCCGCAGTGTTTCTACCTGCTTCTGAAGAGATATCACAAGACCATTTGGAACTGGTTCTTCTTCATCAGAAGAGTGATCAGATGAATTCGGAGGTGGGGTGATCTCTTGGGATCCAGGCCATTCTTCTCCGTCAGAATCTGCTTGTCCTGGGTAGTACTCTTCCTCGGAATCTGCTTGTCCAGGATGGTACTCTTCCTCGATGATATGCCAGTCGTCGTCTCCAGTAGGGTCGAAGTGATCAACCATCTTAGAAATAAAGAGGAAGATGCATAAGTCATAGAGCAACACAAATATAAGTCACTTACATTTAAATCTCTAGACTCAAACACACACTATAATGTCCACTTCTAGGGTGTCGTTCCTTATAAATTTGTACAAATGTAAAACGTGGCTCTGATACCATTCTGTAACACTCCGAATCCCAAATACAACTGAATTCGAGAGTTCTACAGGATCTTTCCGCTACATTTAGTACAATTTTACAAGGAATTTAAAACTTTTCACTTTATATCAGAGTTTACATGAAACTTTACACTTTACATTACACAGTGGAAGTAAAATTTACAACAATTAAATAAATGTACAACAACATTGTATAATCTTTAAGCATCTATTCCTCTTTAATCTTTATCATGTCATTTACCTGCATATAAGACTGTGGGTACGTTAGTTTATTCAACCGACGAACATTATACATGGCCATCCTCTCTATGCCGGAAATAGTATAACTCATTTTCCATATTTAACAAACACAAATTTGTCACATATCAAACTACAGGGGCTACCCTATTGATGTCGTGTTGTGATTGTGCACTTAGTCCTTAATGCAGTTATTTATTATATAACACTAATGCGCACTTGTTCGGATTCTAAGCATCCCATACTACATAGGTCTGAGGGCAAGCTTCTTAATCGTTCTTCATCTTTGTAGGGTTTAATCCCTCGCCATGACTTAATCTACTACTGTAACTACGGTGAGTATCCTAGATGATCTATGAGTACAAGCACGTGTACAGAAAACCTGGAGGGGAACCCCACGCCATGTCTTGACTCGTCAAGCATGCATTCTGTAGAAATTCAGCCTCCTTCATGGCACACGATCCTCTTGCAGTCACCAAACATCCCACAAGCGTTGCTAGAGTCCGATCATTACTGAGTTGTGCCCACGCCATGTCTTGACTCATCAAGCATGCATTCTGTGGCTCACACACCCGCACCGTAAACTCAAACTCTCATACTCGTGTTTTTCTCTCACTTTCATCACGTCTTCACTATGCACTAATCCTTAGTTTTTATTAGAATCATGAAAAAAATCAAAGCTCTAGAGGTAGCCTCTCCACTAAACCGGACTTATTCATTTATTCAAACATGACCAACCTTGGTCTTTCATTTCAAATTTCATTTCATTTCTTTCCAAATGCCGGGGGAGACTTAGCTACTCTTTTGTTTCAATTCCAATTCACAATTTCCAATTTGAGCATTTCCAACACATAAATTTGTTTTCATAATCATAACAAATTTCTTTTTCAATAGTATGATCTCTAAATTGTTCAATAGTCCATAATCATACATGGAATTTTATACTTCGTCAAATATCAATTTCACATTGAAATCACATCACTAAATGAATATTCACATTTCATATTTTCACCCTATTCTCCACATCCATCACACAATATAATTTCTTTCTTTGCTATATTAATTTTCTAATCCTTCATTTCAAGTTCTTTTTGCAAGATATAATTTCACAAAAAAAATATCAATGTGGAACCATAGTTCTATTTACACATTTTTTCTCAAATCATATTTTATTTTATGTAAATAATTCCCAAATTATTTTTCATAAGTCCCATATATTTTTAGAAGAATAATCATATTTTTTCCATAATTTTTCAATCATCCAAACATTCAAAAAAATATTTTTTCTCAAACTTGCCAAAGCCAAGATTCGAACCCAGAACCACAGGGAAACCAACCGAAGGCACAACCACTAGGCCGAACGCTATTTGCATTAGGATGAGGGGCTGAGAGCATTAAATGTTCTCGGCCACTGATATCCTTTATTTTAAAAATTCATGAAACAAAAGTGTGTTGCCCAGGGGATTCGAACCAGCGACCTCAGACCGAAAGCCCACTGTAGTGATTAAAGCCATCCCGACCACTTGAGCTACGCGCTCAGGTTGTCAATAATGCAACTCAAAATTTATTTAAACCAATTCTCTCTGTTATTAAAACGTTTCGATATTCAACTAGTCCTCATTTCACTTCGCTAAAAAAAATTACTGTAAAATTCCAGATTGATTCTTCCTCACATAATTTACATACCAGTATGAAAAAAATAATTTTTTTAACAATTAAAACAAAATTTTCATACAATTAATTCGGATTCTACATTATAACTACCACATTTCTTCTTTCGACATTTCTTAACAATTAACATCTCAAATCTCTTTACTAGCAATTCTTCATATTAATTTCTGTTTTTAATCGTTTACCAAACATACAAATCTATATTTTAATTCATTCATTTCAATAAAACACAAAGATTCATTTAACACATAAAGTAGCATTGTTAATCTACTAGCTTTTGTGAACATAATTTGTGATGTAGATAATGAAACTTTCTTTATAATCAATTCACACACAATTTTGCCTTTACTAATAGAACCACATAAAATTGCACAACCATATATCAATCAATCAATAAGTCATTTTCCAATTAAATGTGTACTCTTATTAATCTTTTTCATGCTTCATTCATTCAATTTAATCTAGCATGCCTTCCTAATTAGAAACATGGAAAATTTACCCACTTTAAATGGAGAGAAATATACAACTAGCAACCTCCTAAACGAATGTCCTTGCAAACGAACGATCCTCCTCCTTGGACACGCGCGCACAAACCAACCCGAGCACACCAAACCGAGAGCACTCCCTTTGATAGCTGGCCTCTCCTTCTTCTTCTTGATGCAAGCACAACCCCACACAATCTCTCAATCTTTTACTCACTAAATAAACTACTAGATAATGTATTTTAACTATAGGTTTGGAAGAATTACTTTGCACAAGAATACTAGCCAAAGGGGGGGTATTTATACTAAAAATCTAGGGAAATGGATGGCTAAGATTGAAGTAGGAGTTAGGAACAAATGACTTCGATTTAAGGAGGAGTTACACTAAGTACCCATGATCAAATAACCATCACCCCATGACTCCACTCAAAATTTGATTTCCCTCCAAACTTCACAACCGGCCATGCATAGGAAGGTGCACTTTGCACGTGTACGTGCAATGCACGTGCATGCAATTGCCTCCAAAAATTTGTACATTAAATTTTGTATAAAAATAATCTTTAAATTGTATTCTACATTACAAGTTGTTTTTTTAAAAAAAATAAATTAACTCATGGACTTAGTTTATGGGCCAAAAATAATAATTTTAAAATAAAATAAATGAATTAAATTTTGTGCTTTAAGAAAAAGGCTTTTTGTTTAATTGAAAAAAGGCTTTTATATAGAAATAATTAAAAGCACATATTCAAATATCATGATGAAAATAATTACAAAAATTATTACACGTGCACACTACGTGCAAAATAAAATAATTTTTCATTAAATGAAAAATCGAGGCATTACAATTTTAATGTACTTACACATACCTGGTATTCGATTAGTTTTTATGCATGTTCTCTCTCTTCTAGACTACATTCCTTAAAAAACCTAACCCTCTTGAATCAAACATCAAGCATATCCAATAGCAGCAAGAACAAAGACTTATCTCACTCCGAGCCGCCAACAATCAGATAACCACCACTGATTACAAAATGAACCCCAAAAATTACATTAAAAAAATGTCGTAAAACATCGATAACCAAAAAAATGAACCCAAAAAATGTCATCAAAAAAATTACAAAGGAAACCCAACTCACCACATTAATGCTGGTATCTCCAATCACGATTACTCACTCCCATCACCAACAACAATAAACCCATAAAACCCACAAGTTCATATACAGATCAAGCAACATCGCAGCAATTAGAAACTACACAATAAAAAAAACAATAAATAAAAATGAAATGGATATATATTTTACTAACTAAACAACTTCTGATGAATTGATACCGACATGTTAAGTGTAGCATATGAGGCCGTATAAAAAATACTTAAAACCATTCAAGCATCATAGCATGGGTCTTGTTCCTGAGACCAATCAATCTATACATTTAAAAACTCCTTTGAATTGATACTTTACCATAAATAAGAGCCGTTTCTGAAATTTTTGTCTTTCAATGCTACTGGAAAAAAATACTATCTACAACACCTACATAGCTTTTACATGGTCACACCGACAAACATGGTAGTGCTTCTAGAATTAAAATTTACAATGGCTGTGAAGAGCATACACCCATGCAAAAGAAAGAAAGAAAACTAATAGATCACAAGAATGAGAAGATTTGGACATACAACTGCTGAATTCATTAGGCCAACCACATCAATTCACCTCCAAATTAACATAAACAGCTGAATTCCTCAAGATCCAACAAACAAAAAAACAAACAAACAAACAAATGCACCAAATCAAATCAAATAAATCAAAATTAGTGGTGAAATGCTCACCAAAGAAGATCGAAGAAGAGGCCTTGCAAGCGGAGGCAAAGGACTTGACGGCCCGAGAAGCCGATCAGTAGATCTGAGAGCTCATCTTCTTCGTCTACAATGAGATCGAGATCTAAGGTTTGGGATTTAAGGCGACGACGGGGGGAACAGCGGGGATAGCAACGGCGGAGGAGTATAGCGGGAGTGAGCGGCAAAAGAGAGGGAAAGTGAAAAAAAATGGGAATGGGGAACTATGGTTTGGGAAGTGTGATTTTTATTTTCATTTTTTTTATCAGATACCCGGCGTTTGCAAACGCCGAGGTATCTTAAGACCTCCTAGCTCTTTCAAAATGCCAGGGGTACCCCTGCATAACAACCCAAATGCCGGGTTAGTTTTGTCAGGTTATTCCCCTTATTTTGTAGTGAGTTATCAAGGTCACAGGTTATTAACATGTACGCATTAAGAATCAATGTCATAGTTCCCGAGGGCGGAGGGAGTAAGGAGCTAGGAGGATAATTGGGACCCCAAAATTACCCTCTTATATAGACCAGATTTTTTATTTGCCCCCCCCCCCCTCCCGTTTAAAATTTTTTTGGGACCCCCAGCCCAATCTACCTCTTAAAAGCTCAAATAGTGTTATGAGCTTTAGGCTAATAGTGTTATGAGGTTTGAGCTAAAAATTAACAGTAATGCTTATTATTTGGTCTGTATGATCCTTACATAAAATTTTGAATAAGAAGTTAGTGTGTACACAAGTTACAAGTATATCTATTCATTTGGGTCGTATCTTTTACCTAGCCTCTAGTATTATAACAATGTAAATAGTGTAGTATGATTATTGATTAACACTACTCTTACGAAATTTAGAGTATAACTGTACAAGTGCCAAAAATACATGATACTAAGAACATGAATTTGAATATTTACTTTAATTATAATTTTACTTTGATCCATTTACTTTAATTTTTCAAAACAAAAATAATGTAAGGAATTTTCGGTAACAATCATATTGATGCCGGGAAAAAAATTGGGACCCCCATTTTGATTTGTCTGCTCCGCCACTGCTAGTTCCCTAAGTGTTGACTCTTAGTTTGGTGTGCACAAAACGTGTCTAAAATTACTAATAAGTTTGAATTAAGTGAATCAGATTTTCAGGATCAAAACAATATCCACGAAAGATTCAAGAATATTCAAATAAGGAAAAAGATTCAATAATAATCTGTCACGCCCCGCTTCTCACTATACGGAAATATAGGCACGCAACTGAGGCCCAGCGAATGATATACATCATCCATAAGCTGTACAATTATAAGCTCAACAAGATCTTTATAACATATTCACGCAGGCAGATATAATAATCACATGAGCTGAAAATAGAATAACCATCATTTGGATAATACATCAATATCGGGTCAAGATGCCCGGTAGTACAAGGTGCCAAAATTAAAATAATATGATAAGCAGTTCGCTATAACAACTAGATAAAATAGCGACTGAAAGAAAAACAACATGAAGTAGTAAGGAAGTAGCAACGATCGTCTAGAGAGTCTGCTCGTCGGGTCCATCAGTACCTATATAATTATTAACTCAAAGAAAAATAGAAAAGTTCCCGTTAGAGCAAGTTTTGGGCAGCAAGTAGCAACAAGCAGAAAAAGGGGTAATATAACAAGATATAACATGGAAGAAACAAGAAGTAGAAGTACAAAAACAATATGGAAGTAAACAAGGAACTGAGACAATATGACCATGTAAGTAATAACTGTAACTAGTGTATTCTAGACTTTAAGGTATAAGCAATTGATAACCTAGGATTAGTTAATCGATAATCATGTAATTAAGGATCGAGAGTCATGTAATCAAGAGTCATGCAATCAAGAATCATGTAATCAAGAATCAAGAGTCATGTAATCAAAAATCAAGAGTCATATAATGAAGAGTCATGTAATCAAGAATCATGCTTAGTGGAAATCTCAAGTTTATCTGTTTTATTAACTTATCTAATGCACGCAATCTTGTGTCCCATACCACAAGTTTGGTGCATATCAATCATGTGACGTTTAGACTTAAGTAGTGAATTCTATAGGATTATGTACTCGGGTCTTCCAGTGATAGTATCAAGACATGTAATCATGAATCATGTAATCGAGAATTATGTAATCAAAAATTGTGTAATCAAGAATCAAGAATCAAGAATCAAGAATCACTATTTCGGGAAACACGAGCCCCCTTTCGAGTATACTCCCCTATATTGTCCACAATTAAGTCGTACCCTTATAACCCCGGCTTGTTATTCTTTTATAATTAGTTATGAACATGCAGTTGGTACGACTAGTGAAACGGTGTAATCAAATAGTTTAGTCAAGGAAAATATCAAGGGCAGTAATCATGGATATGAGACGTAAAACGAGTACATGTATCGAGAGTAGTTATTATGGAATTATCAAGTGGTATAAAATACATTCTATCAACCTATTATATCTATGCAAGTTATTATTACAAGAACAATAATACACTCAGTTCATTAAATATGAAAAGTAAAGGGTTTATATGCAAAACCGTAGAGATGAATTTTTAGACAAGTTGACATATCTGCATTCAAATTCACTTTCCCGTTGTTACAGAAAAGCAAATCCGATTCCGTCAGAGATTCTAGAAAGTAGACTCTCTTTCGGTTCCAACGCATATTCAGACGATACATTCTAAAGACAGTAGCTATGCGTACAAATTCATTCTTCGCTGGTTTCGATGTTTCGCGCGCATTCTGAAAATTCGGAGTCATAATACTAAAACTGCGATATCTCACAATCTATACATCGGATTGAGAAACCGTAATATGTTTCGGATATCTAGACTGGAAGGGCTACAATTTTCATGTAGAAAGTTTTTCGATCCAGTATCGGAAACATGGTCGAATTCTCAGTACGAGATGCTGGTTAGTAATCCCGTGCAGGTTCAGAAATTCACAATATGACAGTACTAAAATCGTGATATCTCACAATCTATACATCCAATTGAGAAACCGTCAGATGTTCTGAATTTGGGACTCGATGGTCTACGATTTTCATGTACAAAATCTTCAATCCAGTATTGGAAACATGGTCGAATTCTTAGTGCAAGGTCAAGAAATTTTAGAGATAGTAAGGTTGAATATTCGATATTCGATAACACGATTCGAAATGTGTTAACAATTCACTCTTGAGTTGATATAGCATGGAACAAGTGACTAGAATGGAGTTTGACAATAAAATATGATGATAACTAGACTACTTGCCACGAGTCAAAGAAAAATGCTTGTACGAGAACAAAAAGAATGTACAAGGTACTTGCCTTATAACGTGACGATTTCGGTGGTGGTGTTAACCACGGAAAGAAGAAGCGACGTCGGCAACGGACAGCGGCACAACGGCGGTAAGAATGGCGGAAAGACGATAGCTAGCGAGCAACGGTTGCAACGGTGAGCGACGACAACAACAAGGTGGCGCGGCGTCGGGTTGTTTTTCGGGGTTCACGAGTTCGTAGAAGCGGAGTCGTTGGCTCGAAGGTGGAAGGTAAAGTGGAGCTTGGGTGTTTCTTGAGCTCTCGGGTGTGAAGAAGGCAGAGGAAGAGAAGAAGGGAAAATGAAGAATGTAGATAAGAGAAGAGAAAGAGGTAGGAGCTCTGCATGTGTGTGTGTGTGTATATATATAGAAAGGAAGGGATAGGAGGGGTGTAGAAAAATCAAAGGAGGGGTGTAGAAAAATGAGAGTTAGGCGTAGAAGGAGAAAATGAGGGGGGGAGGGTTGGCGTATGCAGAAATGGTGAAGTAGGGAGGGAGAAAATAAGGTGTAGGGTTAGGCAGGATTAGGATTAGGATTAGGATTAGGATTAGTATTAGGATTAGGATTAATTGGGGTTTAAAATTTGTATTTAAACTCCGGTCGAAAAATTAAAAAATTATAGAACTGATCAGAAAAATATTCAGACTTTAGATAAAGAGTCCAAAGAGAAAAATAAAACTGATCTAAAAATTGAAGTACAAAAATTCACGTAGTAAAATACGTACAACTGGGACAGGGAGTTACAATCCTACCCACCTTACAAAAAAAATTTCGTCCCCGAAATTTACTTAGGCGAGATAGGATAGCTAAGAATGCAATACTCTTCAACTGAGAGTACAACGGAAGATAAAAGAAACAAAGAGTACAAAGGCACGAAAACAACTAAAGACAAATTGTGCATCCTTAACTGGAGGAATCAACAATTTAATGTCTATGCTCAGAATCTGAACCACCAACATCACTAACATCCCAGTTCAGCTGAGTCACAAGCTCATCTCGCACTGGCACATACTCCTCCAATTTTCTTAGTAACTCTTTAGGCGATGGAGCTAAAATTAAGATGCATCTGGCCTTACTGGATATAAACTCCTCAGCCATAGCTGAATCTATGAAGGACAGAAGTGAGTCGTAATATCCATCAATATTTAAAAGACCCACCGGTTTGCTGTGGATCCCCAGTTGAGCCCATGTGATCACTTCAAACAACTCCTCAAGTGTTCCATAACCTCCGGGCAAGGCTATGAAAGCATCAGCAGCACGAGCCATTTCAGCCTTCCTCTCGTGCATGTTAGAGACAACTCTAACATCTCCCATAGTTCCCCCAGTAATCTCTTTCGGCATCAGAGACTTGGGAATCACTCCCAAAACGTGTCGGCCACCAGCACGAACAGCATCGGAAACTAGGCCCATTAATCCTATGCTCCCACCACCATAGACGAGATCGATATTCCTTTCTACAAGCTCCTTGCCGAGCTCGATCGCGGCTTCTTGGTAGCTAGCTCTTTTGCCAGAGCTACTGCCACAAAATACACAAATCCTGCCGAATCTCGATGAAGATGATGAAGATGAAGAAAGCTTCTTCGTACCCACTTTTCCTTCTTCTTGCACCGATTTTCTCTTCATCCCTACCACCGATTCTTGATCTTTTCCTTCCATTTGCCAAGAAAATCCGAGCTCTTACTCTCTCTTTCTTTCTTTCTCCCGCCTCTGCTATCGGCTTCTCACTTTCTCTCTTCTCCGAAGCTTGCTCTCGAGTTGTCGTCTTCTTTCTCTTCACCCCTTTCTTCCCCCGCTTCTCTCTCTTTCTTTCTTCTCCGACTTCTCTCTCTTTCTCTATTTCTTCTCCGACTTCTCTCTCTTTCTTCTTCCTCTTTCTTTCTCTTTTTCTTTCTTCTTTCTTTGATTTCTCTCCTCATTTCTCTTCTTTTTATTTCTTCTTCTTTTTGTCTTTTCTTCATTAATTCACCGCCCCCTATAACCGGCCTATGATCAGTATCTGCACTTCGGCCCCTATTCATTCCAAATATAACATCGAACCTTAAGTTGTTGATGACGATGAAGTTTGCTTTGAAATTCTTTCCGCGAATCAATAAGGGACTCTACAACGCTTCCGCTGCGCCACTCTGATGGTGATGTTTCTAGATGCTGATATCACGTGATAGCGATTGATGAATTGAGCAGAATTAAGAGATTGGTAACACGAAGATGTTGGTTGTCAAACTTATTTGGTAAAGTGGGCCCCACCCACTAAACAATGTTGAAAAATTGTGGCAAGATTGGTACCACAAACGGGAGAAACGGGAATGAAGAATTTGTCAGTTACTCTTCTCTCATTCCTATAAATGAGAGGTTTAGGAAGAAGAAAAAAATTAAGCAAGATAAGAACAAGAAACGAGCAGAAAAGAAGAAAAAGAATAGAGTGTATATTTGTAAGGTGTAGTAATACCAGTTTTAGAAAATAGTGCAGAGTCTTCTTGTTGTTATTTCAATTTCCAATTTGTTTGCTAAAAGCCCAACAAAATTCCTACTCTCTTCCAACGGAAGATTCAAGAAAATAGGGATAGAAAGAAATAACTAGTATGATACTCAATAATGGATTGATCGATGAGAATGAATGCAATGTACAGAAGGTAACAAACGACGCAGGAACTGAAGCATGACTAGATCGAAATATACCAGCAATTGTTTCTTTAGTGATCTCTACCTCCTCTGTATTCAGGTTATGAGCCTGATTATACTCTCTAGTCTGTCCTCCACTAGGATTTGATCTTCCTATTGGTGTAACACTCTTTCTCTTCAGGCAATCCCGAACCTTGTGATCATTTGCTCCGTATGCAAGACACAGGTTGTTGGCTTTCCAGCAGTTCTTCCATATGTGTCTAACTCGACGGCAATAATAGCACTTCTGGTCCTTCTTCGGAGTCGCCGATGGGTAAGGTGATGCTCTAGTAGTCGGGGTCTGAACTGGCCTCCGTATCGGTCCACCTGTAGACTGTGCGACAGTAAGGAGATGTAGTGCCCCCCGAACGGCATTCCACCGTCTACGGATCTGCTCCTGGGTATCGAGCATGGCGGTATAACTCTTATGCTGGTGCACAAACAAGTCCCATTGAATGGAGTTTGCGACATCCTGTACCCTATCCAAATTAGCTCTCACTAGTTCATTTTGCTCTTACTGTAACTCCATCATTCGTTGCATCTCCTGGAGAATGGCAACGATCTCCGATAGTTCATCCCTAGGTGTAGAAGTCGAAGAGCCTCTGTGAACCATAGTCTGAAATGCATATTCGAATGGGGTAAATATCTAGATGGCAAGTTGGTTATTAACATTCATGTAATCCACGTGGTGTGTATATTGTTGAGCTCAGCATAGTTCGAGCCTAGGCTCTGATACCACTAAAAACCTGTCATGCCCCGCTTCCCACTATACGGAAATACAGACACGCAACTGAGGCCCAGCAAATGATATACATCATCTATAAGCTGTACAATTATAAGCTCAACAAGATCTTTATAACACATTCACGCAGGCAGATATAATAATCACATGAGCTGAAAATAGAATAACCATCATTTGGATAATACATCAATATCGGGTCAAGATGCCCGGGAGTACAAGGTGCCAAAATTAAAATAATATGATAAGCAGTTCGCTATAACAACTAGATAAAATAGCGACTGAAAGAAAACAACATGAAGTAGTAAGGAAGTAGCAACGATCGTTTAGAGAGTCTGCTCGTCGGGTCCATCAGTACCTGTATAATTATTAACTCAAAGAAAAATAGAAAAGTTTCCGTTAGAGCAAGTTTCGGGCAGCAAGTAGCAACAAGCAGAAAAAAGGATAATATAACAAGATATAATATGGAAGAAACAAGAAGTAGAAGTACAAATACAATATGGAAGTAAAAAAGAAACTGGGACAATATGACCATGTAAGTAATAACTGTAACTAGTGTATTCTAGACTTTAAGGTATAAGCAATTGATAACCTAGGATCAGTTAATCGATAATCATGTAATCAAGGATCGAGAGTCATGTAATCAAGAATCATGTAATCAAGAATCAAGAGTCATGTAATCAAAAATCAAGAGTCATATAATGAAGAGTCATGTAATCAAGAATCATGCTTAGTGGAAATCTCAAGTTTATCGGTTTAATTAACTTATCTAATGCACGCAATCTTGTGTCCTATACCACAAGTTCGGTGCATATCAATCATGTGACGTTTAGACTTAAGTAGTGAATTCTATTGGATTATGTACTCGGGTCTTCCAGTGATAGTATCAAGACATGTAATCATGAATCATGTAATTGAGAATTATGTAATCAAGAATTGTGTAATCAAGAATCAAGAATCAGGAATCACTATTTTGGGAAACACGGCCCCCTTTCGAGTATACTCTCCTATATTGTCCACAATTAAGTCGTACCCTTATAACCCCGGCTTGTTATTCTTTTATAATTAGTTATGAACATGCAGTTGGTACAACTAGTGAAACGGTGTAATCAAATAGTTTAGTCAAGGAAAATATCAAGGGCAGTAATCATGGATATGAGACGTAAAACGAGTACATGTATCGAGAGTAGTTATTATGGAATTATCAAGTGGTATAAAATACATTCTATCAACCTATTATATCTATGCAAGTTATTATTACAAGAACAATAATACACTCAGTTCATTAAATATGAAAAGTAAAGGGTTTATATGCAAAACCGTAGAGATGAATTTTTAGACAAGTTGACATATCTGCATTCAAATTCACTTTCCCGTTGTTACAGAAAAGCAAATCCGATTCCGTCAGAGATTCTAGAAAGTAGACTCTCTTTCGGTTCCAACGCATATTCAGACGATACATTCTAAAGACAGTAGCTATGCGTACAAATTCATTCTTCGCTGGTTTCGATGTTTCGCGCGCATTCTGAAAATTCGGAGTCACAATACTAAAACTGCGATATCTCACAATCTATACATCGGATTGAGAAACCGTAATATGTTTCGGATATCTAGACTGGAAGGGCTACAATTTTCATGTAGAAAGTTTTTCGATCCAGTGTCGGAAACATGGTCGAATTCTCAGTACGAGATGCCGGTTAGTAATCCCGTGCAGGTTCAGAAATTCACAATATGACAGTACTAAAATCGTGATATCTCACATTCTATACATCCAATTGAGAAACCGTCAGATGTTCTGAATTTGGGACTCGATGGTCTACGATTTTCATGTACAAAATCTTCAATCCAGTATAGAAAACATGGTCGAATTCTTAGTGTAAGGTCAAAAAATTTTAGAGATAGTAAGGTTGAATATTCGATATTCGATAACACGATTCGAAATGTGTTAACGGTTCACTCTTGAGTTGATATAGCATGGAACAAGTGACTAGAATGGAGTTTGACAATAAAATATGATGATAACTAGACTACTTGCCACGAGTCAAAGGAAAATGCTTGTATGAGAACAAAAAGAATGTACAAGGTACTTGCCTTATAACGTGACGATTTCGGTGGTGGTGTTAACCACGGAAAGAAGAAGCAACGTCGGCAACGGACGGCAGCACAACGGCGGTAAGAATGGCGGCAAGACGGTAGCTAGCGAGCAACAGTTGCAACGGTGAGCGACGACAACAACAAGGTGGCGCGGCGTCGGGTTGTTTTTCGGGGTTCACGGGATCGTAGAAGCGGAGTCGTTGGCTCGAAGGTGGAAGGTAAAGTGGAGCTTGGGTGTTGCTTGAGCTCTCGGGTGTGAAGAAGGCAGAGGGTGTGAAGAAGGCAGAGGAAGAGAAGAAGGGAAAATGAAGAATGTAGATAAGAGAATAGAAAGAGGTAGGAGCTCTGCATGTGTGTGTGTGTGTGTGTATAGAAAGGAAGGGATAGGAGGGGTGTAGAAAAATCAAATGAGGGGTGTAGAAAAATGAGAGTTAGGCGTAGAAGGAGAAAATGAGGGGGGGAGGGTTGGCGTATGCAGAAATGGTGAAGTAGGGAGGGGGAAAATAAGGTGTAGGGTTAGGCAGGATTAGGATTAGGATTAGGATTAGGATTAGTATTAGGATTAGGATTAATCGGGGTTTAAAATTTGTATTTAAACTCCGGTCAAAAATTACAAAATTATAGAACTGATCAGAAAAATATTCAGACTTTAGATAAAGAGTCCAAAGAGAAAAATAAAACTGATCTAAAATTTGAAGTACAAAAATTCACGTAGTAAAATACGTACAACTGGGACAGGGAGTTACATAATCAAAGAAGGAAAATAATAAAGAAAGATTGAGAAATTAAGCAAAAGGAAAAGATATTCAAAAAGTGAAAGTGATTGATTAATGTCCAAGAAAGCCATCAAAACCAGCTGCCATCATTCCATATTTGTGAGATTTAAAACTGTAAAATTGATTGATTGGTTCGTTTGGTAAAATATAAAGTGGATTTGGTATGAACAGCGCGATAACGGTCGAGTGCACCTCATGACTGTAGAGCTGAACGGTCGACTGCACTAAGATTGCGGTCGATCACACTTTGCGCTGTTCACATTTTCGGAATGTATCATTTCAAATTTTGATCGATACACTTTCCAATCTATTTAATTGGCCGAACCCACTGAGTATTCTTCACCTGTTACTTCTGAGAAAAATCTTCTGAACTAATCTTTCAACAATCAATTCAAGTGTGTGTGATAACTAGTTTATATTCTTCAGTCAGGATCATTTAAGATCTTGAGGTTCTTTTTCTTTTTCTTTCACTTCGGTGAGATTGACTGGACTTGTCTTAGAAGTCCTGTGGGTGTAATAGGTCTCTCGGCCTGAATCCGAGAATCACTGTACATGGGTTTTGAGTATAGTGGAACGCTTGTGGAGGAGAATTGCTACAAGTAGGAGGTGTTGACGTAGACCTGGGGGTCGAACCACGTTACATCGATGCGTCACTTGTGCTATCTGTGTTTACTCTTCTTAACTTTTTATTTACGCTCCATTTTATTTAAGTAATTTTTTATTCCGCACACTCACCCTATTCATCCCCCCCTAGGGTGATTTATAGTGGTATCAGAGCGAGGTGCTTATAAAAAGCTTAAAAGGTTAAGGAAAAGGTCCAGTGGCCGAAATCCCTCATCTCGAAAACTTGTACTCATCGGAGCCATCCATCTCCAATGGGACAAGCCTTACACGATCACCATTTTAATAGAAAATGCTATGACGTTTGGAAAGTTCGTATGTCTCATTTTCTACAGATGCTTGGAGAAGAAGTATGGAATGTGTGCATCAATAAAACAGATATCCCAGTTAGCGACGGAAAGACATCCTTCACAAAAGCTGAGTTGGCTCTCAAGACAGCAAATTCCAAAGCCATGACGGCTCTCTATGCAGGGTTGAACAATGAAGAACTAATGCGATGCGGGCGAAACTGTAAGACAACATACGAGATCTGGAATAACATGTTGAAGCGGCATGAGGGAACCGCTTCTGAGGTAAAAGCTAAAGTTAATTTATGCTTCCATAAGTTTGATGTGTTTCGCATGTTGCCAGGGGAAAATGTGGATCAAATGCTCGCCCGTTTCGATATCATTGCCCACGAACTCGAGAGCTTAGGTAAAGGGTTGGATGATAACCGAAAGGTTGGAAAACTCATAAGCTATCTTTCGCCACAGTGGGATGTTAAGGCTGCTACAATGAGAGAGACGCTGGTTTCGACTATTACACATTTCAAGGAAAGCTGAAGACATACGAGATGGAAATGTCGGAAACCAAAAGATACGGACAAAACATCGGGATTGAACCAAAAACCGAAGATAAAACCATTGCACTAAAAGTAGAAAAATCCCGACCATCAAAAGCAGATTCAAATCGTGAGGAGTCAGACGAGGACATTGCTCTATTGACCAAGCAATTTCGTAAGTATCTCAAACATAAAAAATATGGCAGGTACTAAGGAGAAAAGGAGAAAGATAAAGATGATGTGTGCTACAAGTGCAAGAAGCCTCGACACATTCGGGAAAATTCTCCCGTCTCACAAGACAGAAACAGTGACTACTACCGCTCAAACCCAGGTCAGAAAGAGAAGTCGCTGAAGGCAACATGGTTAGATTCCGATTCAAGTGAGGGAGAGCAAGGCTACGATGACGTCGGCTTCATGGCTCTTGGGAATGGTGATGTGCAATCACCATCTCAAGAAGAGATAATCGAAGAACCCTCTTATGATGAACTAGTAGACATGTGTAATGGTTTGAAAGACTATGCTAAGAAATTAAGTCGTGAACTTAGGCAATATAAACAAATTTCAAATGATGCCCATGACTCTTGTATTACAAAAAATCAAAAACTGAAAAATAAGAATGCCTTGATCTTGGAAAAATTTGAGTCATTTAGAAAAGATAATGATGTATTGCTAGAGGAAAATGAAATCTTAAAACAACAAATTCGAGAATCTTTAACAACGCATGATGATCACTTAAGAGAAATTCATATGAAATTTGTTTATATCACCAAATTCACAGATGATTTAAAAGAATGCAAAAAAGAAATTTGATGAGGTAGTGGAAAGATGTAATGAAGCTCTTGAACAAAATAGGATTCTTGATGCTACACTAGACACTCTTCGTTGGAATACAAAAGACGATGAGATGACTAGGAAAAGATTATGTAAAAGAGTAATTGAGCTTGAAAAAATTGTTGAAAAATCTTAAGGGCCCAGTTACCTTTATTATAAAAAATTCAAGATCTTATCATGATAACCGAGGGGCTTGGTTATGAAGAGCCAATACACCATCAAAAATGTAAATCATCATGTCATACACACTTGCACAATCTCCAACATAATAATAAACCAATCCAAAGTTATGCAAGTGTGCATGACTCAAGAAATAGTCGTATCACATGTCATTACTATTGTAGACTAGGACACATTTCTTTTAATTGTCCATTAAAAAGGAATACTAATTGTGTGTGGATAAGAAAGGATGTAAATGCAGGTTCAAAACAAACTTGGCCACGCAAAATTATACCTACTAATCTTGGTGTAAGTACCTCAGCGTATTAAGACTAAAGATCGGTGGTACCTTGAAAGCAGATGCTCAAATCATATGACAGGTGACAACAAATATTTTACATCACTATCAGGGGAAAAAGGAAAGGACATTATCTTTGGAGATAATAGCACGGGACAAACCATTGGTAAAGGTAAAATAAACTTTGGCTCATCATGCTCCATTGAGGATATTCTATTGGTAAGAGGTTTGAAACATAATTTAATTAGTGTCAGCCAATTATGTGATGAAGGCTACACAGTCACTTTTGATAAAAATTCATGCAATGTACTAGATAGCAATAAATCTTGTTTACTTCTAGCTAATCGATGTAACAATGTTGAAGTTATAAATTCTAATGAATTAACACAGAAAAATATGAGGTGCTTTGTTGCAAGAGATGAGGTGGTTGGTTATGGCATAGAAGACTTGGACACACGACCATGGACAATCTCAACAAACTCATAACCAAGGAGCTTGTAAGGATTCTTAAAATCAAATTTGAGAAAGATAAACCATGTGAGTCGTACCAATTCGGTAAGCAAACTAAAAGTTCTCACAAACTCAAGAAAATAGTATCAACTTCTAGATCCCTTGAATTCTTGCACATGGATCTTTTTGGACCATCACGGACACGTAGTAATGGAGGTGCACGATATGCTTTTGTAATTGTTGATGATTATAGTAGATTTACTTGGGTTGTCTTTTTTCCACAAAAAGATGACACATTGTATATATTTTAAAAATTCTGTCGAAGAGTGGAAAATGAGAAAAGTCTCACCATTGTCACTATTCGTAGTGATCATGGTGGAGAATTTCAAAACGAACTCGTCACCTCATTTTGTAACAAAAAGGGAATAAAACATAAGTTCTCTTTTCCTCGCACTCCCCAACAAAATGGGGTTGTTGAAAGGAAAAATCGATCTCTTCAAGAAATGGCCCGAACCATGCTTAGTGAAAAAGATTTACCAAAATCATTTTAGGCGGAGGCTATCAATACAGCATGTTATACAATTAACCAAGTAATCATTAGAAAATATCTTGAGAAAACTCATTTTGAACTATATTATGGCAAAATTCCCAACTTAAGTTACTTTCACGTCTTCGGCTGTAAAGTGTTTATTTTAAATACTCTTGATAGTTTGGGAAAATTTGATCGTAAAAGTGATGAAGGTGTATTCTTAGGATATTCTATTAGTAGCAAAATATATCGTGTATTTAATTAAAGAAGATGCACAATTCAGGAATCTATTGATGTTATTTTTGATGAAACTAATCCCTACACCAATGAAATATTGCATGTTGTTGATGATGATGAGACAGGTGTTCGAGTTGAAAAGAAACAGGTTCACATTGAACAAGACCTAAATATGAATGCTCAAAATCAAAAATCCCTTCAAAATGAAGATGCATCCAAATCACACATAGAAGAACTCCTACAGAACAAATTGATGTCAGGGAAGATGAACATGTACAACATCAAATTTCCACAGGTGAAAGACGCCCCGCATGGAAAATCATGTTTAGCCTTCCATCAACTCTTATACGAAGCGACATGTCAAAATGGGTAACTACTCACACACAAACTCAAAATTTCATGTGTTTTTCCGCATTCGTTTCCATACTTGAACCTTAGAACATTAAGGAGGCCTTGCAAGATAATGACTGGATCATTACCATGCAAGAAGAACTTAATCAATTCGAAAGGAATCAGGTATGGAGACTTGTTCCTAGATCTCATAATAGGACTATACTTGGAACTAAGTGGGTGTTTAGGAACAAGTTAGATGAATCCGGATCAATCACTAGAAATAAGGCACGTCTTGTTGCACAAGGTTATAATCAACAAGAAGGTGTAGATTTTGATGCACTACAAAAGAAAGTAGCTTTTCCGGCACTTTTTGACGTCTATACCGGCATTTTTTTATGCCGGTGAAACTTTCACCGGCGTTTACAATAGCGCCGGTCCAACTGCCGCCGAAGCGGGCGTCGCTGAAACGAAGGGGTCTACACCGGCATTTTTGGTGAACGCCGGTAAATGTTAGAACTACACCGGCGGTCATAAAACGCCGGTGTATGTCGGTCTCTGAGTGCCGTTCTTGTGCACCTATATACATTCATCGGCGGTCGTAAACCGCCGGTATTGATCCATTCACCGGCGTGTATGAAAACGCCGGTGTAGATCGAAAGTATACCGGCGGTCAAGGAACGCCGGTGTATGTGCGTTTATGAGCGCCTGCTTTTCCCTATTTACGAACACCGGCGCGACCAAAAAGCGCCGGTGTAGTTATATACGTCGGCGTTTATAAAACGCCGGTGTACGTCTGTGCCGTTACAGCTGATAACATTCACCGGCGTGCGTTGAAACGCCGGTGTATCACACACTCCAACAATTAGATTATATAGACCGCCGTTTTTTAAAACGCCGTTCTGGCTATGCCCGTTTATTATCGATACTCCGCTTTTCCGTTCGATTTCAATTCACAGTTTCATTTACAAAACCTGTAAACTAATTCTCACAACTGATTCAATCAATTTCGTTGCATACTACTGCGCAAACCACAACCAAACACAAGAATAATTAAAGATAATCAAGTTTCACACGTGTCATATCAACGTCCAAATTCATTGATTAATTAACAGTGTCATAATTAACAAATTAATATAGAGACTAACATCCCAAATATCCAAACAAACCAGTCTGACAAATATCCAAAATATCCCAAATTCAAAGTATGACATAACTCTCATAAAAAAAACTAGTCTGACATAACAACAGCAAGGAGGAGGACATAAGAACAACAACCATACAGCAAGGAGGACCGTAGATTCATACCCCTCGAGTAGCTTCAGCTGTCATCATCAGAATTTCCTTCATCTTGACGACCGCTCTGTGAAAAAAAAACAATAGTTTAATTGAACAGTAGATCACAATACAGAATATACATATTTTTTGAACTTGCAAAAAGAACTACCTGTATCTCGAATTATAAGATCAAAGTGCCAACTGCAAATGGAATTGTTAATGATATATACAGAGGTAAAATAATTACATTGCAATGCTAAAAATCTAGTACTTAATTTTGTTTTTAAATATATCTAAAATAACAAAACAAATGAAAATTCAGTATCTAACTTGAAACCTTTATATTCTCCTCTGATTGGGAATATCCACTATCTAAAACAGTAAAACAAATGAAAATTCAGTATCTAAGCATGTCCTTCATGGATTGTTCAGACAATCCATGAAACTGTCATCGTGGACGAAAACCAAATATAAGAAAAATAAGAAAAATAAGATAGGGCTCATATCAAATGTATTTTTAGGGAACTGTCATCGTGGAAGGAAACCAAATATATATAGAAGCCAGAAATGGAAACAGAAAGAAGAAAGGTAGAGACTTTGGATACACCAGGCTAACATAGCGGCATTTTCCTCATCTCTCTCTCATCCCTTATTTCTCTTCAGCACACGAACACAAAGAGACATCAGCAACCACCTTAAGAGCGACAAGAACAACAATAATAATAAATTATTATGAACAAGATGTCTCTATATGGGTTTCCAGATCTCCACTCGAGCCCACTCTTTCTAATCACAGCCCAATTAAGAACATAGACAACATCCACTAAACAATCCAATCATAGCCAAGTCAAAATTTGCCATCCTGGATCTTAATGAAATAAGCTTCATTAACAGTGAAAGAAAATGAGGATGCTAGCAGCATACTTAGTTTGGAAGTGAACCCATTTTTTGTTAAAAAATCATGCCAAAGATGGCAATCAGCTTCATTAACAGTATCGGAAAATGAAAATTTCCATTATCTGAGCTTATATGTTGCTCTACTAATTCACTGTGCCCAACTAAATCTAAAACCCAATTGTTGTGCGTATCCGGAGGATTTTGGCATACGTACCTATAGCATCCTCAGTTCACAGTAAACCCGTTTTGGTCAAAAAAACATGCCAAGATCACAATCAGATGCATGAAAATAAGCTTCACTAACAACAAAAGAAGAAACTGGGGATGCTATGCAGCATACTTAGTTTGGAAGTGAACCCATTTTGTGTTAAACAATCAGGTTACATTGACAGTATCTGAAAATGAAAATTTCTCCATTATCTGAGCTTATATGTTGCTCTACTACATTTTTAGCCCAACTATATCGCAAAACCCAAGTGTTGTGCATATCCGGCCGGAGGATTTTGGCATACGTACCTATATAGTATCCTCAGTTCACAGTGAACCCATTTTTTTGTATAAAAACAAACATGCCAAGAAGACAATCAGGTGCTTGAAATCAGCTTCACTAACAGTTAGTGAAAATGGGACCATAAAATAGCTTAAGAAGACCATCAGGTTTGTGAAATAAGCTTCACCAACAGTGAAAGAAACTGGGGATGCTATGCAGCATACTTAGTTTGGAAGTGAACCCATTTTGTGTTAAAAAAACCATGCCAAAGATTGCAATCAGGTTACATTGACAGTATCTGAAAATGAAAATTTCTCCATTATCTGAGCTTATATGTTGCTCTACTACTTTTTTAGCCCAACTATATCGCAAAACCCAAGTGTTGTGCATATCCGGCCGGAGGATTTTGGCATACGTACCTATATAATATCCTCAGTTCACAGTGAACCCATTTTTGGTATAAAAACAAACATGCCAAGAAGACAATCAGGTGCTTGAAATCAGCTTCACTAACAGTTAGTGAAAATGGGACCATAAAATAGCTTAAGAAGACCATCAGGTTTGTGAAATAAGCTTCACTAACAGTGAAAGAAACTGGGGATGCTATGCAGCATACTTAGTTTGGAAGTGAACCCATTTTGTGTTAAAAAAACCATGCCAAAGATTGCAATCAGGTTACATTGACAGTATCTGAAAATGAAAATTTCTCCATTATCTGAGCTTATATGTTGCTCTACTACTTTTTTAGCCCAACTATATCGCAAAACCCAAGTGTTGTGCATATCCGGCCGGAGGATTTTGGCATACGTACCTATATAATATCCTCAGTTCACAGTGAACCCATTTTTGGTATAAAAACAAACATGCCAAGAAGACAATCAGGTGCTTGAAATCAGCTTCACTAACAGTTAGTGAAAATGGGACCATAAAATAGCTTAAGAAGACCATCAGGTTTGTGAAATAAGCTTCACTAACAGTGAAAGAAACTGGGGATGCTATGCAGCATACTTAGTTTGGAAGTGAACCCATTTTGTGTTAAAAAAACCATGCCAAAGATTGCAATCAGGTTACATTGACAGTATCTGAAAATGAAAATTTCTCCATTATCTGAGCTTATATGTTGCTCTACTACTTTTTTAGCCCAACTATATCGCAAAACCCAAGTGTTGTGCATATCCGGCCGGAGGATTTTGGCATACGTACCTATATAATATCCTCAGTTCACAGTGAACCCATTTTTGGTATAAAAACAAACATGCCAAGAAGACAATCAGGTGCTTGAAATCAGCTTCACTAACAGTTAGTGAAAATGGGACCATAAAATAGCTTAAGAAGACCATCAGGTTTGTGAAATAAGCTTCACTAACAGTGAAAGAAACTGGGGATGCTATGCAGCATACTTAGTTTGGAAGTGAACCCATTTTGTGTTAAAAAAACCATGCCAAAGATTGCAATCAGGTTACATTGACAGTATCTGAAAATGAAAATTTCTCCATTATCTGAGCTTATATGTTGCTCTACTACTTTTTTAGCCCAACTATATCGCAAAACCCAAGTATTGTGCATATCCGGCCGGAGGATTTTGGCATACGTACCTATATAGTATCCTCAGTTCACAGTGAACCCATTTTTGGTATAAAAACAAACATGCCAAGAAGACAATCAGGTGCTTGAAATCAGCTTCACTAACAGTTAGTGAAAATGGGACCATAAAATAGCTTAAGAAGACCATCAGGTTTGTGAAATAAGCTTCACTAACAGTAAAAGAAACTGGGGATGCTATGCAGCATACTTAGTTTGGAAGTGAACCCATTTTGTGTTAAAAAAACCATGCCAAAGATTGCAATCAGGTTACATTGACAGTATCTGAAAATGAAAATTTCTCCATTATCTGAGCTTATATGTTGCTCTACTACTTTTTTAGCCCAACTATATCGCAAAACCCAAGTGTTGTGCATATCCGGCCGGAGGATTTTGGCATACGTACCTATATAATATCCTCAGTTCACAGTGAACCCATTTTTGGTATAAAAACAAACATGCCAAGAAGACAATCAGGTGCGTGAAATCAGCTTCACTAACAGTTAGTGAAAATGGGACCATAAAATAGCTTAAGAAGACCATCAGGTTTGTGAAATAAGCTTCACTCAGTGAAAGAAACTGGGGATGCTATGCAGCATACTTAGTTTGGAAGTGAACCCATTTTGTGTTAAAAAAACCATGCCAAAGATTGCAATCAGGTTACATTGACAGTATCTGAAAATGAAAATTTCTCCATTATCTGAGCTTATATGTTGCTCTACTACTTTTTTAGCCCAACTATATCACAAAACCCAAGTATTGTGCATATCCGGCCGGAGGATTTTGGCATACGTACCTATATAGTATCCTCAGTTCACAGTGAACCCATTTTTGGTATAAAAACAAACATGCCAAGAAGACAATCAGGTGCTTGAAATCAGCTTCACTAACAGTTAGTGAAAATGGGACCATAAAATAGCTTAAGAAGACCATCAGGTTTGTGAAGTAAGCATCACTAACAGTGAAAGAAACTGGGGATGCTATGCAGCATACTTAGTTTGGAAGTGAACCCATTTTGTGTTAAAAAAACCATGCCAAAGATTGCAATCAGGTTACATTGACAGTATCTGAAAATGAAAATTTCTCCATTATCTGAGCTTATATGTTGCTCTACTACTTTTTTAGCCCAACTATATCGCAAAACCCAAGTGTTGTGCATATCCGGCCGGAGGATTTTGGCATACGTACCTATATAGTATCCACAGTTCAAAGTGAACCCATTTTTGGTATAAAAACAAACATGCCAAGAAGACAATCAGGTGCTTGAAATCAGCTTCACTAACAGTTAGTGAAAATGGGACCATAAAATAGCTTAAGAAGACCATCAGGTTTGTGAAATAAGCTTCACTAACAGTGAAAGAAACTGGGGATGCTATGCAGCATACTTAGTTTGGAAGTGAACCCATTTTGTGTTAAAAAAACCATGCCAAAGATTGCAATCAGGTTACATTGAAAGTATCTGAAAATGAAAATTTCTCCATTATCTGAGCTTATATGTTGCTCTACTACTTTTTTAGCCCAACTATATCGCAAAACCCAAGTGTTGTGCATATCCGGCCGGAGGATTTTGGCATACGTACCTATATAGTATCCTCAGTTCACAGTGAACCCATTTTTGGTATAAAAACAAACATGTCAAGAAGACAATCAGGTGCTTGAAATCAGCTTCACTAACAGTTAGTGAAAATGGGACCATAAAATAGCTTAAGAAGACCATCAGGTTTGTGAAATAAGCTTCACTAACAGTGAAAGAAACTGGGGATGCTATGCAGCATACTTAGTTTGGAAGTGAACCCATTTTGTGTTAAAAAAACCATGCCAAAGATTGCAATCAGGTTACATTGACAGTATCTGAAAATGAAAATTTCTCCATTATCTGAGCTTATATGTTGCTCTACTACTTTTTTAGCCCAACTATATCGCAAAACCCAAGTGTTGTGCATATCCGGCCGGAGGATTTTGGAATACGTACCTATATAATATCCTCAGTTCACAGTGAACCCATTTTTGGTATAAAAACAAACATGCCAAGAAGACAATCAGGTGCTTGAAATCAGCTTCACTAACAGTTAGTGAAAATGGGACCATAAAATAGCTTAAGAAGACCATCAGGTTTGTGAAATAAGCTTCACTAACAGTGAAAGAAACTGGGGATGCTATGCAGCATACTTAGTTTGGAAGTGAACCCATTTTGTGTTAAAAAAACCATGCCAAAGATTGCAATCAGGTTACATTGACAGTATCTGAAAATGAAAATTTCTCCATTATCTGAGCTTATATGTTGCTCTACTACTTTTTTAGCCCAACTATATCGCAAAACCCAAGTGTTGTGCATATCCGGCCGGAGGATTTTGGCATACGTACCTATATAGTATCCTCAGTTCACAGTGAACCCATTTTTGGTATAAAAACAAACATGCCAAGAAGACAATCAGGTGCTTGAAATCAGCTTCACTAACAGTTAGTGAAAATGGGACCATAAAATAGCTTAAGAAGACCATCAGGTTTGTGAAATAAGCTTCACTAACAGTGAAAGAAATTGGGGATGCTATGCAGCATACTTAGTTTGGAACTGAACCCATTTTGTGTTAAAAAAACCATGCCAAAGATTGCAATCAGGTTACATTGACAGTATCTGAAAATGAAAATTTCTCCATTATCTGAGCTTATATGTTGCTCTACTACTTTTTTAGCCCAACTATATCGCAAAACCCAAGTGTTGTGCATATCCGGCCGGAGGATTTTGGCATACGTACCTATATAATATCCTCAGTTCACAGTGAACCCATTTTTGGTATAAAAACAAACATGCCAAGAAGACAATCAGGTGCTTGAAATCAGCTTCACTAACAGTTAGTGAAAATGGGACCATAAAATAGCTTAAGAAGACCATCAGGTTTGTGAAATAAGCTTCACTAACAGTGAAAGAAACTGGGGATGCTATGCAGCATACTTAGTTTGGAAGTGAACCCATTTTGTGTTAAAAAAACCATGCCAAAGATTGCAATCAGGTTACATTGACAGTATCTGAAAATGAAAATTTCTCCATTATCTGAGCTTATATGTTGCTCTACTACATTTTTAGCCCAACTATATCGCAAAACCCAAGTGTTGTGCATATCCGGCCGGAGGATTTTGGCATACGTACCTATATAGTATCCTCAGTTCACAGTGAACCCATTTTTGGTATAAAAACAAACATGCCAAGGAGACAATCAGGTGCTTGAAATCAGCTTCACTAACAGTTAGTGAAAATGGGACCAAAAAATAGCTTAAGAAGACCATCAGGTTTGTGAAATAAGCTTCACTAACAGTGAAAGAAACTGGGGATGCTATGCAGCATACTTAGTTTGGAAGTGAACCCATTTTGTGTTAAAAAAACCATGCCAAAGATTGCAATCAGGTTACATTGACAGTATCTGAAAATGAAAATTTCTCCATTATCTGAGATTATATGTTGCTCTACTACTTTTTTAGCCCAACTATATCGCAAAACCCAAGTGTTGTGCATATCAAAATGGGTTACAATAAAACAAAATGGGTTCACTTCAACAACAGGAACAACAGCAAGTGAGAACCAAATATAGAACAATTGGGTTTTGAATGGAGATTGTAGTCATAGATCAATTCTTCATGGAAGAGAAATACGAATAGGGCTCATAGCAAGTGTAGTTTTAACTGGAATTGTCATCGTGGAAGGAAACCAAATATAGAAGCCAGAAAGAGGAATGGTAGAGAATGAGGATACACCAGGCTAACATAGCGGCATTTTCCTCATCTCTCTCTCATCCCTTCTTTCCCTTCAACACACGAACACATAGAGACATCAGCAACAACAGCAAGAGCGACAAGAACAACAATAATAATAAATTATTATGAACAAGATGTCTCTAAATGGGTTTCCAGATCTCCACTCCAACTCGTCTCGTTCTAATCACAGCCCAATTAAGAACAATTGTTCACAGTCACTGTTAAAGAAACATATATGCTCAGATTATGAAAAATTTTCATTTTCAGATACTGTTAAAGAAGCTGATTTCATGCATCTGATTGCTATCTTCGGCATGATTTTTTAGCCAAAATGGGTTCACTTCCAACTTAAGTATGCTGCATAGCATCCCCAGTTTCTTTCACTGTTAGTGAAGCTTATTTCACAAACCTGATGGTCTTCTTAAGCTATTTTATGGTCCCATTTTCACCTCCTCCAAATCAGTACAACAACACGACTGAACAATCCTTGTTTGCAGGTCATACAATGTCATCTATACCAGGTTATGTGCCAAAGTGGGGTTGGGCATACGATGCAAGGCCGACAAGTATTAGTTGTTTGTGAGTATGTAATAGGATGCAGGTATGAACATGGGCTCATATCAAGTGTAGTATTATGGACTGTCATCGTGGAAGGAAACCAATTTAATATAGAAGCCATATATGGAGCCAGAAAGAGGGATGGTAGAGAATGAGGATACACCAGGCTAACATAGCGGCATTTTCCTCATCTCTCTCTCATCCCTTCATTCTCTTCAACACACGCACACAAAGAGACATCAGCAACAACAGCAAGAGGGGGTTGGTCCAACAATAAGTGTAGATTATAATAAACGAGATGTCTCTATTTTGGGTTTCCAGATCTCCACTCCAGCCCTTTCTTTCTAATCACAGCACACTTAAGAAACATAGACGAAATGCTTATAGACGACAGCCACAATGCAGACTCACAAACACTAGTACGTGTCTTTCATGCATTCAAGTAACATAATCTCTTTAAAAATACCAATTTTAAGACTTACCGATGTTTTTTGACAGTGGGCGGCGTGCTACCCTCACTCTCATATGTTTGCCTGCCACTATTATTTAGTGGCTGCTCATCCCCATGGCTCTCGTTGCCATCATTTATATTTACCCTCTTTCCACGCCTCGGCATGTTGTACCTGTCAAGGATTCGATAACTTCTTTAGATATGCAAATTTAATTAAGAAGACCATCAGGTTTGTGAAATAAGCTTCACTAACAGTGAAAGAAACTGGGGATGCTATGCAGCATACTTAGTTTGGAAGTGAACCCATTTTGTTAAAAAACCATGCCAAGGATTGCAGTCAGGTTACTTTAACAGTATCTGAAAATAAAAAATTTCCCATTATCTGAGCTTATATGTTGCTCTACTACTTCTTCAGCCCAACTAAATCTAAAACCCAATTGTAGCCGCATATCCGGCCGGAGGATTTTGGCATACATACATATACCATCCTCAGTTCACAGTGAACCCATTTTGGTAAAAAAAAATGCCAAGATGACAATCAGATGCATGAAAATAAGCTTCACTAACAACAAAAAAAGAAAATGGGGATGCTAGCAGCATACTTAGATTGGAAGTTAACCCATTTTGGTATAAAAAACCATGCCAAAGATTGACAATCAGGTTACTTTAACAGTATTTGAAAATGATAAATTTTCCATTATCAGAGCTTATATGTTGCTATACTACTTCTTCAGCCCAACTAAATCTAAAACCCAATTGTTGTGCGTATCCGGAGGATTTTGGCATACGTACCTATAGCATCCTCAGTACACAGCGAACCCATTTTGGTCAAAAAAAACATGCCAAGATGACAATCAGATGCATGAAAATAAGCTTCACTAACAGTGAAAGAAAATGAGGATGCTAGCAGCATACTTAGTTTGGAAGTGAACCCATTTTGTTAAAAAATCATGCCTAAGATGGCAATCAGCTTCTCTAACAGTTTCTGAGAATGAAAATTTCCATTATCTGAGCTTATATGTTGCTCTACTACTTCTTTAGGCCAACTAAATCTAAAATCCAATTGTTGTGCATATCCGGCCGGAGGATTTTGGCATACGTACCTATAGCATACTCAGTTCACAGTGAACCCATTTTGGGTAAAAAAACATGCATGCCAAGAAGACAATCAGATGCATGAAATCAGCTTCACTAACAGTGAAAGAAACTGGGGATGCTATGCAGCATACTTAGTTTGGAAGTGAACCCATTTTGTGTTAAAAAACCATGCCAAAGATTGCAATCAGGTTACTTTAACAGTATCTGAAAATGAAAATTTCCCATTATCTTAGCTTATATGTTGCTCTACTACTTCTTTAGCCCAACTAAATCTAAAATCCAATTGTTGTGCATATCCGGCCGGAGGATTTTGACATACGTACCTATAGCATCCTCAGTTCACAGTGAACCCATTTTGGGTAAAAAAACATGCATGCCAAGAAGACAATCAGATGCATGAAATCAGCTTCATTAACAGTGAAAGAAAATGGGTATGCTAGCAGCATACTTAGTTTCGAAGTGAACCCATTTTGTGTTAAAAAACCATGCCAAAGATTGCAATCAGGTTACTTTAACAGTATCTGAAAATGAAAATTTCCCATTATGTGAGCTTATATGTTGCTCTACTAATTCACTGTGCCCAACTAAATCTAAAATCCAATTGTTGTGCATATCCGGCCGGAGGATATTGGCATACGTACCTAGAGCATCCTCAGTTCACAGTGAACCCATTTTGGGTAAAAAAACAAACATGCCATGAAGACAATCAGATGCATGAAATCAGCTTCATTAACAGTAAAAGAAGATGAAAATTTCCATTATCTAAGCATATATTTTTCTATTAATTCTTCATCTCAACTAAACCGTTCATGTTAAGGAAATCAAGATGAATAAACTGAAAAAAGCTGCTTTTTTTTGGAAAATAAGGGAAATCAAGAGATCCTACCGAAGAGAGAGAGAGGGAGCGGGGCGACGAGGGCAGGGGCGTAGAAGAGAGAGAGAGAGGGGGCGACCGCCGATTCACCTCCAAATAGAGAGTGGGAAGAGGGAAATCGAAAAGGACGAAGGGAAGAAGGGCGATTTCGAAAGGTCGAAGGCCGTCGAAGAGGACGAAGCGGCGGAGGCAAACGCGCGGGAAGTAGAGTGAGGAAGGAGGGAAACGAAGCGCCTCTTTCTTTTTTTTTTTGGGGTATTGGGAAAATGGCGAGCGAAAGATTAGGGTTCGCGGGTTTTATCCCAGTTATTCACCGGCGTTTTAATTGAAAACGCCGGTGAATGTGTCCGTATATTCGCCGGCGTTTATAATAAAAAATGCCGGTGAATAATAAACATCACCGGCGTGTTTAAGTAAAACGCCGGTGAATACTAACATACGTCGGCATTTTAAATCGACCGCCGGTGTATGACCATCCCATCTGGCGCCCAATTCCTACTCACTCCCTACCCCGGCGCTACTAGTAAAACGCCGGGGAATAATCGCCGGTAAAAGCAGTATCTTTTGTAGTGATGAAACTTTTGCACCTATTGCACGGCTTGAAGCCATTCGTATTTTACTTGTATTTGCTACTTATATGGATTTTACTCTCTTTCAAATGGATGTTAAAAGTGCATTTTTAAATGGTTTTATTTCGGAAGAAGTTTATGTTGCACAACCACCGGGATTCACTGATCCCACACACCCAAACCATGTATTTCGTCTTGATAAAGCATTGTATGGTTTGAAGCAAGCTCCTCGTGTTTGGTATGAAAGACTAAGTTCATTTATACTTCACATAGGTTTTTCTAAAGGAAAAGTAGACACTACACTATTTATAAAACATGTTTCTAAGGATATTTTAATCGTTCAAATATATATTGAAGATATTATATTTGGATCCACTAATGAAAGTCTTTGCAAGGAATTCTCAAGACAAATACAGGATGAGTACGAAATGAATATGATGGGAGAACTAACTTATTTTCTTGGGCTTCAAATACAACAAAGAAATGATGGCATCTTTATCAATCAATCCAAGTATGCAAAGGAATTAGTCAAAATTTTGGACTTGAAACTACAAATGCTTACAAAACACCTATGGCCATACCACCAAGCTTTCAAAAGATGAATCTGGTAATAATGTTGATATCTCTACTTATAGAGGTATGATTGGTAGCTTACTCTATATTATTGCATCTCGTCCAGATATTATGTTTAGTGTTTGTCTATGTGCACGCTTTCAATCGTGTCTCAAAGAATCGCATTTTGCTGTCGTTAAGCGTATCATTCGATATCTTAAAGGCACACCAAATACTGGAATTTGGTACCCGAAAAATAGAAACATCACTCTTGTAGGATTCTCAGATGTAGATTATGCCAGGAGCTTAACAAACAGAAAAAGTACTAGCGGCGCATGTCACTTCATGGGCCGCTGCCTTGTCTCATGGGCATCCAAGAAGCAGAACTCTGTAACTCTCTCAACTAGTGAGGCTGAATATATCGCCATAGGATCCTGTTACACGCAGGTACTATGGATGAAAAATACTCTAGAAGATTAAAAGGTATTTCTTGATCACATTCCAATTAAATGCGTAACACTAGCACTGTTCATATGACAAAGAATTCTGATCATCACAGTCACACAAAACACATTGATATTAGGTATCACTTTATTAAAAATCATTTTCAAAAGGAGGATATTATTCTTGAGTATGTTTCTACTGATTCACAACTTGCTAATATTTTTATAAAACCTTTAGATGAAAAATGATTTCATTTTTTGAAAGGAGAACTAAATGTGATTCATATCTCAGCATGAAATTCTATTTTGCGGTCGACTGAATGGGCGACTGTACGCCAGTGAGGTTGTACGGTCGACTGGGCAGTCGACCGGTTTACTCTCGGTTAAAATTTGTTTTATACACTATTTTCGAAATATTGGCTTTTAGTATTTGCGGTCGACCGGCTCATCCTCTAGAAATTTTTTTGTCTTTACAAGATAAACGGTCGACCGGTTTGCCCTATGTGATTCGTTGTGTTCTTGACAAAGGGGTGCGGTCGACCGGTTTGCTCTCTGGAATTTTTTTTGCTTGACTAGTTTTGCGGTCAACCGGTTCCTTTTCTGACTTCGCGTTGTGTCTCTTTTAAAAGGAACTCTTTACTCATTTTCTATTATTAGTTTCTTGAAATTTAGTTTACACTTCTTTTTCTTAATTCATACCTTGCATCTGTACTGGAAAAATCTCAAATCTATGATACCATAAAGAGCTCTCCCTATATATCAAAGAGTTTCGTTATCAACGGTATCATGTAAGTAGATTCTCCTGCAAAAAAAATTTCTAACTTCATCTCCCTTATTTTTCTTGATGAAAGTCTCCTTTTCAATGGTTTTCGTGAGAAGTAATTTATCATTGTCTTTTCACCCCCCCTATTGGTGTGTTCTAAAAGGGGGAGAATATTAGAAGTAAGTATTATGAATGCATGAAGTAAACATAATTAAAGTTTTATTTTATTTTATTTTTCATGAAGTATTAAATTAAGGGGGAGTATTCACAAATCTCTTCTTGTTTATGAAAATCTGTGTTACAAGAAATGCTAAATTCAAGGGGAGTAATTTTATTTTATTTTGTGCAATTTTATTTTACTTTCAATATTCAAAGACATGTTTTGTTTACACCAAAATGGGAAGATTGTTGACTCTTAGTTTGGTGTGCACAAAACATGTCTAAAATTACTAATAAGTTTGAATTAAGTGATTCAGATTTTCAGGATCAAAACAATATCCAAGAGAGATTCAAGAATATTCAAATAAGGAAAAAGATTCAAGAATAATCAAAGAAGGAAAATAATAAAGAAAGATTGAGAAATCAAGCAAAAGGAAAAGATATTCAAAAAGAGAAAGTGATTGATTAATGTCCAAGCAAGCCATCAAAACCAGCTGCCATCATTCCATATTTGCAAGATTTAAAACAATAAAATTGATTGATTGATTAATTAGTTCGTTTGGTAAAATATAAAGTGGATTCGGTATGAACAGCGCGATACCGGTCGACCGCACCTTATGAAGGTCGACTGCAGCGCAGTCGACTGCAACTTCAATTTCATAAGAAGTTCGACCTTTCATCTCTCGACTTTACGTCAGAGAGCTGAACGGTCGACTGCACCAAGATTGCGGTCGACCGCACTTTGCACTGTTCACATTTTCGAAATGTATCATTTCCAATTTTGATCGATACACTTCCCAATCTATTTAATTGGTCGAACCCACTGAGTATTCTTCACCTATTACTTCTGAGAATAATCTTCTAAACTAATCTTTCAACAATCAATCCGAGTGTGCGTGATAACTAGTTTATATTCTTCAGTCAGGATCATTTAAGATCTTGAGGTTCATTTTCTTTTTCTTCCACTTCGGTGAGATTGACGGGACTTGTCTTAGAAGTCTTGTGGGTGTAATAGGTCTCTCGGCCTGAATTCGAGAATCACTGTACAAGGGTTTTGAGTATAGTGGAACGCTTGTGGCGGAGAATTGTTATAAGTTAGAGGTGTGGACGTAGACCTGGGGGTCGAACCATGTTACATCGCTGCGTCACTTGTGCTATCTGTGTTTGCTCTTTTTAACTTTTTATTTACTCTGCATTTTATTTAAGTAATTTTTTATTCCGCACAATCACCCTATTCACCCCCCCTAGGGTGATTTACACTAAGTAATAGAACTCTAGATGAAGAACCCATGTGCTAGTTTCCTACGTGACAGAACTCTTACGATATGTACATATATGTCTCTTATCTTGAGGGCTGGCCAACGCTACCAGATTTCAAGTCAACTACAAGAACAGAAATATTGTCTGAACTATTTTTCAGATAAGCCAACTTGGTCAGGTGATCAGCAACAGCCTGAGCTGGAGATTGCAATACCTCGCCCACAACTCCATTTCAACGATATCACCATAAAAGGTGTGTTGCCACAATGCAGACCTCCCCATTAGACATGACATCCCAAAGCCCGTCGCTTGCCAAAATCAAGCAGTTGTTGTCTTCATTCCGAGATGTGAAGACGAGTTCTTGCACAGGAATAATCCACGGTCTCATATACCGATCACCTGATACATAGATCAGTTATGTTAAGAAAATAATTATTTAGCTGATAATATAACAAGAGAAGGAGCTAATTAGTGGAATGACCCACCTTTTGATTTTATTTGGTCAAATGACCTAATTTGAAAACTATTTAGCTAAATGACCTAGTTACTATTTGAATTTTTATAGTATACTTCCTATAGTAATTTCTATAGGATGTGTGACCTTTCTTTAAAATCTAAAAGTTTTTGGGTATTAAGATAATTTTTGTTTTTCTTATTAAATTTTTTATTTCTATTCTATAGCTTATAAATTAGTGATTAATTTAAAGAAAAATACAAAAATTATGTAAAAATTACTCACTTTAACTTGGCTCTGATACCAACTTGTGTATATTGTCTATTTCAAAAAAGTAATCCAATGTATCTTCAAGATCTCCCATATATTCTAATTCTGTCTTAGATATTTCACTATTACTATCATATAGAGGTTCTTCGAGTTCTTCTGTATGTCTATTTCCTTCTCCAATTTGTTCATGTTCTTCTAGAAATTGTCTATATGCTGTTGTAGGGCTCCAGATATAACTACTAAATACACTATTCTCATAGAATAATAAAGATCTTTTATAAAAAGTTAAATCATCAATTATTTTGACATTTATATTACTTGTTTTACTAGGATTTATTTGATTTATTGTTATAATTATTACTCGTTGAACACTAAAGAAGAATAATTTGAATTCATAATAGTCATTCATGCTTGTTACTCTATTAGGATAATAAACATCGAAAACTAGCATTCTATCACTTCCTTGATAATTAATCATTAATTCGAAAATTTCTGAGGCAATACTTAAACTATTATTATCCATTAGTCATATTGAACAATAATCAGGAGTAGAGAGAGATTTCTAAGGATACCCTAAAAATCAAAACAAAACGGCCCATAATGCTTCCGACCAAGTTAAACCGCTTTGAGCTGCTCTGTACTAGTTACTACCAGTGGATAAAATACTTCTGGTATGTACCCCGATTTCAGTGCTCCTTTTACGTTCCTCCCATCTCAGGATTAATATGCTCTTAAAAGAGCTTCATCTGAGAGATACGTCTGGAACAACTAATAGCACTTCGATACAGGCAACCACAACCTAGCTCGTTTCCTGCTACTAGGTGTATAGTCTAAATTTAGAAGGTTACAAATGAGTCTTTTTTGCAAGATCCTTGAGACAGAGCCTTACAAAACTCTCCCTAAATAAGAAAAATTAGTTGCTCATACCTTATTTAGTAAAAGATCTTGTAGAGGAATTCATAGAAAGATAATTTTATTGCTCTAGATCTCCTTACTGATTTTTCTTACAAGCTTATATGGAGGATCTAGATAGTCTGCCCCTCTCCCTTACTCTGCCTCCCCTTTTATAGAAGAAGAGATGGCTTTACACCAGATACAATTATTGTTCTCCTTACATAATTGCTTGCATCATAGATAAATAATTGAGCTAATTACATCACTGCTTACGTTGAAGACATCTTCACGTGCTTCACATCAGAAACAGTTCTTCGTCAGCATTCTCTTGTTCTTTTTTGCAATAGTCACATGAATGTTGTGGTTCCATCCTCATCAATCTACAGTAGTGGACAGCTGTCTCTTCTGTCATTGTCGTGTCACCTTTATTCAGGATTCCATACCAGCTGTCAAAGACTTCTTTCTTTGACTGTGGTTGTTTAATTTTTGCTATGCTGTAGATCATTAATTTTTGTAGGTCAGGGCTATCATAGATCCATATGTTACCGTCTCTATTTTGTATGTCCTTTAGTTCACAATACATTGTTCTAAATCTAGTAGCTCTTCTTTCTGGGATTAGTTTTTCAAATTCTTCGCTCTTATATGGTATAATACTGGTTGCTCCAAACAGGATTCTTGTAGTCATCCCTATCTTTATAATATGTTCAGCTGGTAGTTCTTCATTATCTTCAAGGAATTCTGGAATAGCTGAAAATACACAGACATATATTTTGGATGTCTTTGTAAGACCAAAATAACTTTTAGCAGCTTTATATACTTCTTTTGGTAACTGGCTAAGTTCTTCACATTCTCGAGATGGATAGATGCAGTGGCTAAGTCCTCTTTCGAACAATACCCTTACTATTTTTGGATTTGCTCCTGGTAGTATGATCGCTTTGTTCATATATTTTTGAGAAATAGTTTTGATAAATTGGTTGACCTGAGTGGTCTGGCATAATTTCTCAATATATTGTAAAAAAAATCCTTCTTCGAGTATTTTGGAGGATCTGAGAGTAAACTCTCTTTGTAGGTAGTAGGCTGTATGGATGTGGAGTTTTCCTCTTGTGTGGCTATTTTTGTGATCTCACTCGTATTTTGTGAGTTAATAGGTTCACTCTCTTCACTCATTTTTTCAATACAATCTATATTTATATGTTGGTAAAATATACTTTGAAGACCACATATTTGCAGCTGTAGTTGGTTAAAGGCTCCTTTTAATGGCTCCACTGTCTCCTTTAGGTAGAATATATCATGTTCTATATGCTGCTGTAACACCCCGAATTCCAAAATACAACTGAATTCGAAGTTCCACAGGATCTTTACACTTCTTTCGTACAATTTTACAAGAAAATAAAGAACTTTTTGTTACATCAGAGTTTACAATTACATTACATATTTACAGCGGAAGCAAATTACAACAATTTACATAAATTAAAATGTATAACACTTGAATCATTCTTTAATCAACATGCATTCTTTAGTCTTGTTAATCACTTTATCCTGCATAGAAACTGTGGGCACGTCAGTTACTTACAACCGACGAAATATTATACACGGCTATCCTCTCTATGGCGAAAACAGTATAACGATTCTCAAATACTTAAACAATCACAAACTTGATCACAAACAGAACTACAAGGGGCTATTCTATAGATGTCGTGTTGTACGGTGCACTTAGTCCTTAATGTAGTTATGTATATTATATGACACTAATGTGTACTTGTTCAGATTCTATGCATCCCATAGTACATAGGTCTGAGGGCAAGCCTTTAACCGTTCTTCATCTTGTAGGGTTCAATCCCTCGTCATGACTTAAACTACTGCTGTAACTACAATAAGTATCCTAGATATTCTATGAGTTACGAGCTCATGTCCAGACAGCCTGGAGGAGAATCCCATATCATGTCATGATGCATCGTGAAGAACCTATGGACAATTTAGCCTCCATAATGGGACATGACACCACCCGCAGTCACCAACACCCCACGAGCGTCGCCTGTGGTACGGACTCCTGGAGACATATCCACATCATGTTACGACGCATCGTGAAGACAGTCTGTGAATACTCTCACACCGTAGCTCCGAGGCCCTCATACTCGTGTTTTTCTCTTATTTTCATTGCATCTTCACTATGTATCTAGTCCTTAGTTATTTGAATCATGAACAAAATCAATTCTCTAGAGTTAGCCCTTCCACTATACCGGTCTCAACCATTTATATCACATGACCCAAATCTTGGTCGTTTCATTTCAAATTTCATTTCAATATATTTCTTATCGATGCTGGTATGAGGCTTAGCTACACTCTAGTTCTTAATTTCAATTCATAATCACAGTTTTTAAGTTCTCATACTCATAAGTTCTTTTTCACAATTAACATGATTTCCATTCTTTACAATAATTCAATGTTCCAACTCAATTCATACCATTCTCATTCAACCAAATAAGTCTCAGTTTTCGTACTAATATTTCTTTCTCCAAATTTCAAAAAAAATCATATTTCTCATTTAATTTCCAAAGCATATATTACCCAAAATAACAAAATCCATAATGAACACACTTCAAGTTCTTTTTACACAAAATCCCCTTTTATAAATCTAGTATAACTCAAAAAGTCACTTTTGTACTTATATTTGTGCAAAATATCGATTTTTACAATGTTCTACTCAATTTTTCCTTTCACGCTATTTAAATCAAGTCGAAATAGTGTACAATTATTTTTCATGAAGTCTACATACTTTTTTTATAACAATTATAGGATTTTTCCCGAATTTTTATAGTCACAAAATCACCAAAAAAAACTTAAAAAGACCAAAAGTTTTCAATTTGATGAGTTCGGGTTTCGAACCAGTGACCACAGACAAAGCCAGCGCACACACTAACCAAGGGACAGAGCGCAACCACATCACAAAGACGGTTCAGAATCATATGAGTCCAATCTCGCGTTCGGATTTTTCCAAAAGTAAATAAAATGGAAAAGTCTCTTGTTCGGTTTCGAACCTGAGACCAAGGCCAGAACCCATGCTACAGTAAGCGCACCCAACACACCCACTAACCAATTAGGCTAAGTGGCCAACTGATATGATTTAGGTTTTTAGGGGGTTTGATCTTAGTTTTGGTTCATTCGAACTTTTATAAAAAAAATAACTAATTTTAATTTCGTTTCTTCTCCATTTTCTTTCAAAAGTTCCAGAATATTACTTTTATACATTTCTAATATATCAGTAAATTAAATCTTGATTTTTGACATAAAAACATCACTTTTTTCTATTTGACTACAAATTTGTCTACAATTTTAAATAGGTACAACCAAAGTCGTTTCTTTTGTAAATTGGCAATCAAACTTCTTGTATTTCCTTCTTATTATGACTATTAATATTACTTAATTATTTCAGTAACAAAAATCCCTTTTTTCTCATTTTTAACCATTGAAATATCAAATTCACCACTAAGCATGATTAACATATCAATCCAATTAAGCATACAATCATGTCTCCTTGGTATAGCACAAATCATCAATTAAAGCATGGTAGAAATGTTAAAATTAAACTAACTATCAAAATTTGCAACTAATTATCATTCTTTTCACACACAATCAAGCATTCTAATTTGTCTTATTCTTATAACATATGGCTAGAATAACTATGTCTCTTTTCAAATGCATCAATCATACTCTAGCATGAACCTAGTTAGAAGTGTAAGAGAATCACCCACATTTAATGGAGAGAAAAACAAACAAACTCCTAATGATCTCCTACAACGATCGAGTGAAGCCGTCTCCTCCTAAATCAAGTCACCAAAAAGCTTCTCCTCCTAATGATGCCGCAACCCGAGCCTTGCCCCCTAGTGTAGTCCGGCCTCCTCCTTGGATGAAGAACAAAATAGCACACAATCTCATGACTCCTCAATCTTTTGTCTCACTCAAAATACTTCTCTTTCTTTTCTTTCTATTCTTTACTTTCAAAAATTCTAAGTGTGAGAATGAAGAGTATAGGGAGGGGTATTTATACAATTTTTTGGGGTGAATGTAGGGCTAGGATGTGATCAAATGGTTAAAGATCAATGGTCTAGATGAACTAGGGAGTTATAAAAATTACCCATGATACACAACCACCTCTCCACCACTTCCATCTCTCCCACATCCCTCCATCACAATCCGGCCTAGTGTAAAGGTGTGCAATGCACACCCTAGTGCTTGCACGTGCCAACTAGTACCCCCTCCTTACAAGTGTACATATACATAAAAATTTATTTGTTCATGAAAAGAGTCTACAATACAAGTTAAATTGTTTAAAAGAGAAATAAGTTAAATGGGCTCACTTAATGAGCCAATTTAACCATGGGTTTAAATAATTAAAATAATTAATTAATAAAGTGGGCTTAAAAGATAATTTGGACTTTAGATTTTAATTAGGCTTTAAGAGAATAATTTTGAAAAAAATAAGGGAGAACAAGTACTATAAAAATATTTTATACGAAAAATTATACAAATGAAATCATACGTACAAAACACGTAAAATCATAAAAATCTCATAAATCAAATCTAGGGTGTTACAGCTGCACTCTATTTTCCATCCTGTAAAAACGAAATTGTTAGCTTATTGACAAGAAATCTGCTATGATGTTATCTTTTCCTTTTATATTTTCTATTGAGAAGTCATAATGTGCTAACTCCATTTGCATCTTATCAACCTTTTATTTACTATAGTTGGGTCTATTATCTTGTTGATCCAACTCTTTGCTTGTGTATTATCTGTTCTTACTATAAATTTTTTATGTATTATGAATAACTCAAACCTTTTTATAGCTTTTAAGATTGTTAATAGTTCTTTTGTATTTATGTGGTAATTTTGTTGGGTCTGTGTGAACGATCCACTGGTATATCTGACTAGTCTTTCTTCTTCTTCTCCTATTTCAATGAATTTTAATACTATTCCCTAATTATTTTCACGTGCATCTGTTTCTATTATCCATGAACATTCTTTAACAGGTAATCTTAGCTTATGTAATTCTGAAGTTTGTTGTTTTAATATTTTGAGTCTTTCTTCATCCTCTTAGGTCCATTCCCATTTCTTAAACTTTTTCAGTTTTTGTTGTAACCAATTAGTTTTTGCTGATAAATTTGGTATGTAACCTCTTGTTTGATTTAGTGACCCTATTATAGATTGTACTTCTCTTTTTTCTTTTAGGACATTAGGAAATGTCTTTATTTTTTCTGCTATATGTGTCTGTAATTCTATTCCTTCATGTGATAATTTTGTTCCTAAGAATTCTATTTCAGTTTTGAATAATTCCACCTTCTTTTTTGATAGTATAATACCTGCATTTTTCACTATTTCTATGAATTTTAGTAGATGTTCTTTATGTTGTTCCTCATTTTCGGATCCTATCAGAATATCGTCTACATATACTAATATGAAATTGTTGTATTTTCCAAAAATTTTATCCACATATTCTTGAAATAATCCTGGGTTGTTTTTACAACCGAATGGTAATACATTCCATTCATAAAATCTTTGAGGTGTGCTAAATGCTATTAAAGGTTTTGAATCTTCTGTTAATTTTACATGATAAAATCCTGATTTACAATCAAATTTCGAATATATTTTTCTTGTTCTTACTGTGTTAAGCAGTATTTGCATGTCTGATAGTGGGTATCCAAACCTCTTAGTATTTTTATTTAGTTCCTTATAATTTACTACCATTCGAGATTTACCTCTTTTTTCTTCTGAATGCTTTCTTACTATGAATGCTGGTGATGAATGTGGAATTTGTGATTTTCTTATGTAATTATTTCCATTAATTCTTTTATGTGTATTTTAAACTCTTCTAGGTCTGTTGGAGTATGTCTTATAGGTTTAATTTTTATTATTTTGTTCTTATCTATTAACTCTATATGTGTCGTGGATTCACTTAAGTTCTAATTTGCCAAGGGGTCTTCTCCGCACAGATCTTCTAATTATTTTTGTAAAATTTCTTTTGTATTGTTTCTTGAACTTGTTGTATTCTAGTTTTCCTTGGTAAATATTGGTATTCACCACTCTGGGTTGAAGAAACTTTGATGTGTGGCAGGTCAGTTCTGGAATAAGGTTGGGTTATTCTAATTGCTATTGCTTGATGTCTGCAAGGTGTTGTAAATATAACTGATTTATGTGATATGGTTATGGGATAGTATTGTTGGAAAAAAATCGTTTCCTAAGAGTACATCATTATTCATATCATCAAACTCGTATATTATTGGTATTTTTAGTATGTAACTTCCTATTTGTACATTAACATTTTGTTGATATTTGTGAAGTATGATAGTTTGTCCAGTTAATCCAGTTATTGTTTTTTTATTATATCCATCTTGTTTCCATTTTGATAGTATATTTTCGTGGCATAGGTTAGTGCCTGCTCCGGTGTCTATTAGACTATGATAGTTTCTTGATTTGTATTATTCGTAAACAAATTCTGTTAGAATGTTAATGTGTTTTTTGTTGCTCTTAATGGATTCATTTGTCCAATACCCTATTTATTACCATACTTTCATTGTTTACCGTTATTGTGATTTTTTCTTCTTGAATTGAATAAGGTTGTACTGATGTAAGGAAGACATTTCCTAATAACATTTCATTAATATGGTGTTCTGGGTCTATATGTAAGTGTAATAACATTTTCTTTTTACCATTTATCCTTAGTGGTAGTATAATTTTATGTACAATTGGATGTCTATTATTGTAATAGTCTAGGTAGTAATATGGGTTTTCTAATGTTATTAATTCAGTGGCTTTTACATTTGTTTGTTTAATATGTGAATTAGTAGCTCATGTATCTACTAAGGCTATTTGTTTATTCAATTTCCCATTGTCATAATATACTATTTCTATTTTAAATTGGTTATTATTTTGGTGTTCTAATGTATTTATTATTGGTATTAATTCTAATGCTTGTTGTTTATTTCTTATTGATAGTGATCTCTTTCCGAACATTATTTGTGGTGCTTTTCCTTTTGCAGTTTCTTTTGCTTTATTAAAGTCGAATTCTATATAATTTGGAATGGTCATTTCTGGATTTTCTCTAGCTGGTTTGTATCTTATGATTTCGCCGAATAGAGGCTCTATTTTAAAATTATCTGTATTTCTATTTTTTACTTCGCGCTTGCTAGTGAAAGCGTAAATGTTTCTTATTTGTATACTCATAACTTTGCTTTTTTCTATCATTTCTATACCTGATAACCTATGATACATGACTAGACTTTTATCTTTATTTTCTTCTGCCATGCTTACAGAGAAATTAGGTTTTATTGTAAACTTTATCTTTTGGTACATTAGGTTTTCCTGTACTATTCCTATTAAGGCATCTTATGTGCTTGATATTATCCTATCATCCATTAGGTATATTTCGAGGGGTGTATTTATCCATTCCTTAAAATAGGCTTTTATTATTATTTATACAGCTCCTAAATGTATGTGTCTTAATATTTTTCTGGTTTTTTCATTTATTTTTTCCATTTATTGTCTTATTATTCTTTCGGTTATTAAAAAGATTATGGTTTTTTCTTGTGCTTGTTCAATGTCTATAGGTTGTTTATTATTCCTAGCTATTATAATGGTACTTTTTTTTCTTTCGAATATTGGTAGTTTAAAAAATTCTTTTGGATTTATATCTAATTTGATCGCTCTTATTTTATCGTATTTTTGTATTTCAAAGCACATTCTTTCTCTTACTTCTTCATTGTTTTCTTCTCTTTATGAAGGTTCTCCTATTTCTGTCATCATATTTATCTCACATTCTTCTTTTTCACCTTCACTACTTCCACTATCTTCTTCCATTACCGTTATTTCTTCATCTTCACTTATTTCTGACCATTCTTCAACATATTCTATGAGTTCATAATTTATGCTATTCATTTCTTCAATTTCTTCTACGTACTTTACATTTTCTTTTTTCATTCTTTTAGGACAATTTGGTGATATATGTCCTATCTCTCCACATATGTAACAATTACATTTCTTAGGATTTTTCGTATACTGCCTATTTTTACTTTTATTCATTTTTCTAAAGTATTTTTATAGAGTTTTTTATATCTCTTAAATTTTTTTCTATATTTGGGTTTATATTTTTGGAATTTGTGATTATTCTTCTTTGTATATTTGTAGTTATTATTGCATCCCCAATGATTCGGTCTTGCATCTTCACAACAAATTCTTTGTTTATATGTTTTTTAATATTTCATTGTTGCTCTAGCATCTTGGCATACTTTGTCCCTATAATCTTTTACGAATTGCGTTCTATACCCTAAAGTGTCTAATTCTGATTTTACTTTCTCACTTATGTATGTACTATATATGTTTATACTCCATGGGTCAGGTAGTTTTAGAAAGAATGAGTCCAAAATTGGACTCTGTTATTCTTTTGTATAATAACTATCTTGAAAATATTCTCGGAATTCACAAGCATAGTTGTCAAAATAGCACCTGTTGCATATTTCTAAGTTACTTAGTTTCCATCTTGCTTGATTCTTTTTATATATAGTGTGTTTTTCTCCTTTATCGTATACACTGAATTCTGTTCTTATTGCTTTTTCGTAATTTGTAATTATTTCATTTAGACCTAAGGTTCGTTGTGTTGAGTTTTCTTCAGTTCCTCTATCATCAATTGGTTGATTTTCTTTTAGTATTTCTCTCTTCTTCCTCTAGCCCATTCCACCATTTTGCTACTACTCCCATAAAGGTGGCTTCTATAAATTTCTCACATGCATTTCTGGTAAGGTTTTGCCTAAATTCTACTATTAGTGAGCCTTTTACCCATTCTTCAATTATCCTATCTACGTCTTTTACGCAATCTAGGTCTAATCATTCTCCATTTCCTGCTATTCCTTTTTCGTAGTGTTTTGTAGGTTCATATTTTGGGGTTTTCTTTTCTTTATCTTTTCCTAGTTTCATTCTTCTTTTTGTGTTTTGCCATTTCCATGGTAATTGGTAAGGTTTTTTGTTAGGTGGTGGTCTTAAGATTTCATACATGTTACTTGGAATTTCTGAAGGTTTTGCAATAATCTTATCTTTGTCCATTTTTATTTCCTCATTTGTTATATCTAGATTTTTCAAGGCTTCTTCTACTTCTTCTGAATTAGGATTTGCCATTAAATCTTCTATTTCCAAGATATTTATATTAAGTTTTATTTTGGCTTCTAACTCTTTCACACCTTCTTCCATTATGCCTGCTTCTTCTTCTGGGTAGTCAGTTATATATGTACCTAATTCTTTTATATTTTTATTTATGATTTTTAAATCTTTTCTTATATCTCCTACAATTTCAGGACCATTGTAATTTTTTTCCAACTCTTGTATGTTTATCATATAAATTTCTGGGTTCATATTAGGATTTAATGCAACTGCTTCGTTGGGCATGTTTAGCCTGTTATTTTGTATGCTAGTAGGTATTGGTAATACCAACTTGCTTCTTCGTTTCTGTAATCTAATACTTTGTATGCTATCCCTTTTTGTATCTCTTTAGGTAGTTGATTAGTTACTTTTTTTTTTTGTTAGTAACAAGTATTCTAATATTTCTTTACTAGCAATATGATTCTTTTCTGTTAATCTTTTATCAACGTATCTAATTTTAAATTTTGAAAGATTTTTAATTTTAGTTTCTTTATTTTCTGTGAATTATCCAGCTTTTATAAGAATAAGGTATATTATAGTTTATAATCTCTAAAGTAGGGTTATATATAAATTTTTGTTTTTAGGTTATTATATTAATAGGGATAGTTAGATGTAATATTTTATAAAAGTGGATCGTTTGGCTAATTCTTTTTGGAAGTGGGTCATTTGGCTAAATAAAGAATGAAAGAGGGTCAGCTATTAGAGTTAGCTCCAAGAGAAGAAGAAAACAGGACTGCATAGATTCACTGAACAAAATCTACATCCACGGTAAGGTGCACGACCAGCAAATCTCCACTAAAAATTGAAAATTTTCAAAGAGTTTTAAGAACAAACTCATATAAATTAATTTGTCAAGGCCAACAGTAACTTATTATTAGTGATAACTAAATAAAATCCCAAGTGGTAGATACCTATCATCAATGCTGTTGTGATTAAAAAGCTGTAGCATTTAGAACACTTCGTACTGGTTAGAGATCAGTCGATCTTCTACAACAAGCACACACTCATCCCGTTCCCATAAACATTTACTTTAACACTAGTAGAGTTACCGGAGCAGAAAAAGAATCTTTTATGTTTTGATTCCATTAATTAGCCCCTTAGCGAAACAGAAAAGGATGCTACATTGGCCTCTAAGAAACAGAAAAGGATGCTACATTGGCCTCTAACCATGCTGTTAGGCGGAGAAAATTAAGAAAGTTCACAGGAGAAAAAATGTTTTGACCTATTAATCTTGACATAGCCAGAACCCTCAAAACTCGTGGTCCTTGCCATTATTACTTTTCCTCCTCCGTCCTCAATTCTCCTAAGCTCATCTTCTCTGTCGGGCTATAAGAGAAATTTTTTTTTTCTCCTTCTCTTCATCTCTTCCAAAAAACGTCATGTTCCTTTTCTTCTCATTTTAAAAAACTGTTTTCTAAAAACAGTTATCCAAACAAATTCTTATTTTTTAAAATCTCAAAAAACTCATTTATAATTTTTTTATATAAACCTAAGTTTAAACACTGTTTTCAAAATAACGAACCAAAAGCAACTACATTTAACCACACAAAATAAAAATGACTTGATTATTATTATTTTTTCATTCAAAAAAAGCGACACACAAAAATCTTTTAGGTTTTATAAATATAGAAGCATAGGGCTAATGATGAGTTTGCAATGATAAAAGATGGCAAATCTGTATCATTTTCATAACTATTGACCAGCTATGTGATCATCGAGTTAACCAAAGTCCACAGACAATTATCTCAAACAACTCTAGATAGTCAGAAACATTGATGAATAAATAGTTAGGAATCTATAACCAAGCAATTTGAGAGAGAAACTTGTTATTTGTTAGTTTCATTACTGCTCATTAATATGGAGGTCGTCATACATAATTCACATTTACTTCAGAAAGAAAACTGTTTATTTACTACACAAGGAAAAGGAAAGGCAGCACCATATGTTATTTGGAAGGGTGAAGGACACACAACTCTGAAGCTTGAATGCAAACAGAAATCTTATTTTAACTATTTTGGTGGGTATCTAACTGGCTCAAACACAAGAAATTTCCCACTTAAAAGTATTGATGCTGTTTGTTTTTGAGTGAGGGGACAATAGGTGTGAGTTCTTGTAATTTTGTGATGGAAGGAGCGGCACTGGAACATATCTGATCCTCGGACTGATGTTCGGGCTCGGAGGTAGCAGGAGAGAGATGAAGGCTGAGTGCTCGGCTCGGATCCTAGTGGCTCGGCTCGGATCCTAGTGGTACCTACAGAATGCCTGGAAACACCGGGAGAGATCCCTCCGACAGGCCCTCCGACAATCTAGTCAATCACTGGAATAGTAACAGTAGCTAGGGTTCAGGTGGAGAAAAGTTTATTACCTTGGGCAAGAAGGAGGGGGTTTGGTATTTATAGGCAGGGGCTAACCGGTCTCAGACCTTAACGGGCCGGGTCGGACCCGTTAGCCTGTGGACCAGAACTAGCGGAAGCTCGTTGGACCTGTTTGACTCGATGATCATGGAAGAGCGAAATCTGAGGAGATCTGATGGCTCTGATGAGGCCACGTTATTTATACCATATCATAAGCCCCCCCACTCCTGGAGGGTTGTGTGAACCAGTCGTAAAGGAGTAGTTTGTCTTTGGAAAAGTGGAGGGGATTATTTGGTGAAGATGAGTTGTTAAGTCCCTGGGAAGCAGCTGAGGTCGACGCCGAGATGAGCATCAGTAGAGTCGATGCATAGAGCGACGAGCAAGGTAGTTCATGAGAGTGAGTTGACTCGACGTCCGAGCATCGAGCATCGACAGCTTGTGAGAAAGCTAGTGCTTTACTCGAAGTCAATGTCGAGCGTCGAGCGTCAAGCGTCGAGACCCTTCAGCTTGTGAGAAAGCTAGGGCTTTGCTCAAAGTTAGCGGCAAGCATCGAGCATCTCCAGCTTGTGAGTAAGCTAGGGCTTTGCTCGAAGTTAGCAGCGAGTGTCGAGCATCTCCAGCTTGTGAGAAAGCTAGGGCTTTGCTCGAAGTCTATGCCGAGCGTCGAGCGTCGAGCATCGAGCGTCTCCAGCTTGTGAGAAAGCGAGGGCTTTGTTCGAAGTCAGCGGCGAGCGATGAGCATTGAGCATCTCCAGCTTGTGAGAAAGCTAGGGCTTTGCTTGAATTCTATGTCGAGAGTCGAGCGTCACGACCCTTCAGCTTGTGGGAAAGCTAGGGCTTTGCTCGAAGTCAGCGGCGAGCATCGATTGTCTCCAGCTTGTGAGAAAGCTAGGGCTTTGCTCGAAGTCTACGCCGAGCATTGAGGATCGAGACCCTTCAGCTTGTGGGAAAGCTAGAGCTTTGCTCGAAGTCTATGCAGAGCGTCAAGCATGGAGACCCTTCAGCTTTAAAAGGGTGCTAGGCCTTTGCTCGAAGTCTATGCCGAGCGTCGAGCATCTCCAGCTTGTGGAAATGCTAGGGCTTTGCTCAAAGTCAATGTCGAGCATCGAGCATCGAGACCCTTCAGCTTGTAAGAAAGTTAGGGCTTTGCTCGAAGTCAGCAGCGAGCATCGAGTGTCTCTAGCTTGTGAGAGAGCTAGGGCTTTGCTCGAAATCAGCGGCGAGCATCTAGCGTCTCAAGCTTGTGAGAAAGCTAGGGCTTTGCTCAAAGTCTATACCGAGCATCGAGCGTCGAGCGTCTCCAGCTTGTAAGAGAACTAGGGCTTTGCTCGAAGTCAGTGGCGAGCGTTGAGCTTCGAGCGTCAAGACCTTCAGCTTATGAGAAAGCTATGGCTTTGCTCGACGTCTATGCTGAGAGTCGAGCATCGTGACCCTTCAGCTTGTGGGAAAGCTAGGGCTTTGCTCAAAGTCAGCAACGAGCGTCGAGCATCTCTGGCTTGTGAGAAAGCTAGGGCTTTTCTCGAAGTCTATGCAGAGTGTCGAGCGTCAAGACCCTTCAGCTTTACAAGGGGGCTAGGACTATGCTCGAACTCCATGTCGGGCGTCGAGCGTCGAGCATCTCCAGCTTGTGGGAAAACTAGGGCTTTGCTCGAAGTCAATGCCGAGCGTCGAGCGTTGAGACCCTTCAGCTTGTGAGAAAGCTAGGGCTTTGCTCGAAGTTAGCGGCGAGTATCGAGCATCTCCAGCTTGTGAGAAAGCTAGTGCTTTGCTCGAAATCAAGGCCGAGCGTCGAGCGTCTCCAACTTGTGAGAAAGCCAGTGCTTTGCTTGAAGTCAAGGCCGAGCATTGAGCGTCGAGCGTCTCCAGCTTATGAGAAAGCTAGTGCTTTGCTCGAAGTTAACAGCAAGCGTCGAGCGTCTCCAGCTTGTGAGAAAGCTAGTGCTTTGCTCGAAGCCAAGGCCAAGCATTGAGCGTCTCTAGCTTGTGAGGGACACGTGTATTGCACGTGTTATGTTGACGTCCGGGGGGGATCGAGACGTTAAAATCTTTTCAATCGTTAGATTTTGGTGATCAAGATTGGACAGTTTGATTCCTTTTGAGGAATTCGAGGCGTCGACAGTTTCTCTATAAATCCCTCACCCCCTTCTCATTTCTTCACTTTGCTTTCTCTCTCTAACCTTTGGAGCTTTTTTCTCTAGCGGCCGGCGATGACCTTTTCGGTGAACAATTCCATTTACAAAAACTAGGTCAGTATTAATTTTGTTATGTCGCAATCTCAGTCCGGTTCCGAAACGAGTGCCTCTAGTCGGGATGAGGAGGATCGTCTTTTAGTCTCCACGTCCTGGGATATGAGCAAGAAGTCTATAACGTAGTGCCGCTTCGAAGTCGCAAGCAATTTGTGGTGGAGTTGAGCAATTCCGATGGTGAGGCAGAGGTAGCGGATGAGGAAGTGGAGGAAGGCATAGTGGATGAGGGAGCTGAGAGTGCCCTTGATGGGGATAGTGGGGATGATGCCGTGGAAGTTGACCCTACTCTTCCGCCCCTGGCGATACCATCTTCTATGAGGGGTCCTCACGTTCGAAGGAGGGGGAGAAAATGGCATCTCTCGGACAGTCCAGAGATGCCAGACGTGTTTATGCCTCCCGTACTTCAAGCAGCCCAGATCCCTTAGGATGTACCCTGATGACGTCGAAGATTTGGTTCAGTATGGAGTGGAAATCTCTTCGCCGGGTCAAACCTATATCCAAATGGACAAGATTCAGAGTGCTTTGACAGCTGACTACCTGCCCGTGATAAGAGCCAATTATTTCACAGGGCTGCAGTATGAGTTGTTGATTCCCAGCCATGGCCTTCGCCCGACGACCAAGTTGGAACCCTGCTATTGCATGTTTCCCGAAGATGCTTTCAGCTCGGGGCTAAGGCTGTCGTTGCTCTTGTTCATCAAGAAGGTTCTAAATTAGGGGCCCTCTACCCGATGCGGTATGGTCCCAACTCCTGGAAGCAGCTAGTTTGCCTTATGCTACTCTGCAAGGAGAGGAGAGTGCCTTTGAATTTGAAGTACTTTCGGACCGTCCTGGGGGTAAGCTCGTTGGGAGAGCAGGAAGGCATATATTACATATCACCTCGCCCTCACAAGAAGGTGGTGCACGGATATCCGGACTCTATAAAAGGTTGGAAAGGAAAATACTTTGCCATCCGAAGCCCAATGCCTTGGGTAATTCCCACCGCTTGGAATTTTTACAAACTGAACCACAAACCTCCGAGGCGAAGAGAGATGACGGAAGAGGAGTGGGCTGATGTTGATCGGATCGTAGGTGGCCACAACATCGGCTGGCCCAATGTGACCGAGTTGCACTTGGCTCGGATCAGACTGAGCCCCATTGACCCTTGTACATTTTGTTTCTGTTTTATTTAACTTTCTGCCTTCATGTTAACAGTCTTCTCTTTCCCCTGCAACGATGGACAAGGCCAAGATTGACGCAAGAAGGGCTCTGAAGAACCTGGCCAAGAAGAGGGTGGCCAAGCAGCCTAAGCAGAAGGCGGGGCCCACTCAGGGCGATTTCGAAGGCCCTTCGGAATGGGCTCCTAAGAGGGCAAAGACCCTCTCTATTAGAGGGTCACGAGAGTGGGAGCCGAGCACTAGTAACTGTAGGGTTGCTGAGGCTCTGAAGAGCGGGGTCCCTCCGGTTCACCCTGACGCCCATGAGATGGTAAGCGAGGAGGGGGTTGATGTCGTGGGCTCCTGATTGGTCAGTGAAAATGGCCGAAACTCTGGCCGAGTGAAGGTGGTGGACAACCTCTCCACGCCACGCGACCGGGAGACTATGGCGACCAAGACTACCGAGTTGTGCTACATGAGGTGGGCTTAGGCCCACGTAATGGTAAGGTACTGCTTGTCCAATAGCTTCATTCTTACGACATTTTTTCTCTCAAAAGTAACAACTCGTGGATCATCATTCGCAGGCATCTATGGCCAGGGCCCAACTGAAGAGATGTCACAAAAAGGACCTTAAGATGGAGGTGAGGAACGCTCGGCGATATGAGCATGAAATGAAGGATCTGAAGCTGGAGCTGGTGGCGTCTCAGGGGCGCGAACATGCCCTTCAGACCAAGATTGCGACTCAAGCCCACGAGCATCTTCGCGTCGTGGTGCAAGTCAAGGCAGAGGCTACGCGAAGTTCCAGGAGCTGGAGGGCGCGACCATGGACGAGGCTTATGATCGGGCGAATGAGCACTTCTTGTTCTGTTACCCCGAGTCCAAGATTAATGACCTTCACTACGGTTTCATGTTGCCCGACCATCCGAAGATGCCTGGGGGGGGGGGGGGGGGGGAAGGTGAGGAGATGGAGGTAGGGCCGACCCTTGAAAAGGGCGCAGGAGGAGCGGCGAATGCCGATGTTCAGGGGGCGGCTGACGAAGAGGTGCTGATTTCTTCTAAGAACTAGTTTTGTTCATCTCCTCCCCCCTTTTCTTTTTGTATTTGCCAAGTGCGGACTGGCCACCGCTTTTTGTAAGAATTTTTTAGGATAATGAATATATATTTTTGGCCCAACTTTTTGACCTTAAGACTTATTGGTTGTTACTTGGCCTCAATCTTTTCAAAGCTTGGAGGGAACCCTCATTTTCTCTTTTATGTCAGATGGACGAGACCCTCAGAGCTGGCCTTAGTTCAGCCAAGGTCAAGCACCTTCGGGGTAGGCTAGAGTCCAAGGAGTCTGTCTTAATTCGCTATCGCAAATAAGCCTGTAATTGGGAAGCCGCCGTTTCCTACTTCATGAATAAGTCTATGGAGTTGAGCTTGGAGGCGGTACGCCTACAGAAGGCGATTGCCGACAGTGACTTGGGGAGCACCGAGACGGGATGGTCGATGTCCGATGCCTCCACCAGGAGGCCGACCTCAGAGTTCTTCCTTCGTGGAGTCATAGTGGAGAAGGAGTTGGAGATTCAGAGGATGAGGGTCATTCTTGGTACCGGCAGATCTCGGCTCCATTCTCTTGGGGGGGGGGGAGGGGTCAACCCTCCGTCATGGGTCCGTCCCCGACCTTTCGCATGGAAATGGCGCGGCCGTGGGATGCCCAGAGCTCCGTTGCTAGAGCATCTACCTTGGTGACGCCAACAGGGCCAGGCGGGCTCGTCGTGGAGCAAACCTACTCAGCAGGGCTCGAGTTGGTCTTTGTTTGCCCAAAGGGCCCCTAAGAAAAACTTAGGCTAAGGTCATAGCCGTTGTAATAAAAACTTATTGTACCATGGCCTCTCAAGGCGCTATAATAAAAGTGATCTTTTCGATTTGCCTTAACTTGCTTTTGATTCTTGGTCTTGTGAGGACGTGGGCCGGAGAAGCTATGTTTGGGAGAAATATAGTAGTTTGTTCGAGGTCCATGCCGGGCATCGAGCGTCCCTAGCTTTGTGAGAATGCTAGGTCTTTGCTAGTAGTCCTGCCGAGTAGCGAGGACGTGGGTCTGAAGAACCCCGTTTGACTCATGAACCGAACCGAGGGTCGAGGACTTGGGAGATTGAGAAATCTCTTGTTTGTTTCTCGTAGTCCTCGTCGAGTAGCGAGGACGTAGGGCTGGGTAGCCCCGTTGACTCATGAACCGAGCTGAGGGTCGAGGACTTGGGAGATTGAGGAATCTCCCGTTTGTCGCGCGTAGTCCCCGCCGAGTAGCGAGGACGTGGGGCTGGGTAGCCCCGTTGACTCGTGAACCGAGCTGAGGGTTGAGGACTTGGGAGATTGAGGAATCTCCCATTTTTTGCTTGTATTCCCCACCGAGTAGCGAGGACGCGGGGCTGGGAAGCCCCGTTTGACTCATGAACCGAGCCGAGGGTCGAGGACTTGGGAGATTGAGAAATCTCCTGTCTGTTGCTTGTAGTCCCCGCCGAATAGTGAGGACGTTGGGCTGAGGAACCCCGTTTGACTCACGAACCGAGCTGAGGGTCGAGGACTTAGAAGATTGAGAAATCTCTGGTTTGTCGCTTGTAGTCCCTGCTGAGTAGCGAGGACGTGGGGCTGGGTAGCTAGGTCTTTGCTCGGAGTCAACATCGAGCGTCGAGCATCGAGCGTCGAGCATCGAGCGTCTCTATTTGGTGAGAAAGCTAGCACTTTGCTCGAAGTCAGCGACGAGCTTCGAGCGTCTCCAACTTGTGAGAAAGCTAGTGCTTTGCTCGAATTCAGTGCAGAGCGTCGAGCGTCCCCCAGCTTGAAAGATAGCTAGCGCTTTGATCAAAGGCAATGTTGAGCGTTGAGCATCTACAGTTTGTGAGAAAGCTATCAAAGTCACTGCCGAGTGTCGAGTGTCTCTAGCTTGTGAGAATACATAGAAATTTGAACAAAAAAGGAAAAGAATTAGGCTACACTTCATTCTTTTAACTATTTATGTTTGCATACAAGGGGTGGCACGTACTGCCTATTACATAAGACCGACTATTACATAAGACCGATTACAAAAGAAGTCTAGTCCTCCCCTTCGAGGAACTTGATGAGGTGCTCTGTATTCCAGGGCCTCTTGACAACCCTGCCCCCTTGGTTTTCAATCGGTATGTGCCGGGGCGTACCATTTCGGAGACCTTATATGGGACCTCTCAGTTTGGGGCCAGTTTTCGCTTCTTGTTGGGGTCAGAAATAGCTAGTTTCTTGAGCATGAGGTTGCCTTACTTGATATTGGTGGGGCGGACCTTTTTGTTGTAGAATCTATCGATCCGCTGCTGGCATATGCTTCTTCTGACGGTGGATTTTTCTCTAGTTCTTCGATCAGGTCCAAATTTGCTTTGAGGTCGGTTGAGATCGTCTCCACGTTGAAGCCCATGATTCTGGGCGAGGGGAGCCCAATTTCCAAGGAGATGACCGCCTTGGTTCCATAGGTCAAATTGAACAGTGATTTGCCCGTAGGGATTCTCTGGGTTGTACGGTACGACCAGAGAACGCTCGGCAGCTCGTCAACCCACAGTCCTTTGGGAGAGTTATCCAACCGTTTCTTGAGCCCGTCAAGGATTTGGCGATCGGCATTTTCTGCTTAACCATTTGACTGGGGATGAGATATCGACGAGAAATGTTGCTGCATGCTAATGTCTTCGCAGAATTTTCGAAAATTTTTGCCTGCAAAATGGATTCCGCTATTGATGATGAGCTTGTGGGATCCTGAACCGACAGATGATGGGCTTCCAAAAAAATTGTTGGGTTTGATGTTCCGTGATCGTGGCTAGGGGTTCCACCTCGATCCACTTGATGAAGTAATCAATGGCCACGACTAGAAATTGCCTTTGGCCAGTGGATGTTGGGAACGGGCCGACCAAGTCCATCCCCCACATGGGAAAGGGGGTAAGACTAGCCAGCAACTTGTGTTCGGCTTGTGGAAGTCATTTGACCGGGGAGAATCTCTGTCAAGGGCCGCACCTTTTGACGAGGTCCTGGGCGTCTTGTAACATGGTCGGCCAATAATAGCCGTGGTTTAGTGCTTTTCTAGAGAGTGACCTGCTTCCCATGTGGCATCCTCCGACCCCTTCGTGTAGTTCCTTTAGCATGTATTTGGCCTCTTCTAGGCTCAAACAGCGGAGATAAGGCCTTTCGTCCACCCTTGTGTACGAGCGTTTGAAGAGTGTCCCGTCAATCATAGTAAGTCTCTCCTAACAGATTCTGGTCCTTTTTGCCTCGGTCCGATCTTCAGGACGTTCGCCCTCTCCAAAAACTTTTGGATGGAAGCCATCCAAGTGTCCGTGTGAGCCTCAAGAGCATGGCAAAGAACCTCGGGAATGTCGATGCTAGGCTTTAGGAGGATTCAATTAGGACGGTGTGGTTGAGGCCTTCGAAGGAAGATGAGGCGAGCTTGGACAAAGAATCAGCTTGAGCATTCTGCTTTCTCGGAATTTGCTCGACCGAAGCCGAGTCGAAGGCGATTAATAGTTGTTGGACTAGTGTTAAGTATTGAACTATCCGGCCGTCACGAGCCTCATAATTCCCGGTGATCTGGTTGATCATGAGCTGGGAGTCGTTGAAGGCCCTTATTTGCCTTGCACTCGCCTTATGTGCGAACGTGAGCCCTGCAATCATCGTCGCGTATTCTGCCTTATTGTTGGAGGCGGGGAAGTTTAGGCGCAGGGAATACTGGAGAACGAAGTTGTTGGGGCCTCTGAGTATGAATCCCATGTCGCTTCCATCATCGCAGGACGAGCCGTCGACATAAACCTCCCAAATCGGTTCTGCCTCTCGAATTTCGGAAGGCTAGGGAATGGTGCATTCCGGGATGAATTCGGCGAGGGTTTGTCCTTTAATAGCCATCCTGGGTTGGCAGCTGATGTCGTACTGGCTCAGCTCGATCGACCACTTGATTAAGCGGCCAGACTTCTCCGACTTGTGGAGGACCGCCTTGAGGGGCTGGTCTGTGTGACCTGGATCGAGTGGGCTTGAAAGTAGCGGAGCTTCCGTGCAGCCATGACCAGAGCGTAAGCGACCTTTTTCCTTTTTTGCATAACGGGTTTTTTCTGCGAGTAGGACTTTGCTAACGTAGTAGAGAGGCTTCTGAACCCCATCCTCCTCTCTGACCAATACAACGTTGAGCGCGTGTTCCAAGGCCGAAAGGTAGATGCGAAGGGATTCGCCTGGCTCGGACTTGCTTAGAAGTGGAGGGTTGGCGAGGTAAGTTTTTAGTTGATCGAATGGTTGCTGCTGAGAGTCTCCCCATTCGAAACCTTTCGCCCTCGTAGGGCCTTAAAAAAGGAAAGTGACTTCTCCCCAGACTTGGAGAGGAAGTGGCCGATGGCTGCCAGCCATCCCGTAAGTCGCTGAACTTCCTTTACATTTCTTGGAGGGGCCATATTGATTATGTAACGCCCCTGCCCCGAGCTCAGACAATTTATACAATTTATAAGACAAATTAGATACTATATAGTACAACTGCCCACCACAGGCTGCCTCTCAAAAGTTGGTTAACCGATTAGGTGACTAATGATCATTGGCATTTAGTATTTATATTATATTTTATTATTGGGAATTAACGATATGGGATTAAATCCTATACCCTTCTTTTTTCACATGAAAGCCACGTCCTTGGCATTTTTGACCAAGTCAACAGAAGCATCCTTGCTTCTTCATTACCGTGGCCCCCCACCATTTTAATGTTATACCATATATTACCATTATACTTTTATCCAGCATGCATGCATAATTTCATATACAAACCACACTATTATACCACCATATATTATCATATATGCTTATATATATATTTTTAAATTCACGGGGTGTTACACACACCCACCCTTCAGAAATCAGCGTCCTCGCTGAGGACAGGGCATGCACAATCTAGTGCAGGATCTACTTTCTAGCCGATGTGGAGTGGAGTACCCTAGCCCACCCCCGTGGATTTACCGGGCGTACCCTGATTCTGCGTGTTGTCCAGACCCCTAGCCCACCCCCGTGGATTTACCGGGCGTCCTGGCCACAACCCCGCTCCCTCTCAGGCATACATCTCACCCACTCTTACCCACACTCGGTGTCGAAAGTCGGCTCTGATACCATTTGTAACGCCCCTGCCCCGAGCTCAGACAATTTATACAATTTATAAGACAAATTAGATACTATATAGTACAACTGCCCACCACAGGCTGCCTCTCAAAAGTTGGTTAACCGATTAGGTGACTAATGATCATTGGCATTTAGTATTTATATTATATTTTATTATTGGGAATTAACGATATGGGATTAAATCCTATACCCTTCTTTTTTCACATGAAAGCCACGTCCTTGGCATTTTTGACCAAGTCAACAGAAGCATCCTTGCTTCTTCATTACCGTGGCCCCCCACCATTTTAATGTTATACCATATATTACCATTATACTTTTATCCAGCATGCATGCATAATTTCATATACAAACCACACTATTATACCACCATATATTATCATATATGCTTATATATATATTTTTAAATTCACGGGGTGTTACAGATTATGGCCTGAATCTTCTTGGGGTTTGCCTCTATGCCGCACAGGCTCACAACGAACCCGAGAAACTTCCCCGAGGAGATGCCGAAGGTGAATTTAGCGGGATTGAGCCTCATGTTGTGGAATCGACGTTATTTAACTCGAAGGGCATGACCCGGTAATAGTAGAGACCTTGGTCGGTTATGAAGGCTGTCTTGGCGATGTCCAGGGGGAACATTCTGATCTGGTTGTAGCCTGAGAATGCATCCATGAAGCTCAGTAGTTTGTGGCCCGATGTCGCGTCGATCAGAACATCGATGCTCGGGAGGGGGAACAGATCTTTGGGACAGGCCTTATTGAGGTTCGTGAAATCTATACAGATCATCCACTTCCCGCTTGCCTTTTTGACCATTACGATGTTAGCCAGCCACTCGGGATAGCTGACTTTTTGTACGAACCGGGCGGACAAAAGCTTTTCCACCTCTGCTTTCACTGCATGTTGCCTCTCGGGAGTGAACTTACGTTGCTTCTGTTGGATCGGCTTGGAGCCTGGGTGGATGCTCAGCTTGTGCATGATTAGGTCTTCAGATATCCCGGGTATGTCTGATGGCGTCCAGGTGAAGAGGTCGTTCCGGCGAATACAATCAATGATGGTCGGCCTCGGGTCTGGGGACAGAGATCGGCTAACACAAAACCATTTTGATTTGTCTTCTGCACCGAAAGCGACCTCTTCCAGTTCGTCCATGGGCTCCGACTCGAGCTGGTTTCTTTTGGACATAAGTTCCACTGCATCAAGGGGGAAGATTCCGCCCCTACTGCGGTCATATAACACGACCGTGTGGACTCCTGGTTTCCCCGGACAACACTGACTCCGAGGTCAGTGGGGAATTTCAGTTTCATGTGGTAGGCGGAGGAGACTGCTTGAAAATAACAGAGACCGGATCGGCCCAAAATGGCATTATACGTGGCCTTGATATCGACCACCATGAAGTCCATCGTTTCGGTTCGCATAATCAGGGTCGTCCCGGACGTCACATCAAGTGTGACGATCCCCTCAATTTGGACGGGGACGCTGGAGAAACAGTAAAGGGTGTACCCGACCGGTTTTAACTTTTCGCGGGGGAACTTGAGGTTTTCAAAAGCGGCCAAAAAGAGAATGTTGATCGAGCTTCCGTTATCCACGAGGATTCAGCGAACTTCGTGGTTCACCATGCCGATGCTGATGATAAGGGCATCACAATTGTTAGGGTTATATACTGAAAGCATCACTTTTGTATTAACTTTATTTCCTTATTTTTTTGAATGAGAATCATATGGGCATATGTTTGCATATTGTGTTTATTATAATATTAATGCAAGTGTCTGATATTCTATAAGGTTGATAATATGGTATGAGGTGACACACAGAAGATCATATTGTCAGTTCCCTATGGAATATATAAATAGTTCACAACCTAGACGGACTTGGACAATCCATTGGAAAGGTTGTAGTGTAATCTGGTATTAGTCTGTCTTGACTATAGGTTTACACTAGTACACTTTGTGTGTATTGAACAGGACCACTTGAGGTTGTTCTCTTTGTACTGACTACAAAAGAGAACAAACACCTCTGTTATTATGGATGCTTATGCTCTTAATCCAGATATAATAACAGACATGTATATGCAGTGTGCATTACTTTGACTCATAAAAGAGTGAGATTCATTATGGATCAACAACCTCTATGAATTGGGTAATAGCATTGTATGTATGATGGGCTGTTGATTGTAAAAGGAATCCATGTCCCGATACGTCGGGTTGATGATGTCCCCTTAAGGAGCTCATAAGGATTGTCATGTAAACCCTGCAGGTGGATTACATCCGACATGACAAATAAAGTTGAGTGGTACTACTTAAGGATAAAAGATGTTGATCAATATAGTTGTCAGTAACTTAATTTGATTGACGGACATTCGATATCTTAACATGAGGAGTTGAACGAGCATATAATAAAAGGAGCCCATAAATATAATTTGGGATTAGGAAGGTAGTGCAACAATAGCTCCTTAGTGGACCGAGCTATTGTTAATGGGCCTGGGTTGTGTGTTTGGGCTGAACACAGGATACCCAGATTCGTTAGGAGACCTAACCCTAATTTCTCCTAATGGTCCTTGTCGTAGCCTTATATATATCCTCTATTTCTCTGGCCGTCATTGACAATCTGAAATATAAGATTTTTTCTCAAAACTCGTGATTCACGTAAGGAGAGAAAGAGAGATCAGCCAAGGAGAAGAAAGGTTGGGAGATCGTCGCCCACACGACGTCCAACCCGAGGAAGGAATACGCGCAGAAGATCTTGGGGTCGCTGTTGTCTTCTTCTCATCGCAGGTATAAATCGTGAACCCTAGATTCCGCTATATAGGGTTAGATCACGAATTTAATCTGTTAAATTTTTAACAATCGATACGCACACCAATCCGTAGTCCTGGGAATCATCTCAGTTCCATCAACAATGCGGGAGCCAGACGCCCTCCCGGTCTTCACCTGAGAAGGAGACAACCTGCTGCTAAACCCTAGGAGGCGATTGGTCGTGGACCGAATTCACTTTCTACAAGAAGGCCTTACAAGTGGTGTTGGATTCTCCTCCCATGGGCCCGCCATGGACACAGTGTAGGATGCCCCCCCCCCCCCCAGTTCCTTCGGGCTCAGGTTCCTGCTCGGGTTTCCTACTGACCGTTCGAGGAGGAGGCGAAGGCCTCAAATTCCTCGGATCCCCCCAGTCTCTTGGGTTGGTCCAAGTGAACTCCCTTAGGTACCCTCGCTGGATGAGGGCCTCGATCTCGTCTTTAAGGGCGCGACAGGTGTCTGTTTCGTGCCCGTGATCTCGGTGAAACCGGCAGTAGAACCTTTGGTCCCGTTTTTTTTTTGTTGCTCGTTCGGGGAGGGTGTCGGACCATCCCCTTATCCTCGATCTCCAAGAGGATGGCTGACACGTTTTGGGTCAGCAGCATGTATCTTTCAAAACGAGGGACCGGAGGTGGCCTCTTCTGACTAGACGCGTCCTTCAGGGTCTTCTTGGTGAGCTCGGAGTCATCCGCTTTTCACTTCCCCTTGGTAGTAATTTCTTTAATGCCTTCGGGGTGCAGGGCTTCTTCTGCTCGGATGTACTTCTCGACCATGCTGAGGAGGTCGGGAAAGTCTAGGGGCTGTTTTTTGGCTAGTGAGGCCTTTAACTGGCCGTGGCGAACATTTTGCTGGAACGCCGCGGAAGCGAAGCCCGCATTGAGAGAGAAGACCGCCCTTTCCTTGGTAGTGAACCTTCACATGAACTCATGGAGTGGTTCTCCTTCCTTCTGCTTGAGGTCCAGAAGGAACACGCTTGTCTTCTCGACCTTTCGGCTAGTCACGAAGTGGGCTAGAAAGTTTGCTTCGAGTTGGTCGAATAAGAAGACCGAGTTGGGGGTGAGCTTTGAGAACCATTTTCGAGCCGGACCGCGTAGGGTGGCAGGGAAGGCGCGGCATAGGAGAGGATCTGATGCACTGTGAATCAACATGAGGGTATTGAACCCTTCCATGTGATCAGCTGGACACTCTCGCCATTATAGGTCTCGAACTGGAGCGGCCTGGAATTCCTGAGAATCTTAGCATCGAGAATTTGGGGAGAGAACAGAGGTCGGTTCGGCCGATTCCTTTGCCTAGGTTGGGGTCTACCGTCGCCGATGTGGGCAATACGGTTCTCCATCTGCTGGAGGCATCGAAGGACGACCTCATCTTGTCTCTGTGGGAGAGTCGAACCATGGGATTCGCTACCCTGGGCTTCTTGTCGAGGACCAACGTGGTTGCGCGTCTCAGTCCTAGGGTCTCCTCGGATCGCCTGGAGGACCTCTTTCCTAAAGTTTTGGAATTAGGCTCTCGTGGCCGGGGTCTGCTCGTCACAGCCACGCGGAGGTGGGTTCTCCCGGGGTAAGTGGCTATGCCCTTATTCCCGTTCTTGGGTTGGCTGGATGCTATGGGTCAGAGCCGAGTTAGAAGCGGCCATTCCCATCGACCGGCTGAGCTGCCGGTTATTAATGACATGCTGTAAATCGCAGGCGACCGAGCGTGAAGCGCTCGGTTCGGGTCCAGTTGCACCGTTGGCTTGTGGTCGGTTAGAGCCCCGGGTGTTCGCATGACTGTGAGAGGGAGGAGGGTCTGGACGACGTCTAGCGGTGAAGGCCCTTTTGGCTTTGGAATCCATGGGAGGCTTCAAGAGAGGTTCGAGGTCGAGGTCGGATCGGTTTCAATGACGTGGCTATCCCATAGACGACGCCAAACTGATGTTGTTTGTTTTTTAGTGTGGGGGCAACAGGTGTGAGTTCTTGTAATTTTGTGATGGAAGGAGCGGCACTAGAACAAATCTGATCCTCGGACTGATGTTCGGGCTCGGGGGTAGCAGGAGAGAGGTAGAGGCTAAGTGCTTGGCTTGGATCCTAGTGGCTCGGCCCGGCTCTTGGTACCTGCAGAATGCCTAGAAACACCGGGAGAGATCCCGGCAATAGGCCCTCTGACGATCTAGTCAGTCACTGGAATAGTAACAGTAGCTAGGGTTCAGGTGGAGAAAAGTTTATTACCTTGGGCAAGGAGGAGGAGGAGGACTGGTATTTATAGGCAGGGGCTAACGGGTCTCAGACCTTAACGGGCCGGATCGGACCCGTTAGCCTGTGGGCCTGAACTGGAGGAAGCCTATTGAACCTGTTTGACTTGATGATGATGGAGAAGCAAAATTTGAGGAGATCTGATAATCCTGATGGGACAACGTTATTCATACCATATCAACTATTTATGTGGTCTCTCTATTGCACAAAAAGATCTTAACAATTTATACATTTCAATCAACGATATAAAACCAATTGTTACAAAACTGGTGATCACAGCACTCATCAGCTTAGAATGCAGAATTCTACTAATCACCAAACAGTCCCATCCATTGAATTTCATAGACAATAGCAATAAATAATGTGACACAACTGAAATGATTCATGTTTGACTTATAATTTATATGCTTTCAACTTAAGAATTAATTAATTGGGATTATATGTAGGAGGAATCAGTTTAGAATCTTTAGATACATTTCTACCTGCAAAAGCGTCTATCTTATAATGTGTACATAAATGTAGATGTATCTAACAAATTACCCTAACTGATGAAAATCATCAAGAAAATAAAGTTAAAACTTATGTTGCTAAGCTCACTTCCAAATTTCATGCCACATAGATAGTGAAATGATATTTAGGACAATCCAATGAACTAGCGCATATACAAAAGTTTAAGTAGTGATACTTCAAAATTTGAGCAACCGGACCTTATGGTCAATAGTAAGCTGGATAGTGTGATTTCGACGGCAAAGAATTGCTCGTGAATCTCCACAATTAGAAGCAACGACCTGACACCCTGATACCACAACCACCACAGCAGTAGATCCAACTATATCAAGGGCCACACCCTCATCTACAGCCTCACCCGCCACAAAATGCCACCTCCCACCTCTTCTGCCACCCTTCTCCTCCAATTACCTTCTAACAATCTTTCGCCACTACTCCATGGATCTGTTCTGAACAATATCTCGCTACCTATGCTACCAGAAAAAATAAAAGTAACCTACACTAGCATTTGGCAGCTCTGAAAACAGTTGATATCCTATAATTTACTGCACCGCTGAACACAAGAGGGAAGCAGAAAAAGTAAACCCTTGCAACATTCAGATAATGTTTTATCCAACACATAAAAGCTAGAAGCCATATATTGCAAAACAAAAAACAAAGAAGAAATACTTTCCACCACCTAAATCTATTTTAACTGCGCTTCACAGCCTCTTGGCTTCAACTTCCATTATAAATCTACGTGAAAGACTCGGCCGATGCTACTGTTTTTCAGGTGTAGGAGCAACAAATAGTGAGTTCTTTAGGTGGATGGGGAGAACAGGTCTCAGCCGCCGATCTAACCTGATGCAATGCTAGTATGAGTGGGGTGTGTGAACACAACGACCGTCGTAGACCTGCAAAAAAATCTAAAACACCGGGAGGATTCCCGGCGACAGACCCTCCAATGCTCAAGTCAGTAAACAACGGTTAAAAGAGGAATTAAATGGTGAAATTATGATTACCTTCATACTGTAGATGTAGGTCTGTATTTATAGGGCAAGGAGGCTATTCAGGAAGGGATCCAGCCGTTAATCCCCTGATTCAAGGGGATCTAATGGGATGATTCTTCCTGGTGGGCTGGCCCCTTGCAAATGGGCTCGTGGGTTGCCCACGAGCTGCCACTGGTCCTGCTGTTAAAAAGTTTAGGAGTCCTGAGATCTGTGTGGCAATTGTACGATACAGATCACCCACGACTTTCACCCTCATCATAAGCCCGCCACTCTCGGGGATGAGCTTTCGATCATCTTCAAGGAGTAGGTTCCATTGAAAGAATTGCGGTGGTGAAACAAAGGGATTAGCGTTCGTCGAAGGATTCTATTTCGGCGAGGCTCGGGGTCGGATTGCCCCGTCGAGGTACGAGTCCGCCGAGTTCAGAGCTGGGTACCACCCCAAGGCTAAGCACGCTGGAAGCTCGGGGTTGGAAATCGTGCCGAGGTTGAGTTCTAGTTTAGAGTTTTGGCGAGGCCTCTGCGTCAGAAACCACGCCAAGGCTGAGTTCTCATTAAGTTTTTCCGTGAGATCTCGGAGTCGAAAACCACACCGAGGGCACGGTACGAGGTGAATTCTCATTGAGAGTTACTCAGTTAGATCTCAGAGTGGGAAACCACGCCGAGGGCGCAACACAAGGCAGGTTCTCGTTGAGAGTTACTCAGCAGATTGGGTGATCTTTGTCAGAGTCAACGAGCATGTGATCTTCTTCACATGGGTTCTGCAGTTATCGAGGAGTCACCGCATGACTTTTGCCATTTGAAAAGTCTCTCCTATCTTCTGTAAATCCCCCCCCCTCCATTTTTGGGGATCACTTTTTTCCCCCATATAGTATCTCTCTCTAGAATTCGAGCGAACATGTCAAGGGATTGTTCTAGCCGTTCGGCTTCAGATTCGTCCTCGGGGTCCTCATCGGGATCGTTCTCACAGGCGAGCGAACCGGAAGATCCAAGGACCATTCACAGTCCCTCTTTGGAGGAGGATGTAAACATCGATGTGTGTTCGGGCCAGGCGACAGAGAACCCTATACCCCAAGCGACGGAGGCCATTAGCAGAGAAGTGAGTGAGGGACTTGGTGATGAGGAGGCCAGGGAGGAGAAGGAGGGCCAGGAGCCCCGGATAAAGGAGGAGGTGGAATGGGAGGAAAGTTGCGCCGAAGAGGTTCTGAGAGTGGGAGGCAGAGAAGGAGGGGATCCTTCGGTGCAAATAGCGGGGATCTTGCCTTTCGACGATATTCTAGCTCGTCATCCCCCTCGTAGTCGCCACCCACCGAGGAGGAAGAAGCAAAATCTTTGTGTGTGTGTGTGTGGGGGGGGGGGGGGGGGGGAGGGGGGGTATTCCGATCCATTAGGGATCGGAGGCCCATCCAGAGGTTCTATTAGATTTAGTGCGGTATTTTGTGCAACTGTCTTCGTCGAACAAACCGAAGATAAATGATGACAAAACATAGAAATCGATGGTGGAGAGTGATCTCGGCCGTGTTCGGGAGTTGTATTTTAATCCCAAATAGTTCCTTCTATTTCTACCGAACCATGGGATTCGACTACCGACAAACTTTTGGAGTGGTTTTGCATATTCCTGCCAGATGTTGCATCTCCCCCTCCACCCGTTCGTCAAGGAGGTCCTGAACAGGGCGGGGATGATTCCCGTGCAGTACAGACCGAATTCGTGGAAGCAGTTGATGAGCTTCATCATACTTTGTAAGAAGAGGGGCGTTCCCCTCAAGCTTAAATACTTCTGAGTGTGCTTGGGGTTGAGCGCTCTTCCTAGGCATCACCATCGGTGGTACATCTCACCCCGCCAGGGATTCCATGTGGTGCACAATCATCCAGAATCCATAAATAATTGGAAGTTGAAGTACTACATCGTTTATAGTCCCAAGCCTTGGGACATTCCAATTGAGTGGTCGTATGGATTTTCACTGAAGAAGGCCCCAAATCTCGCAGAGTTCACTGCCAAAGAGCTAGCCGAGTTCAAGGTGTTGTTCCTTGATGATAACATCATCGACTGGGTCCAGGTGACAGAGATGTCCTTAGTGTCGAGTGGCTTGAGCACCTACGTCCCTCGTAGTCCTCTATTTCTTGGTTTTCCTTAGGAGATTTTTATTCAATTATGTTCTCATGTATCCCTTTTACAGCTACGGACGATGATGATGTCAAGGTTCTTCTTACCGGGCAGCAGAACAAGAGGGAGTAGCGAATAAATAGAGGGAAAGGGTGATGATCCCGACCTCTGAAGGGTCTCCGAAGGGACGACCAGCAAAAGTGCTGAAGTCGCGGGCCCTGACCCTCCGAGATTAGGACGAAGAATCTTTGCGGACTAAGCCAAGCGAGAGGTCAATCAGGGCCAAAGAACTGGCTGAGTCTCCCCTTTCCCCATTTCATCCGATTATAATGACCTACCTCCCAAAGGAGGCAGAGAAGCCCTTCAGGCCTAACTGATCGGTGAAGGTACTTGACTCTGTCATTGAATCCTGCTTGGCCCTTGAAGTGGTGAACAACCTCGCCCTGCCGATGGACAGGAAAACTCTGGCCAGGGAGACATTCGGTTCATGCTACCTCAATTATGCCAACTCTTCTGTCGTGGTATGTGTCCGGCACTGAGTAATTGCTTGTGTTTTTCTTCTTCTCTTTTTTTTCACGGGCCGAGTGACTGTTTTCCTTCTTTCCGCATGTCATGCTTCACGGGTCGAAATTGAAGAGGCAATTCGATTACGAATTAAAGTGCAATGCCTGGAGGATGTAGCAGCTCGACTTGAAGTGGCAGGACGATAAGAACCGTGCAAAGGCGTTGAAGAAGAGGGTGAAGGAATTGGAGGCGGAGATCGACGAGGATGTGAGACAGATCGTCGAAGCACATGTCCGGGAGAGGCACCACGACATCAACCTCGATGGCTTTTGCTTCAATCCGGAGCTTGATGGCGTCCATCCGACCCCTGGGGAGTTGCCTTCGGATGGCGAAGAAACTTGTGCCGATCAAGGGGTGATCGGGACCGAGGTTCCACACTCTCCTTCTCGGGAGGTGCCCCCTTTTACGTAGAATAGTTTCTCGCTTCTCTTTTTGTATGAACGCCGACTGCAGACTGGCCACAACATAGTTGTAACTATTTTGCTGAATAAATATTCAATCGAATTTTTGATGTCATGCTTCCCATTTACTTTGGGTTTTGAGACTGCTGTTCTATTGACCAAATCATAAGGTACGAGTCCTGGGAGATGACGCTTGAGAAGGAAGTGTGGGTCTTACGTAACAAGTAGTGTCATGCCGAGGGCATCATCGCTCGCCTTCAGAAGGGAGCGATCAACCGGGAGGGATCATTCAACTACCATATCTGCTGCTCCCAAGAAGTGGCAAGGGAGTTAGCTCGTTTGAGGGCATTATTTCCAGACGCCAACATAGCCATTGCCTGTACTGAGGGTGATAGGACCTTTCGTTCGTTTGATGAGGAATCCTCTAATCTTATCATGAGGCGAATGCTCGTAGAGAGGGACTCGAAGATCTACCGGTTGAAGGTCAGGCTCGAAGAGGTGGATCAGACTTCCACTTTTAGGAGTCCATCCTCGAGGCGAGAGCCTTATCTGGGGATTTGATTGAGAATGGTTGCTCTGGGGGATGGCCAGAGTAGTGTAGCAGGGTCTTCGAATGTCGCCAGCATCATAGGGGGTCTGGTGATGCTAGGATTGTGGACCTTCCTACTAGAACTGACGTGATGAATCCATGGTCGGAGTTTCCGACAATGGAACCCGAGGATCAAGTCGTAGAGCCTTGAATTATGTAACTCACAATGTAATTGTGTGAATGTAAACTTCATTTTTTTGCAATAAAGGCATTTGTGATATATTGGCTTGGTGTTGAATACCATGCTGAGGGGGAACCTTTATTGAGACTCCCGTGATCGATTCGACGTCAGATACCATGCTTAGAGGAAATCGTCTTTGAGGTTTCTGTGATGAGTTCGACATCGGATACCATGCCGAAAGGGAATCGTCATTGAGGTTTCCGTGACTGCTTCGGCATCGGATACCATGCCGAGGGGGAACCTTATTTGAGATTTCCTTGACTGGCTCGGTGTCGGGTACCATGCCGAGGGGCAATCTTGCGTGCGTGCCCATCCGCGCCTTCACGTACAGCGTAGTGCCACCTATTGCACAGTGATCGATGTTCCCTTTCTATATATACTTTCTCACATCTTAGTCATCTTCTCATTTTGGTATTCCCTCGTCATTATATTTTCTTTTCTTGCACTCCGCCGAGCATAAATAATGGTGAAGGAAGAAGTACTGAAGGTGAAGCGCTTAGCCATAAGGGTCGCAAAGGTTGCAGCTGAGGCAAAGGCAAAGGCCAAGGCTGAAGCAGAAGCTAAGGCGAAGGCCGGGGAGGAAGTAGGTGCGATGGTCCTGATGAACGAGCAGTCACTGAAGTGCCCCCCTTCTGAGACGGAGGGGTCTAAGAAGAAGAGATCCAGGGACGCTGAAACCCCCAAGTCCAAGGCAACCGAAGGGTCCATTAAGGTGGACAAGAAGCCTCCCGCTCAGTCCACGTCGGACGCCGCGAGGGCTGCTAGACCGCCTTCCCCACGAATGTGTGGGTGCCTTCATGGTCCGTGACCGAGAAGGATTATTTAGGTGACCCTCGAAATGCCCCGAAGGTGGTTACTCATCTCACCACCCCACGTGACCGGAAGAGTCTCAGTAAGAACTCCGAGGAGGATCTCTACACCCGCTGGGCTTAGTCCACGGTTATGGTGAACCTCTTTACTGATTTCTTCGCTCTCTTCCATACCTTTGGTTTGCGTCTTTGTGTTTTCGCATGATATTACCCTTGGGGCCGAACTGCGGAGGAAACAAGGTCATCACGTCCAGCTAGCCGAAAGGGCCGAGGCTACGGAGAAGGAGCTCCTCAACCGAAATGAAAATTACTCTCGGCAAATAGGGGAGTTGACGATGGAGCTGGCAAAGGAAAGAGAGGCCCGATAGGGACTTTTGAAGGAGAAGGAGTGGCTTGTCGGCAAGATGTTGGCGTGGTAGGTGAAGAAGGAAATGAAGGAGGCATACCAAGATTCTTTGGCCGACATCGTCCATGGCCAGGACCAGGGGTACAATCGTGCTCTTGAGCACATCAAAGCGGTGTATCCGGATCTTGACCTTCGTGATTCTTCTTTCAAAGGAAGGGGGCGGCGTGAGCCCCCTGTGGTGGAAGAGGATCCGGTGAACCATGAGTTGGTCACCCCTGCCCCCGCGGTCGGTGAAGAGCGGCTCGCTCCATCATCGAAAAGGGGTCTTCCTCCAAACAATAGTTTTTAGGATCTATTTTTTCTGCCTTCTCGCAGACTGGCCACCGCCCTTGTACTTGGTTTCATTAATGAATAAAACTTGTTTGTGCATCTTCTGACTTGTTGTATATCTTGCCTCTATGTTGCCCTGTGAACTGAGTCCCGGGCCTCGCACGCGAGGGTGGGTATCCGAGCCCTTTGTTGTGTGATTACTTTCGTGAAGTCTCGTGAGTCATCACGTGGTCATGCTTACATCACCTTTTGTGGGAATCGAGGGGACTGTAGATCTTGAAAATCGGAATGTTGACTAATGCCATTAACGAGGTAGTTGGCAGAAATGCCTATAAACTCTACCACCCATCAGCAATTGGCCCTCAGACCAATTGTTACGCTTCAGATGATTGTGGTTTTGTGAGTGCCGCTGAGTGCCTCGAATGATAATCCGAGGGTCGACAATGATGAGAGTAGGTCGTTTGAGGCCTGGTCGGGGAGCTTATGCCTAGCGGCTCGAGCATGCGACCCCGAAGGAATCGGAATTAGGATGCCTGAGTTTGGATCGCTTGTCTCGAATTCCAAGATCTGTGGTTTTGCTTTCCGAACCTTACAGGGTGCCTTCTTCCATGCTTGAGCCCCGACAAGGGATTTGGTCACAATTTTCTGGCTAAGGGTCTTTTTCTATCGGTGTCGATCCGAGGGGACCTGAAGAGGACCGGTGTAATCCTTGTCAAACATCATCAAGTGCATCTCGGATTACAAGATCAGATGCCCTTAGCCGGGGGTCGCTAGTCGAGGTCGGAGAGTTCCCGTCATCCGAGAATTCTTCATCCTCATATAGGCGGGGATTCTCGAGGGGCTTTTGTGACTCTTCTGTAACATCCCAGGAAAATAAAATAAATTTTTATATTTTGGCACGTGCATTGCACGTAAAATTTTATGTATTTTAGTCCCTAAAATTATCCAAAGTGATGTACATTTTTATTCTCATTTTATTTGTCACATTTGTATTATTTATTTTTAATAAAAACTCGTAGGCCTAAAATCTATTTTAAAGTCCACTAGAAAATTTATAAAAAAGAGAAGCACATAATTTTATTCTACGTTTTAAATGTACACTTTAAATCATCCACACTTTTCATTTAACAAACACCTACAAACAGATTAATAACCAATAATTAAAGGAATGAGAATTGGGTGCACGTTGGGTGCATGTGCACATGTGTGCACCCAAGAGTTTTGGCCGGCCAATTTAAGAAGAGGAGAGTGGATTGTGAAGTGGGTTATGTAAGTGGGTAATTGTCACGCCCCGCTTCCCAAAAATACGGAATACGAGCACGCAACATTGGCCCAGCGAATGACTAACGTCACCCATAAGCTGTTTATCCGATTAACTCAATAATATAATCAATACAAAATAATTGCACAGGCAATAATAATAATCTCATGAACAATAATACTTGAAATGAAGCAATATATAAAATCCAAGTACAATAGTCCAATGTCTGGAAACAAAAAACAATATTCGGGTCAAAAACCCACAATACAATGGAATAACAATAGTTCAATAATTAAGTCCTCAGAATCTTTGTTCTCTAATCCCAGCAGGCAATTCTCCCTGATCACCTGTAAATACTTCATCTAAAAAGAGGAGAAAAATTATTCTTAGAGCAAGTTATGGACATCAAGTAGAGAAAGGAGAGAACAGTGGAATAACGGTATTACAATGAATTCAATGGATCAATAGGAATTAATAACATGGCACGATAATCAATAACCAATATCACAATAATCAATGCAATAGATATAAATAATGATTCAATATTCGGTAACAATAATCAATGATCAATAACAATAACACTTAGCCAATATTCGATATCAATAGGAACAATGATGAACAATATGTAGTGTCGATGTGGTGTGATCCTTAAGTCTATTAATTATTTTAATCCTAACTAATGTAGCACTTCATGCGTCCCATTTATTTATCACAGGGTTGCTACATACAAACAATTTACATTTATACTTAGTGGTGGATTTTATAGTTCATGTACTCGGCAATGATAATCAATATTCAATGCACGGTATGGTCATCGATAACGATACAATACACGATAGATTGGGTTACCGTCGTAAGCCACAATCACACGATAAAACAATAGCTGAAACAATACTTAGGGAAACACGGGCCCCTCCTCTGAGTACAGTCCCTATATTGTCTACTACTAAAGTCAACCCTTAAACCACGGCTTGTTAATTATTTATCAATGCAGCAATACAATATGTAATTAATAGGCATTTCGGTGAACGATGGTATCAATAGGGAAACAATAGGATGGTAATATGAATTAGGATAATTAGAAAGATGAAAATAGGGTATTAGGATCATGCAATGCAACATACACACTTTAATTCATGCAATAGTACGATATAGGAATAGTTAATCTATTAAAAACTGAAATATAAAATTCTAGACAGCAAGAGTAGTCTGTACAAAAATACAGTTTTCCATTGTTTTAGAAATTGAAAAGTGAATCCGTCAGAAGTTCTAGAAACTAGACTTCCACACGGCTCCAATGCATATTTAAAGTTCAAAATCCGACAACAGTAGTTAGGTCAAGCACAATGTTCTTTACAGATTCCATGTTCAGGCAGAAATTCGACATCATGTTATTATAATTTTAGAATCAACAAAATCTCAAAAATAAATTCATTAAAAATATTTTCTAGACTCCTAAACATGTTAGGAAACAATCTGGAAATTTTCAGAGCAAAATTTTATCATTTGATCATCCTTTTCACTGTTTAAGCATGCAAGATACGAGAATCTGAAAATTTGAAAGTAAAAATATAGCTGTAGTAAAATGGGCATAACTTTTGCTATAAAACTCAGAATTCAAAAATTCAAGATGTTCTGGAAACTAGAAAAATAAGGATACAATTCATATTCATAAAATTATTCATTTTAAGATCATTTACCAGTTCAAAAACAGCAGTTAACAAACAGGACAGCAAGCAATATACATGATTTGTGTAGTTTTTTTTAAAATTAATAATTAAACATGATGGGTATAGATTCTTTAGTTATTAAATTGTTTAATCAACATGATGAGTGCAATAACATGATAAATAAAAATAAAATCATATACATACACTAAATTATCATCGATCAAACAACAAACAATCAACCAAACATACAACCTAGTAGTTGTTTCTACATAATTAATTATGTCATGATTATACGGTTAACCCTGTTATCAATTCTACATGAATGCATGAAAGATCCAATCTTTAGAGTCAAAAGTGGCAAGATGTCAAGAATATTGGAGTTAGCTCGTGTAAACCCTCAATAAACCCAACGAAGATAATCAATACAATGATACGATAACGAATAGGATCTACTTGCAAGAATTTTAATAAAACTTGAATTTGATACAATTAACAATTCAAAAGAATAGTGACTTGCCTGTTAGAAGGTTAATTCGAACATAATAGAATAACGGGATGAGAATCCCGGGCGCCGAATCCACGAACGCGGAAACACTTGCAAACTATGTGCGATACACACGCACACAAAATGGCAAACATGGGATCCAAACAAAACACCAAACAAAGCAGCCCAAATCCCTTCCTCCTTCACAAAACAGCAACCAGGATCTCCTATACCAAACACCAAACGGCGTTCAACAAATCCCCTCTCCAAACACCAAACAGCAATTGGCCAAGATCCTATGATCAAAAGATCAAGGGCCAGGATTCAATGATAAAAAACCAACAACAACGTCAATGGCTTCGGCTCTGGCTCCAACAATGTCAACGGGGCACAAGTAATGATAATGATTGTTTAATTTTCAATAGGAAGTAGGTGTCATTGTAGTATAACATCTGCATTGGGCATTAAGTCATATCATACACTGACATATTTAGGATAGTCACTCTTTTACTCTTTAATATGCATTCAAGTTTGTGGTTGCTAAAGTAAGAGAATCGCTGTTTTATAGAATTGAGTCAGTTGTATGCAGCTGACGTGCCCACAGTTTTCCAATACAGGGCTTGGATTGGCAAAAGACAAAAAGATGAATTGATGCTAAAGATTATCTTCGGATTTAAGTTGTTGATGTTAAAGTTAAATTATCATGCTGTATTCATTTAATTTCTGCTGCGTTGATGTAAAGAACATATAATGAAAATTTTTAATGCCTTGTAAAGTTGTACGAATTTGAAGTAAAAGATCATGTTGTGCTATGAATTATATGAAAATGGGATTCGAAGCATTACATCTTCTGTGCCTCAGTGGTTCGGGACCCTCTTCATCCCCTCATACTTCACGTATACCGATGTGGCTTCGAGGATGATGACGAGTTGTGCTAAGATCCATCGACCCTGAAGCCTTATTGGTTCAACTCATTCTAGTTCCGAGAGATAGGCTTGTCATGAGTGCCTCTCTCATGGGATTCGAGGGCGCTCGGCTGGGCTTGGGCTTCTCGTACTGAGGATGCTATTCCAGAGGGACTCTGAGAGGATCAAGTAATCCGGGATGTATATTTTTGATTATGTCTGAAGGTCTTCTTCCACCTCCTCATACCTCACGCATACCGAGGCGACCTCCAGAATGTAGGACTTGCCGCCGAGAGTGCACGTATGATGCCTCTTCTTCTTGGGGCTGCTGGCAATAACTAGTGTTCTAAGATACGATGCGACCACGTCTGGCGATAGCTAGTATTTCAAGATACGAGGTGACCATGTAAAGACTTGTTACTAGTCTGTAACCTTTCTTCATCTAGTATGTAGATTTGCCAACTGCGGACTGGCCCTACTCCCTTTGTAATTGTTTTGCCTTAATAACAAAGAATATTTGCTTTATCCCTCTTTTTTTTGCATTTGGTTGAATGAGTAATACAAGGCTATTCGAGAAGACCCAAGGGTTTTGAGGCGGGGTCTATGCGTCGGGCACTGGATTGATAGACGGGTAGATTTGAGGATCTGGTCATACTGTCTCGGTGTCGGATGTCACTATGAGGATGGTTCCGCAGAGAATTCTAAGGAGTTTGCTCCACCATCTCGATGCGAACGCCACGCCGAGGAGTGGTTCTGATGAGGGATCCAAGAAGTTTGTTCCACTATGTCGGCGTCGGATGCCACACCGAGGAATGATTCCGATGAGAGTTCTAAGGAATTTGTTCCACGGCATCGGCGTCGGATGCCATGCCGGGGAGTGGTTCCCAGGATTTTGTTCCATTGTGTCGACGTCGGATGCCACTCCGATGAAGGGTTCCGAGGAGAGGTCCAAGGAGTTTGTTCCACTGCGTCGGCGTCGAATGCCACGCCGAGGAGTGGTTCCGAGGAGAGGTCCAAGGAGTTTTGTTCCACTACCTCAGCATCGGACACCACACCAGGGAGTGGTTACGAGGCAAGATACTTGTTGCAAGGACAGAAAACTTGTTGAATTTGAAATCAATTTGAAATGGAATTTATTCTTGGGCTACCAATAGGCTAGCACTTATTACATTTGCAGGCTCTGACGGTCTCTTTACAAGTATAAACCTCTAGGGGCCTTCGTGGAATTTCATCAAATGCTCCGCGTTCCAAGTCCTCTTGACCATCTTGCCCCCTGAGTCTCCAAGTCGGTAGGTACCAGGACGTACCACTTTGATGACTCTATACGGACCTTCCCAGTTGGGAGCGAGCTTTCCCCTTTTGTTTGGTAATGAGATATCGAGCCTATGCAGCACTAAGTCTCTTTAATGTTGGTTGATCAAACCTTCTTGTTGTAGAATCGTTCTACCCACTGGTAAATAAGGGTGGTATACCGTAACGTACAGTACAAAAATTACTCTACCGTCTACCGTTCCGGAGTACTTGGTACACAAATTTCTCTACCATTATCGTGCCAAATTTTGGTACTACCGAGTTCGGTAATACCGAATATCGGTATGGTAATGGTAGTACCATGGTAGTACCAGACATCAAGAAATTTGGATGTACCAATTTCAAACTTTGTTTCTCATGACCGAGTGGCACAATAAACAGATATATGCTTTATATATGTCCAACAATATACTCAAATATCAATAAAAACATGTTTCCGTAAAGATAAAGTTAATCATTCACCTTGCCCACAGAGGAATGTATTTCCTTCGACGCCTAATCTCATCATCTCCATCTTCATTGTCAGAGTCTCTGCATGGAGACATCTCATAAGATTGAACATCACAACTCTCTTTAACAATAGATGCTCTTATCTGAACTACTTCCTGCAAGCGATCTCGATTGATAACTACCTTAAACAACGAGCAACAAATAAACAGAGTAAGTTAGATTAATGCAATGCGGTTACCATATAGGAAAAAAGATAATTACTAAATGCATGTTAGACAAAATGTAGTCATGTCCCTGAATACAAAAAACACGATGAAGCCTAATGGCTGAGCTTGGTATTGCTGAACAAAAAATGCAGTGAGTAAAAACTCTTGAGTATAGGAGCTGTGTGTGTGGGGGGGGGGGGTGTTTGGGCTGCGAAATATTTAATTGGATAGTTTTCAGGAAGATGCAAAAGCACTTTTCCAATGGTTCTAAAAGTGCAGTTGGAATCCAAAAGCAGTTCCAATCATATCATAAGCTAAACCAACATGCCACATTATCCTTTACATGCGACCAAAAGATATGCAACCTTCCATGAGTAATTTTTTTGGTTACCACCGACCATGACTAGTTAATTTGGTATTCCATTCTCGGCTTCAACAATAACCCCACACTACTATTTGGTCAGAACAAGATGCTGGCATAGTTGAACTTAATGCAAAAAACAACTCCCCAAACTAATTTTTCTCCAAAACTTTTTAATGAATTTGGTAACCTCCGAAATTTCTACATAAAAAGAAAATAAAAAACATTAAATGAAAAACAACTTGAACCTTGCTGCTAAATGTTACCTTCTCGGTATTATTTGATGTCTGTATGAAACAAGGAGCATTGTGGGTATCACTATCATTTCTGTCAACTACTGAAGCTGTAGAAATGCTTGGCTGCAGGTTGCAGCGCCGTTGATTTCTGACACCCCATCTTTTCTAGTTTATGCAGTCCTTAACTACTACATGTTCTTTTTTATGATCCTTCTCAACCTGTGATATAATGATACAATATTACTTTGACATGAATATGAAATAATACAATATTAAAATGAACATGAATGAAATTGGCAAAAGGCCTTACTGGAGCTTTGGGTTGAAGTCCTCTCTGTACTTTGGGTTGAAGGCCTTACTGGAGCTGAATGAATGAACATAAACAAATCAATAAAAAGTAGGCAAAATGTCTTCTTCACTGGATGAGTTACATGAGTATGCTTGATACAGTGTACCTTCAAAAGTAATATTTCAAACTCTAAGTTTTGCATCATAGATAATATTTGAAGTTTATATATAATATAATGAAGTTTCAACATACAAAGAGTTTTAGCATTCAACTAGAGCCAGAAATAGAGCATCAAACAAAGTAACATACAACTGAAGGAAACATAAAAACACAAAAAAAATTGCAACAAAACATCTAGCAACTCAAAACATCCAACAAAGAAAAAGATAGCATTTAACGGGAGCCAGAAAGAATGATCATCACATTTCTGCAAAGAAAAACAAAATATATCAGAACCGATAGTATACACTATACAACTAAGAAGTAAGAACTATCAAACACCAAAATAGTATACCTTCTATGAATGAGATTGAGATGTTGAACTAGGAGGCATTTTCACCAGTAGAATGAGCATTTCCTAAGCCTAAATAAAATTTCTAAAGAAAAATAAAATATGTTTCTTGTTAGTATTAAATAAATATTCAATGATGAGCTACATAAAAAAAAATTACTTGATAAATAGATGCATGTCAGTCTTACTTGATTCTACTTCTTCCAATTCCTTGTAGAATTCAAGCACATCTTCTGTTGGATCCTTGTAGAAACAAAAGCTATCAGCCCTTAACCAATCTGAAGTGCACACTAATGTTTCAACCATTTTTGGAGTCAACTATGCTCTGAAGGGATCCACAATTCTTCTTCCCAAACTAAATGTACTCTCACTAGCAACTGTAGATGTGGGAATCGCAAAAATGTTCTTCGCAGTTTTTGAGAGAATTGGTAAATCAAGTTCATTTGTTCTCCACCAACTCGAAATCCTTGCTAAGGGGTTTTTGAAAAGGAGCAGCGAGGTACTTGTCCACTTCATTGGTTATCTCAGTAAGGCGTTGATCCCTTCTTTCATTAATAAGTGCCAATAGCATGCTCTTTCCCACATTGTCATTACCTTCACAACCCTCCTCCACCACCTCATTCTCTTGATTGTTTTCTTCCGATGTATCAACCATATTATCCCTCTTGTACACATTATACAAGTCCAACAAGGTTTTTTTAATCGTCTTGTGAATCTCATCTATCTTAATTTGGTCCCATCCAAGCATTTTAAGGTTTATTGTAATCATTTCAAGCTTGAAACAAGGATTAAGAACTTGACCAAGATAGATGAGAGGATTAACATTATCAAGACTTCCCCAATACTTGTCAAACTTTGCTTTCATTGAAGAAGCCACATTTTGCAAAGTAGGATTGCGCATATCCCTCATTTTTGCATCAATCTCTATTTGTATCTCTACAATTGAGTTCCAAAGATGGTTGGTCGTAGGAGTCTTGGATGCACTAAGTGTAAGAGTGTAATTGTAGAACTTTTTGAGAAAGTGAACAAACGACAAAACCAAATCCCAATCCCCTTCCGTAGGAGGCCCTACTCTCTTGACCATATTTTTGTGACTATCTTTTTCTTCCTCGAGAAAATATATCCGAAATTGCACATTTTCCTCCGCCATCCTTGAAAACACTTTCCGAAACTTATAAGCATTTTCAAGCATCTTATAAGTTGAATCCCACCTCGTAGAGACATCCATATGCACACATCACATCTTATTCATCCCCAATAAGATTGCAAATTCTCTAAATTTATTCAACCTAGCACCGGAAGAGTGGATGTACTTCACACAATTCATAATTCCCTTAATTAAGCTGGCAAGCTCCTTTAATCCATTCTTCACAATTAAATTCAAGATGTGATAAGCACACCTCAAATGCATATATTTTCCACCAAGTAAGAGAGTACCCATCTTCTCAAATCTCCTTTTCATATAATTAATTGCGCATCATTGGATGAAGCATTGTCAACCGTGATGGTAAAGACTCTCTGTACTCCCCAACCCTTTAAACATCCCTCTAAAATCCTTCCAATGTCTTCTCCCTTATGACTAGTGATCTTCGTAAAATTTATGATACGTTTGTGCAATTTCCAATCATTATCTAAAAAGTGAGCAGTAACTACCATATAGTTTATGTTTTCCACTGAGGTCCAAGTATCAGTTGTAATACTTATCCTTTTATCACGCATCATATCAAATATCTTAGACTTCTCTAGTATGAACAAGTCCCATATCATAGTGGCAACCATCCTCCTATTTGGAATTTTAAATCTTGGTACGGCTTCATTCATCATCTCAACAAAACCTTCACCTTCAACAACCCGAAATGGTTGTTATCCTTAATTACAAACTGCACCACTTTTAACTCAAGTCTCTTTTGATTAAAAGTATGAGGGTCAATTTGGCCACCCATCAACTTATTTGTTAAAACCGAATGGGTACTATCACTGCCCTTTATGTAGAGTGGAGAAGTTTTGAAACCTTCCTAAGATAATGCAAGATACTTGAAGTCACATTTCTAATCGGATGACAAGGTAACTCTGCTTTGCAGTAATTGCATATTGCAAGGTGAATCACTTTCCCCTTATTATTCTTTCTTTGAACCTTAACGCTATGTTTCCATACCTCTGACTTTCCAGGAGCCCCAACCGCAGCACGTTTGCAACTATCTTCATTACGACTACTACTTTCAATAGCAACTATTACTTGAGGGTTAGGGGTTGTGGCTGGAACTGGATTTGAAGGTGTGGGTTGTGTGGCTTCACCGGTGGAAGTGGAACCCGTAGAAGTACTACTGCTATTCATACTAGTAGCCATAAATACTATATTACTTACAATAAATTAAGAAAAATAACAGTTAGTGCAAAAAAAAAAACTTGTATATCTTAGGTGTTGTTTACAACTAGCTAGAGCAGATTTTACATGTAGTATTATCCTATGGATCTTAATTGCTACTGGATAAATAAATTACCAAGCATCATTGCTAGTTAAATTTAGTTCTATATGAGTTCATAACATAGCTCTAGGTATTATCTAAAGAGCAAAATATATACAGTATTATCCCAATAATCCAATTTCTTTCACTAGCCGACATTCATTTTTTTTCAGAAACAAATTAAGGGAATTTGTATAGTAAACAAATTAAGGGAATTGTTTAAGATCAAATCAAGATCACAAAGTATTTATTTAGATTTGTACAGTACACACAGTATTTATTCAAAGCAAGATCGCCATCCTTGAAGACTACTAAGCAACCCAATTTCAAATTTGTACAGTACACACACTATTTATTTAGAATTTTTTAAGATCAGTCAGTCGTCTCCATTGGGGACCACCAGTTCACCAAGACAAGGAGAAAGAAACACACAAAGTTACAGTAAATCTTGGACATATCCATTCATTAAGGTTGCATTCCCCCTATTTCTCTTCTCTTGCTGTCTATCAGAGGCATTCAATTCTATAACTAGAACAAGGTTGTTACTCCACATTAAAAGTTTGCAGGAGGACCATTACTTTCAGCCTTACTAATTTGTACCTAGCTTCATAAAGAACATGGCACAGTTAAAGATGTTTGATAATTGTATGTTGAGGAAGAAAAACTCAGTGTTGTAAAAACCAAGCTGACTATCGAGATGGTATGGTTTCCTCAGGGTTCAACTAGGTTCAACTCCCCAAATCAAGAACCCCAAAACATCAACCAAATAAAAAATCAACAAAACTATAAAGGGGACGATCAGAATCAAAATCAATACCAAAAAGTGAACGAGGAGCAATCAGTCGTTCAGCCGAGTGATCATTCGGTTCGTCAGACGTCAATCTGTCGATGGCCGTCTTGCGACTCGTGCAGTCGTGCACCTCGTGCAGTCATGCGTGAGCCCTAGGTTCAAAGCAGAAAAAAGGGGAAGAGGAAGATTTGATTCGGTGATTGATATTTGATAATTTGATTCTTGAAGAGTGAAGACTAGGGTGGAAAAAAAATGAAAAAGAAAGACTGGGCCTGGGCCTGGAACTTATTCTGGGCCTGGGTTTTAAAATATAAAAATTAGATTAAATATATATTAAATATATTTGGTACGGTACGGTATACCAACGGTATAAATATTTGCTAGCAATACCATACCATAAAATTTTGGTATGGTACAATACCGGGATTTCGGTACGGTATTACCAAGTTTCCGTATTTTTTGGTATGGTAATGGTATGATACACTATGGTACGGTAATATGGTATTTTTTGACACCCCTACTGGTAAACATTCCTCCTGATAGTCGACCTCTCACGTACTTTGTCGAGGAGGTCCAAGTTGGCCCTGGGGCCTTCTAAGTTGCCTATTTCGTTGAAGGCCATGATCTGCAGGGACTGCAGCCCGACTTCTAGAGAAATTACGGCCTCGGTACCGAAAGTCAGATTGAAAGGCGACTCGCCAGTTGGTATCCTCTTGGTCGTCCGGTAGGACCACAACACACTTGGCAGTTCGTCGACCCACAGACCTTTGAGAGATTTATTCAGTCGCTTCTTGAGGCCGTCAAGGATCTGTCGGTTGGCATTCTTGGCTTGGCCGTTGGAATGAGGGTGCAAGATCGAAGAAAACCTCTGCTGAATTCCCAAGTCTTCGCAGAATTTGCAGAAGTTTTTGCCAGCGATCTAGATACCATTATCGATGATAAGTATCCAAGGGATCCCAAATCGGCAGATGATGTATTTGCAAAAGAATCGTTGGGCCTGGTGCTTGGTGATGGTAGCCAAGGTCTCTGCTTCGACCCATTTCGTAAAGTAGTCGATAGCCACAATTAGGAATCGCCTCTGGCCTATCGTCTTCGGGAACGGACTGACCAAATCCATCCCCCACATGGCAAAGAGGCCAAACTTGCGATAGTTTTGAGCTTGGCATGTAGAATGTGTCTAACCAAAGAGAACCTTTGGCATGGGCCACATTTTTTGACAAGGTCCTAAGCATCTTGAAGGAGGGTCGGCTAATAGTAACTGTGATTAAGGACCTTCCTTGCGAGCGTCCTCCCGCGCATATGGCAGCTTTCAATCCCCTCGTTCATCTCTTCAAGTGTGCACTTTGCCTCTTTCGGGTTTAGGCATTGGAGGTAAGGTATCCCGTCAACCTTGGTATATGAGCGCTTGAAGAGCACACCGTCGATGAGCACAAATCTCTCAGCCCTGACCCGAACCTTTCTTGCTTCAAATGGATCTTGTGGTAGTTCACTGTTTCTCAGGAATTTCAAAATTGGATCCATCCATGCTGCTACTTGTATCGACGAATCGAGGCAGAGGACTTTAGGATTCTCGATGCTAGGTCGGAGGAGGACCTCCACCAGGAATGTGTGGTCGAGACCTTCAATAAAGGGCGACGCTAGCTTGGACAGGACGTCTGCCTAGTTGTTCTGCTCTTGGGGAATTCTGATGGCAGCAGTGTCATCGAAGTCTGCCAAGAGAAGTTTGACATGTGATAAGTATTAGACCATCCAGGTATCACGAGCTTCATACTCCCCACACACTTGGTTGATAATGAACTAGGAATCGTTGAATGCTTTAATGCGCTTGGCTCTAGCCTTCCGAGCCAAGAGGAGTCCGGCGATTATGGCCTCATACTCCGCATCATTGTTGAATGCTTTGAAGCTAAAGCGCAAGAGTATTGAAGGACGAAGTTCTCTGAACCGCTTAATATGACTCATGCCCCACTCCCTTCTTCACAAGACAAACCATCTACATAAAGTTCCCAGATCGGCTCGTCCTCCCAGACCTCAGATGTCTCGGGAATGGTGCATTTTGTTATGGACTCAGCGAGGGGTTGCCCTTTGACCGCGGTCATCGGTTTTAGTTGATGCTGTGCTAACTTAGCACGATGGACTACTTGATTAGTCGACTGGAGTTCTCTGATTTGTCGAGGACCTGCTTAAGGGGCTGGTCCGTAAGGACCTGAATGGAGTGGGCTTGGAAGTATGAGCGGAGTTTCCGCACAACCATGACTAAGGCATAAGCCACCTTCTCCATCCTAGTGTAGCGGAGCTCGGCATTGTGGGGGACCTTGCTGACATAGTAGATGGGCCTTTAGGTCCAGTTGTCCTCCCTGATTAGGTCGGAGCTCAGCGCATGCTCCGATGCAGCCAGGTAGAGGTAGAGAACCTCACCCGGGTAAGGTTTGCTAAGGATAGGGAGATTGGCGATGTATTCTTACAACTGATCGAAGGCTAGCTATTAGGGTTTCCCCCATTCAAAGCTCTTTGCCCCCCTGAGGGCTTTGAAGAAGGGAAGAGATTTCTCCCTTGACTTCGAGAGGAATCGGCTGATGGCGGCAAGACAACTCGTGATTCTTTGTACTTCCTTGACATTCTTGGGAGGGGGCATGTTCAAAATGGCTTGAATCTTCTCAGCATTCACCTCTATTCCCTGCAAGATGACCATGAAGCCGAGGAACTTGCCTGAGGTGACACCGAAGGCGCACTTTGAGGGGTTGAGCTTCATGTTATTCTTCCTTAAGACCTCGAAGACCTCCTCCAGGTCCTCCACATGATCTCCTCCATGGAAGTTTTTAACAAGCATATCGTCGACATAGATCTTCATGTTCTAACCTATCTGTTCTTCGAAGATCCGGTTGATGAGCCTCTGATAAGTGGCACCTGCATTTTTTAGCCCGGAGGGCATGACCCGATAGTAGTAGAGCCCTTGGTCGGTCACGAAGGCATCTTCGGGATGTTAGGAGGGAACATCCGAATCTGGTTATAGCCTGAGAAAACATCCATGAAGCTGAGCAGCTCGTGCCCAGACATCGCATCGATGAAGGCATCCATGCGAGGGAGAGGAAAGGGGTCCTTGGGGCAGGCTTTGTTGTGGTCGGTGAAATCGATGCATATCCTCCATTTGCCGTTGGATTTCTTCACCATTACAACATTGGCCAACCACTTTAAGTAGTTGACCTCTTAGATGAAGCGGGCGGAGAGGAGCTTCTCCACTTCTTATTTCACCGTCTGCTGCCTCACAGGGGCAAACTTTCGGCACCTCTATTGCACCGGTTTGGAGTTCGGATGGACACTTAGTTTATGTACAATGAGGTCCTTGGAGATCCCGGGCATATCCGAGGGGGTCCAGGAGAACAGGTCCTTGTTCCGTCAGATGCAATTGATAACGTCATGCTTGAGGTCTGGGGAGAGAAACCGGCTCCCTTGAAACCATTTGGCTCTATCGTCTTCTGCGAAGGGGACCTCCTCTAGCTCGTCGATGGGCTCTGAACCTATTGGGATCCTATTGGATGGGAGCTCGACTACGTCAAGGGGCAGGACCGAGCCCCTACTATGGTTGTGTAGCATGTCTGAGTAGCTTCTTGGTTACCATTAACGACCCCAAACCTATGCTTAGGAGGGAACTACATTATCATGTGGTAGGCTGAGGGTACCACCTAAAGGGAGGCAAAGCTGGGGCGGCCAAGGAAAGCATTGTAAGTGGCCTTGATATTGATGACCATGAAATCCATGGGTTCTGTCCGAGAGGTCGGGGATTTTTCCACGGTTACATCCAGGGTGATGATCCCGTTGATCTGGACTAAAGCCCCCAAGAAACCTTGGAGGGTGTAGCCGACGGGCTTCAACCTGTCTCGAGAGAGCTTCAACCCCTCAAAAGCAGCGAGGAAAAGGATGTTTACCAAGCTTTCTTTGTCCATGAGAATGCTCCGGACATCATGGTTTGCCAAGCCGAGGCTGATGACCATGGTATCATAGTGAGGAATCAGGACCCCTTCAAGATCTTCTTCTAAAAACGAGACCGACAGTCCGTGGTCCTGAGGGGGAGGACAATTGTGGACCAAGTTAACTTCCTAAACGAAAGCCTTGAGGAAGGAGTTCGAATTCCCGCCCATGGGTCCTCCATGCACACTGTGGAGGATATCCATCCTCTTAGAGTCCTGTGGTTCAGACTCTGGCTATGGTTGTTCACACCTGGGGGGGAGCTCTCTGACCATCCCGGGTGAATTTAGACATGTACCCCCTCCGAATTAGGGCCTCAATTTCATCTTTGAGAGCCCGACAATTATTAGTCTCATGGTCGTGGTCTCGGTGGAATCGACTGTAGAACCTCTGATCCTTCTTCTTGTTATTATTGTTGGGTCGAAGGGGTGTCAGATCAATGCCTTATCTTCCACCTCCATTAGGATGGCAGAGACACTCGCGTTAAGCAAAGTGAATTTGTCGAAGCAGGGAACAAGAGGGGGTAGCCTCTTCCCCGAAGGCGTCCTTCTGGGACTTCTTGGGAGCCTCAGAATTTTCCATCTTCCTCTTTCCCTTGGTTAGGGACTCTTTTCGACCTCCAGGATTCAAGGCCTCTTCGGCCTGGATATACTTATCACTTCAAAGGAGGTCAGGAAAATCGGTGGACAGCTTCTTAGCCACGGAAGCCTTCAACGAGTCATGCCAGACATTGTGACAGAATGCAACCGCTACGACCTTAGCATCGAGGGAGGAAATTGAATAGGCCTGAATGTAAATCTCTAGACGAAGTTCCAAAGGGACTCCCCGTCCTTCTGCTTGAGGTCTAGCAGGGAAGCGCTCATCTTCTCAGCCTGATGGCTCGTCACAAAGTGAGCCAGGAAGCTCTCCTCGAGCTGGTCGAAGGAGAAGATCGAGTTGGGGCAAGCTTGGAGTACCATTCTCAAGCGAATCCTTGCAGCATGGCCAGGAAAGCATGGTAGACAGGTGGATCGAGGCACTGTGAATCATCATGAAGGTTTTGAACCCCTCGATGTGATCAGCAAGATCCGACTCTCTGTCGTACATCTCAAATGTCGGAGGCCCCTCAGATTGGGGGCCTCGAGGATGTAGGATGAGAAAGAAGGGTGGCCAGACCAGTCGGTACCCTCCGTTAGACTGCCTCCCGTCTTCACCAATTCGGGCGAGGCGGTCTTCCATTTTCTACAGACATTTAAGGACGTCGCCTTCTCGTCCCTTGGATCGGGTCGACCCAAAGGACCTTTCATTCCCGATCCCTCTGGAGTGGTGGTCGTCAGTATGATGTTCGCTCCATGCTCTGCCGCGAAGAGCCTGGAGGACCTCATTTCAAAACTCTTAGAATTAGGCCGTCGTCACGTGGCTTCCTTCTCCGTGACCCTTTGGGGGTCGACGGTCCCTCGGGGAGTGACTGTGCTCCTTCTTTTGACCGTGGAAGAAATGACGGTTATAGCTCGGAGGATGCTCAGAGGGTCCTTCGTTTCTGGATCGACTAAGGCAATTTCGTAGGTCTTCCTCATTCAGCCGGTTGTTTAAGACATTTTGGAGGTCGGGAACCACCAGGGGGTCGGTCCTTCGGGCTACCGAGTGGGAGGCACTTAAAGCTGGAGCCTGTGGGCGCTTGACCCGCTGCTGTTGCGACCCTTGAGTGGCCGCCCAGTCGCGCGATGGATGGGGAGGAGGAAGGTTGGCATGGCGACCCATGGTTATAGTTTTCTTGGCCTTAGGGGCCATAGATGTCTGCTACAGTAGAGGGTCTGAGTCAAAAGTTCGGATCTGCTTTTCCACAGATGGTGCCAATCTGATACTATTATTTTTCGGGTGTAGGAGCAACAGATAGTGAGTTCTTTCTGTGTGTGGGGAGAACAGATCCCAGCTGCTGATCTGAACCTGATGCGAGACTAGTATGAATGGGATGTGAGGACACAACGCCCATCGTGGACCTGCAAAAAAGTCTAAACCAATGGGAGTATTCCCAGCGATAAACCTCCGACACTCAAGTTAGTAAACAATAGTTAAAAGAGGGATTAAATGGTGAAATTTTGATTACCTTCATACTGTAGATGTAGGTCTGAATTTATAGACCAAAGGGGCTGATCAGGAAGTGATCCAGCCGTTAATCCCCTAATTCAGGGGAATCCAATGGGCCGATTCTTCCTGGTGGACCGACCCCTTGCAAATGGGCTTGTAGGTGGCCCACAAGCTGCCACTGGGCCGGCTATTTAAAGCTTTAAGAGTCTTGAGATCTGTGCGGCATTGTACAGTGTAGATCAGCCGCGATTTTCACCCCCATCAGCCACCAAACCAAAACTCTAAAGTTGTTGTTGGATATATAGGTATATTCTCACTATATGAATAATATTATGTGTAATATTATTTTATGGGTAACATGTGTATTACATGTACTAATTGTACAAATATCAGACCTCGTGTTGAGGGGGTTTAGAACCCAGTACACAAACTAGTATTTATCCGATAAATATTGGCTTGTGATAATAGTCTAGGTATTCGAATTTTGATATCTAGGATAAATATCTCAAGCACCTTAGTCAAGGATATTAACTCTAATTTCTCTTCTTATTATTTCTCTTAATCTTCAACAATTATAGTAACGGCTAAAAACAATGAAGCATAAACACTTCTGTTAGGTGGTTGGTACAGTTTTTCAAAAAAAAAAATGGATCGCATAGTTTTAATTATATTTTTATAATCTCCATATAACATAAAAGGGTAAATTGCAAACAACACCCACCCTGCAACCATACTGATCTTTGCACACAATGAGAACCATCAAAAGACTATTATGGGAGTAAAAAAAAGAGAATATTTAAAGATACACGTATGTGTAGTGTGCGTACTTGAGACCCACTGTGCTCATCGTCCACCCCAAAGAATCCTACATGCGACTCCTCCTCCTCACCGGATCCATCGGCCATTGTACACCCGCCAAACCGCTGACACGTGACCGCCAAGAAATCGGCCACGAGCGCCACGTTGTCCCACATCTCCTTCCTCCTCCGCACCATCGACGCCGTCCCCCACTCTATCCTCCCTTTTCTCCCCTCGGTCTGTGGTGCTGGCGTGGAACCGCCGGATGGTGACACGTGGAGAAGGAGGAGGAGTAGTGACGTCAGGTGGGGACAGACTGACCTGTATGATGTACTACTGTACTAGTGAAGATGGAGTGAATTTTAATGGTTTGGGTTTTCTGGTGACATGTACGCGGGGGACACACGGCGGGGTGCCTCAGAGCTAATTAGCTTTTTGATCCTCTTTTTGGTATTATTTGGCAAAACGACCCTGTTTAGAAAATATTTAGCGAAATGACCTGCTTCTTAATTAAATTTCTATAGTATACGTCCTATAATAATTTTTATAGGATGTGTGACCTTTTTTTAAATTCTAAAAGTTTTTGGGTTTTAAGATAATTTATATTTTTATTATTAAATTTTGGTTTTCTATTCTATAGCTTATAAATTAGCGATCAATTCAAAGAAAGTTACAGGAATTAAGTAAAATTTTCTTACGTTGTACTGGCTCTGATACTAACTTGGGTGCGATGCGTGAAATCTCTCTTGAAAAATAGAATTAAAGAGAGTATCAAAAACTTTAAAATTTAAAGGATCAAAAAATTTCTAAGATGATAATTTTCTGTAAAATAATATTCTTCGAAATAATGTATATTGTCTTTCTCAAAAAAGTAATCAAGTGTGTCTTCAAGATCTCCCATATATTCTAATTCTGTCTCAGATATTTCACTATTACTATCATATGAGGGTTCTTCGAGTTCTTCTATATGTCTATTTTCTTCTCTAATCTGTTCATTTTCTTCTAGAAATTGTCTATATATTGTTGTAGGGCTCCAGATATAACTACTGAATACACCATTCTCATAAAATAATAAAGATCTTTCATAAAAAGTTAGATCATCAATTATTTCGACATTTATATTACTAGTTTCTCCAAGATTTATTTGATTTATTGTTATAATTATTACTCGTTGTACACTAAAGAAGAATAATTTGAATTCATAATAATCATTCATGCTTGTTACTCTATGAGGATAATAAACATCAAAAACTAGCATTCTATCATTTCCTTGATAATTAATCATTAATTCAAAAATTTTCGAGGCAATACTCAAACTATTATTATCCATTAGTTCTATTGAACAACAATAATTATAAAATTAGGAGTAGAGGGAGATTTCTAAGGATACCCTAAAAATCAAACAAAACGGCTCATCATGCTTCCGACCTAGTTAAACTTCTTCGAAATGCCTTTGTACCAGTTACTACCAGTGGATAAAATACCTCTGGTATGCACCCCGGTTTCAGTGCTCCTTTTACGTTCCTCTCATCCCAGGATTACTATGCTCTCAAGAGAGCTTCATACGAGAGATACGTCTGGAACAACTTGTAGTACTTCGATACAGGCAACCATAACCTAGCTTGGTTCCTGCTACTAGGTGTACAGTCTAACTATAGAAGGTTACAAATAGGTCTTTTTGCAACATCTTTCAGGCAGAGCCTTACAAAACTCTCCCTAAGTAAGAAAAATTAGTTTTTCATACCTTATTTTGTACAAGATCCTATAGTAGAACTCATAAAAAGATGATTTTATTTCTCCGAATTCCCTTACAAACTTTTCTTACAAACTTATATGGGATTTCTTTCCTCCTAGATAGTATGTCTTTCCCTCTTACCCTGCCTCCCCTTTTATAAAAGAAGGGATGGCTTTATACCAGATACAATTATTGTTCTCATTACATCATTGCTTACATCATAGATAAATAATTGAGCTAATTACGTCACAGCTTACGTTGACGATTCTTTTCTGGCTGACATCTTCACGTGCTTCACATCAGAAATAGCTCTTCGTCAGCCTTCTCTTGTTCATGCTGTGGTTCCATCCTCATCAATCTACAGTAGTGGACAGCTGTCTCTTCTGTCATTGTCATGTCTCCTTTATCCAGGATTCGATACCAGCTGTCAAAGACTTCTTTCTTTGACTATGGTTGTTTAATTTTTGTTATGTTGTAGATCATTAATTTTTGTGCGTCAGGGCTATCATAGATCCATATGTTACCATCTCTATTTTGTATGTCCTTCATTTCACAATGCATTGTTCTAAATCCCGTAGCTCTTCTTTCTGAGATCAGTTTTTCAAATTCTTCATTTTTATATGGTATAATATTGGTTGCTCCAAATATTATTTGTGTAGTCATCCATATCTTAATAATATGTTCAGCTGGTAGTTCTTCATCATCTTCAAGGAATTCTGGAATAGCTGAAAATAGCCGGACATATATTTTGGATGCCTTTGTAAGACCAAAATAGCTTTTAGCAGCTTTGTATACTTCTTTTGGTAACTGGCTAAGTTCTTCATATTCTCGAGATGGATAGATGCAGTGGATAAGTCCTCTTTCGAATAATACTCTCACTGTTTTTGGATTTGCTCCTGGTAGTATGATTGCTTTGTTCATATGTTGTTGAGAAATAGTCTTGATAAATTGGTTGACCTGAGTTGTTTGGTATAATTTCTCAATATATTGTAAAAATAAATCCTTCTTAGAGTATTTTGGAGGATCTGAGAGTAAACTCTCTTTGTAGGTATTAGGCTGTATGGATGTGGAGTTTTCCTCTTGTGTGGCTATTTTTGTGATCTCACTTGTATTTTGTGGGTTAATAGGTTCACTCCCTTCAGTCATTTTTTCAATCTGATCTGTATTTATATGTTGGTAAAATATACTTTGAAGACCATATATTTGCAGTTGTAGTTGGTTAAATGCTCTTTTTAATTGCTCCACCGTCACCTTTAGGTAGACTATATCATGTTCTACATGCTGGACTCTATTTTCCATCATGTAAAAAAGAAATTGTTAGCTTCTTGATAAGAAATCTGATAGGATGTTATCTTTTCCTTTTATATTTTCTATTGAGAAGTCGTAATGTGCTAACTCCATTTGCCATCTTATCAACCTTTTATTTGCTATAGTTGGGTCTATTATTTTGTTAATCCAACTCTTTGCTTGTGTATTGTCTGTTCTTACTGTGAACTTTGTATGTATTATGAATAACTCGAACTTTTTATAGCTTTTAAGATTGCTAGTAATTCTTTTTCGTTTATGTGGTAATTCTGTTGGGTTTGTGTGAAAGATCCACTAGTATATCTGGCTAGTCTTTCCTCTTGTTCTCCTATTTCAATGAATTTTAATTCTGCTCCCCAATTATTTTCACACGCATCTGTTTCTATTATCCATGAACATTTTTTAACAGGTAATCTTAGCTTATGTAATTATGAAGTTTGTTTTTTAAATATTTTAAGTTTCTCTTCATCCTCTGGGGTCCATTCTAATTTCTTAAACTTTTTCAGCTTTTGTTGTAACCAATTTGTTTTTGCTGATAAATTTGATATGTAAGATCTTGTTTGATTTAGTAACCCTATTATAGATTGTACTTCTCTTTTTTCTTTTAGGACATTAGGAAATGTCTTTATTTTTTCTGCTATATGTGGTTGTAATCTATTCCTTCATGTTATAATTTTGTTCCTAAGAATTCTATCTCAGTTTTGAACAATTTCATTTTCTTTTTTGATAGTATAATACCTGCATTTTTCACTATTTTTATGAATTTTAGTAGATGTTCTTTATGTTGTTCCTCATTTTCGGATCCTATTAGAATATCATTCACATATACTAATATGAAATTGTTGTATTTTTCAAAAAAATTATCCATATATTCTTGAAATATTTCTTGGCTGTTTTTATAACCGAATGGTAATACATTCCATTCATAAAATCCCTAAGGTGTGCTAAATGCTGTTAAAGGTTTTGAATCTTTTGTTTGTTTTACATGATAAAATCCTGATTTACAATCAAATTTTGAATATATTTTTCTTGTTCTTATTGTGTTAAGTAATATTTGCTTATCTGGTAGTGGGTATCCAAACCTCTTAGTATTTTTATTTAGTTCCTTATAATTTACTACCGTTCGAGATTTACCTATTTTTTCTTCTGAATGCATTCTTACTATAAATGCTGGTGATGAATGTGGACTTTGTGATTTTCTTATGTAACTATTTTCCAATAATTCTTTATGTATTTTGAACTCTTCTAGATCTATTAGAGTATGTCTTATAGGTTTAATCTTTATTATTTTGTTCTTATCTATTAACTCTATATGTGTCGTGGGTTTACTTAAGTTCCATTTTGCCAAAGGGTCTTCTCCGCACAGATCTTCCAATTATTTTTATAAAATTTCTTTTGTAGTTGTTTCTTGAACTAGTTGTATTCTAGTTTTGTTTGGTAAATATTGGTATTCACTACGCTGGGTTGAAGAAACTCTGATGTGTGACAGGTCAGTTCTGGAATAAGGTTGGGTTATTCTAATTGCTATTGCTTGGTGTCGGGAAGGTGTCGTAAATACGACTAATTTATGTGATATGGTTATGGGATAGTATTGTTGGAAAAAGTCATTTTCTAAGAGTACATCATTATTCATATCATCAAACTGGTATATTATTGGTATTTTTAGTATGTAACTTCCTATTGTACATTAACATTTTGTTGATACTTATCAAGTATGATAGTTTGTCCAGTTAATCCAGTTATTACTTTTTTATTATATCTATCTTATTTCCATTTTGGTAGTATATTTTCGCGGCATAAGCTAGTGCCTGTTCCGGTGTCTATTAGACTATGATAGTTTCTTGATTTGTATCCTTCGTAAACAAATTCTGTTAGTATATATAATGTGTCTTTTGTTGCTCTTAATTGATTCATTTGTCCAATATTCTATTTATTATCATACTTTCATTGTTTATTGTTGTTGTAATTTTTTCTTCTTGAATTGAGTAAGGTTGTACTGATATAAGGAAGTCGGTTCCTAATAGTTTTTCGTTAACATGGTGTTCTGGGTCTACGTGTAAGTGTAATAACATTTTCTTTTTACCATTTATCTTTATTGGCAGTATAATTTTATGTACAATTGGATGTCTATTATTGTAATAATCTAAGTAGTAATATGGATTTTCTAATGATATTAATTCAGTCGTTTTTATATTTGTTTGTTTAATATGTGAATTAGTAGCTCCTGTATCTATTAAGGCTACTTGTTTATTCCATTTTCCATTGTCATAATATTCTATTTCTATTTTAAATTGGTTATTATTTTGGTGTTCTAATGTATTTATTATTGGTATTAATTCCAATGCTTGTTGTTTATTTCTTATTGATAATGATTTTTTTTCCGAACATTATTTGTGGTGTTTTTCCTTTTGCAATTTCTTTTGCTTTATTAAAGTCGAATTCTATATAATTTGGTATAGTCATTTCGGGATTTTCTCTAGCTGGTTTGTATCTTATAATTTCGCTGAATAGCGGCTCTATTTTAAAATTATATGTTTTTCTATTTTTTACTTCACGCTTACTAGTAAAAGCATAAATATTTCTTATTTTTATACTCATAACTTTGCTTTTTTTTTCTATCATTTCTATTCCGGATAATCTGTGATACATGACCAGACTTTTATCTTTATTTTCTTCTGCCATGCTTAGAGAGAAATAAGGTTTTATTGTAAAATTTATCTTTTGGTACATTAGGTTTCCTTGTACTATTCCTATTAAGGCATCTTGTGCACATGATATTATCCTATCATCCATTAGGTATATTTCCAGGGGTGTATTTATCCCTTCCTTAAAATAGGCTTTTATTATTATTTGTACAGCTCTTAAATGTATGTGTCTTAACGTTTTTCTGGTTTTCTGGTTTATTTTTTTCATCTCTTGTCTTATTATTCTTTCGGTTATTAATGGGATTATGGTTTTTCCTTGTGCTTGTTCAATGTCTGTAGGTTGTTCATTATTTCTAATTATTATGATGGTACTTTTCTTCCTTTCGAATATTGGTAGTTTATAAATTTCTTTTGGATTTATATCTAATTTGGTCGCTCTTATTTTATCGTATTTTTGTATGTCAAAGCACATTCTTTCTCTTACTTCTTCATTGTTTTATTCTCTTTCTGATGGTTCTCATATTTTTGTTATTTTTGTCATCATGTTTATTTCACATTCTTATGCTTCACCTTCACTACTTCCACTATCTTATTCCATTACCATTATTTCTTCATATTCACTTATTTTTTACCATTCTTCCTCATATTTTATGGGTTCATAGTTTATGTTATTCATGTCTTCAATTTCTTCTACGTATTTCACATTTTCTTTTTTCATTCTTTTAGGACAATTTTGTGATATATGTCCTACCTCTCCACATATGTAACAACTACATTTCTTAGGATTTTTCGTATACTGTCTATTTTTATTTTTATTTATTCTTCTAAAGTATTTTTTATAGGGTTTTCTATGTCTTAAAAGTTTTTCTATATTTTGGTTTATATTTTTGGAATTTATGTTTACTCTTCTTTGTATAATTATAGTTATTATTCCATCCCCAATGATTTGGTTTTGCCTCTTCACAGCAAATTCTTTGTTTATATGTTCTATAGTATTTCATTGTTGCTCTAGCATCTTGGCATACTTTATCCCTATAATCTTTTACGAATTGCGTTCTATATCCTAAAGTGTCTACTTCTAGTTTTACTTTCTCGACTATGTATGCACTATATATATTTATACTCCATGAATCAGGTAGTTTTAGAAAGAATGAGTCCAGGATTGAACTTATTTCTTCTTTTGTGTAATAACTATCTTGAAAATATTCACGGAATTCACAAGCATAGTTGTCAAAATAACACATGTCGCATATTTCTAAGTTGCTTAGTCTCCATCTTGCTTGATTCTTTTTTGTATAAAGTATGTTTTTCTCCTTTATCGTATACACTGAATTCTGTTCTTATTGCTATTTCGTAATTTGTAATTATTTCTTTTAGACCTATGGTTCGTTGTAATGAGGTTTCTTCAGTTCCTCTATCATCAATTGGTCTTGATTTTCTTATAGTATTTCTTTCTTCTTCCTTTAGTCCATTCCACCATTTTGCTACTACCCCTATAAAGGTGGCTTCTATAAATTTCTTAAATGCGTTTCCTGTAAGATTTTGCCTAAATCCCACTATTAGTGAGGACTTTACCCATTCTTCAATTGTCCTATCTACATCTTGTACGCAATCTAGGTCTAGCCATTCTCCATTTCCTGCTATTCCTTTTTCGTAGTGTTCTGTAGGTTCATATTTTGGGGTTTCCTTTTCTTTGTCTCTTCGTAGCTGTATTCTTCTTTTTGTGTTTTACCATTTTCATTGTAATTGGTAAGGTTTTTTGTTAGGTGGTGGCCGTAAGATTTCGTACGGTCCATTTGGAATTTCTGTAGGTTTTGCTATAATCTTATCTTGATCCATTTTTATTTCTTCATTTGTTATATCTAGATTTTTGAAGGCTTCTTCTACTTCTTCTGAATTAGGATTTGCCATTAAATCTTCTATTTCCAAGATATTTATATTAATTTTCGTTATGGCTTCTAACTCCTTCATACCTTCTTCCGTTAGGCCTAATTCTTTTTTTGGATAGTCAGTTATATATCTACCTAATTCTTTTATATTTATATTTATGATTTTTAAATCTTTTCTTATATCTCCTACAATTTCAGAACCATTGTAATCTTCTTCCAACTCTTGTATGTTTATCATATAAATTTCTGGGCTTATGTTAGGGTTTAATGCAACTGCTTCGTTGGCCATACTTAGCCTGTTATTTTGTATGCTAGTAGGTGTTGGTAATGCCAACTTGCTTCTTTGTTTCTGTAGTCTAATACTTTGTATGCTATCACTTTTTGTATTTCTTTACGAGTTATTTTTCTTGTTAGTAACAAGTAATCTGATATTTCTCTATTAGTAATATGTATTCTTTCTATTAATCTTCTATCAGTATATCTAATCTTGAATTTTAAAAGATTTTTTAATTTTAGTCTCATTATTTTATGTGAAATATCCAGCTTTTATAAGAATAAGAGATATTATAGTTTATAATTTCTAAAGTAGGGTTATATAGAAAATTTTGTTTTTAGGTTATTATATTAATAGGGTTAGTTAGATATAATGTTTTGTAAAAGTGGGTCAATTAGCTAAATGTTTTTGAAAGTGGGTCGTTTGGCCAAATATTTGTTTAAAGTGGGTCCGTTAGTAAGGTTAGCTTGTGGAGTGGAGGATGACAGGAGTCAATAAGGGCCCCACCTACTGTCTCTCTCCTTTCTCTGGGATTTTGTAGGGGGATATTTTTGTAATTTTCTAGTGAATTTTTTGCCGTACTGACCCACTTTTTAAAAATATTTGCTACTCTGACCCACTTCTGAAAACAATTAGCGATCTGACCCAGTTTTGGACACGTCAGCAAAAAACGTTATGGGGAACAACGGCATAGATTATTTACATATCGTTGTTCCCAATAACGGCATCTATTTTTTTAAAAAAAACTCTCATGCCGTTTTTTGGACTAACGGCATAGGTTATTTTTATTTTCATCTGCTTGTAGTCTCAATTTTGAGAAATAATTGCTAGTGTGAAAATCCTATAACATATGCCGCTATTTGCAAAAACGGTATTCTCATAACTTATGTCGTTATTTTGAATAACGGCATCAGTTATTCAAACAAACTAATGGCCTCCTTGATGTGAAAGATCGTACGGTTTTCCACAAGGAGATGCATTCATCTCTTAGGCACAAGATAACCCAAAGGACTAAAATGAAAAAGCTTTCATAGGAAGATTCCTTATCACTTGCATACACAGAGACGGAGTTGAATTTAATTTTGCTCGTTTGTGTATTCCAAATATGAATTCCAATAATTTTGCTTGTTTGTGCATACACAAGAGATGCATTCCAAATATGAATTTATTTTTTTGCAAATTGGAAAGCCACTGTGTATTGAATTTAATTTCCAAATATGAATTGAATTTAATTGTTCGTTCATAACTGATATGGCTAAAAATAGGATTAAATCGGGACCATTCAAATTGGGCATGAATCTTAAAGCTCTCAGGGGTAAAACGGTAATTTCACCTGCAAACGAATCCGAAATGAGAAGTGGGTCTTTCTTCAAAGCCCAATAACCCATAAACGGATCCGTCCTACTGGGTACGGGTCCCTACCCGTTACAAACTAGTTCAGAAGGATAAAGAAGAATTCAGATTCATAAATATCCCTAAGAGGTGGTTTTAACCGCTTCTATCTATTCACACCGGAAAGTAGAGATTTGTTCTTATCTCGAAACAGACCCATAAGGCGACTATAAAAACCCTTCTCCCCAACCATAAGAAGGTAATTAATATTTTTCTACATAAAGCTCTTTTATAATCTTCCTGATTACTGACAAGAGCGTCAGAGGGTGTGTCACCGGGATCCATCCCGGTGTATCACACTTTTTACAGGTTCGCGGCAGCAGCGAGAAACAAGTCAACACATTGGTGAAGGTCAACAGGTCACAGGTTTGCCTAATTTGTTTTCTCAAGAATCCACAAATTCATCTGTTTGCTCCCACACCGAAATCAGCAGCAACAGATTAGCGCCGTCTGTGAGAACGAAAAAGCAATCTAACCTAACTTCATCAGCGAGATTAGTTTCAAGCCATGCATCTAAAAGAGAAGGGAAAGGTAGCGGTCTCCAGCCGAAGAACCACTCCTCTTCCTCCTCCTCCTCCTCCTCTAGCTCAAGGTGTTCTTCCTCAACAGGCCCCTCCAAGGTCTTGGGGGGCTGCCCAGGGGGGCTCCCGTTCGAGTCGTCTAAAGCAACATCCTCCTCATGACCATGTAGAGGTTCCCAATCCTCCAATTGACTCTATGGCTTCTCAAAGCCCTACCGAGCGGGATCTCCATCAAGTGATTGTCAACCACCAAAAGGGGGTCGACCTCCGAACTCACCTGAATGGATGGCGAGCCCTTGGAGGAGTCCATCAACCCGAGCACCCAGGGGTCTCAAGAGTCCGGACCCCTCGCAGACCGAGGACCAGAAGATCCCCTCCCCCGAGGAGGCGAAGAGAGTCCCCTCAATGTCATCGGCAGAGAAGTCATTCTCCAGTAAGCCGAGCCACACATAGGGACCGCCAAGCTAGAGAGGCACCAGTCACAAGGGCGGAGTTCCAAGATTTTCAAGAGGGCGTTCTGTGGGCCTTCAATGCCGCTCCCAACCACGAGCAACGGGCACCTAGTTCTGAACCTGCCCCAAAACGTCACCACTACACTCCTAGTCCCCTTCCTCATGGGAAAGAGTCTAGGGGAACGGCAAGATATGACTGAAGGGAAGACTCGGTCTACCGCCGTCTCCACGAGATGGAGAGGTGCCTCGGCCGACTTGATAGAGAAGAAGAACAACGGGCGAGGAATTTCCACCCGAGTAGGCCCCTATTCTCCCGAGCCATCATGGAAGCCCCGGTCCCATAAAACTTCAAGCCCCCTAACTTTGAGTCATATAATGGGGAGTCGAACCCCGCCGACCACATCGAGAGTTCTAAAATTCTCATGATGATCCACCAGGCTTCGGATGCGCTCCTTTGCAAGACCTTCCATGCCACGCTGACGGGGGCTGCGAGAGAATGGTACTCTCGACTCGTCTCGACCTCTATCTTCTTGTTCGATCAGTTCGAAGGGCTCTTCCTTACTCATTTCGTGAGTAGCCGCCAGGCTGAGAAAACAAGTGTATCTTTGGTGACCCTCAACCATAGAAGGGGTAAATGCCTAAGAGATTATGTTCGGTGCTTCACCGCCGAAGCCCGGTCTATTGCCTCCCTCAACCAATCAGTAGCCTCGGCGGCATTCGGGCACAACGTCACTAACGCTGACCTCAAGGTGTCCCTTGCAAAGAAGTCTCCTCAAGACTTCTCAGAACTCCTGCTTATGAGTGAGAAGTACATCCGAGTAGAAGAGGCTCTCAACCCTCCCCCCCCCCCCCCCCCCCCACTCTCGAGGAATCATCTTCCGGGAACAAATGGAAGAATACGAGCGAAGAAGGATCCCAGAAACTCCAGAGGGACGACAATGGCCAACATTGCTCAGCTCCTCGTTTTGAGAAGTTCACCCCCCTCAACGCTAGTATATCAGTAGTTCTTATGGAGGTGGACAAAGAAGGGCTACTCCGTGCTCCTCCTAGAATGAATACCCCTGGCAAGAAAAGAAATAGAGATAAGTGGTGTCTTCATAGAGACCACGGCCACGATATGGATGATTGTCGGGCTTTCAAAGAGGAGATCGAAGAACTCATACAACAGGGACACCTGGAAAAGTTCGTCCATAGTGATGGGGCCGACCTTCCACCTCAAGAAGCCTACAAGCGAACAGAGAGGTCCGCTGAGTTCCAAGATTCCGAACCCGGGGCCGTCCTCCACCTCATCCAAGGGGGTCCAATGGGTCCCAAGAGGCCTTCACCTTATCGTAGAAGTAGGATCTCGGTTTTCAATAAGGCCGATGCTTGTAACCCGGCCAACAGCATGTAATAATGGTTTGCCCCATCAAAGCGGCCATTTAATTTATTTTAATAAAACTTAAACTTTTGCCTATTATTGCACTTGCTTTATTTCTACTTCTCCGAGTCACTTCTACGATTCGCTAAATGGTAAGTTTGGAGTCCAACTTGTCTTACAGGGCTGCTCCCACAACATACTAAGCTCAAAAGATGAGTTTGGAGTCCAACACTTGGTTCGACGTTACTTTATCCGCTTGTAAATAAGAAAGTGCGGGGCAGCTCACCATTCGGAATTTCTCCTACAACTCATTAATTCTCACAACTCATTAATTCTCTTAACAACAAGTTTGGAGTCCAACACTTGGTTCGACATTGCATTAGCCGCTTGCAAATAAGCAAGTGCAGGGCAGCTCACCATTCGGAATTGCTCCTACAACTCGTTAATTCTCTTAACAACAAGTTTGGAGTCCAACACTTGGTTCGACGTTGCCTTAGCCGCTTGCAAACAAGCAAGTACGGGGTAGCTCACCATTCGAAATTGCTCTTACAACTCATTAACTCTCTTAATAATAAGTTCGGAGTCTAACACTTGGTTCGACGTTGCCTTAGCCGCTTGCAAACAAGCAAGTGCAGGGCAGCTCACCATTCGAAATTTCTCCCACAACTGTTGAACCTCTTCTCAACAAGTTCAGAGCTAAAACTCTTCCCTAGAGTTGCTCCTCAAACTTGTCTTCCAAATGGCTCTCTCCTAGAGCCAAGCTCTTCGCTCTGCTCGCTCCCAGAACAGACCTCTTCTCAACAAGTTCAGAGCTAAAACTCTCCCCTAGAGTTGCTCCTCAAACTTGTCTCCCAAACGGCTCTCTCCTAGAGCCAAGCTCTTCGCTCCGCTCGCTCCCAGAATGGACCTCTTCTCAATGAGTTCGGAGCTAAAACTCTCCCTTAGAGTCGCTCTTCAAACTTGTCTCCCAAACGGCTCTCTCCTAGAGCCAAGCTCTTCGCTCCGCTCGCTCCCAGAATGGACCTCTTCTCAACAAGTTCAGAGCTAAAACTCTCCCCTAGAGTTGCTCCTCAAACTTGTCTCCCAAACGGCTATCTCCTAGATCCAAGCTCTTCGCTCCACTCACCTCCAGAACGGACCTCTTCACAATGAGTTCAGAGCACGACTCTCCCCTAGAGTTGCTCCTTGGACTAGTCTTCCAAGAACGGACTTCCCCTAGAGCCATGCGAAGCTCTTCTCAACTTCATGAAGACGAAGATGTTGCGGGACTATCTTGACCTTGAAGAAGTATGATTCTCCAACTCATTTCTGAAGAGAACTTGTAGATCTTCGAGATAGCTTCGAAACAAGGGGTCACATGCCCCGATCTGACCTCCGCAGCACTAGGAACGTCGGTTACAATACAAATGTGAGAAAAGCTCTCCTAGACTTCGGCAACATGGGCCGAGCGTTCTTGCCACCGATGTCCAAATGTGAGAAAAAATCTCTTTTGGACTTCGGCAACATGCGCCGAGCTTCTTGCCACCGACGTCCAAATGTGAGAAAAAATCTCTCTTTGGACTTCGGCAACATGCGCCGAGCGTTCTTGCCACCGACGTCCAAATGAGAGAAAAAATCTCTCTTGAACTTCGGCAACAGCCGCCGAGCGTTCTTGCCACCGAAGTCCAAATGCGAGAAGAAATCTCCTAGATTTCGGCAACGTGTGCCGAGCGCTCTTGCCACCAAAGCTCAAATTGGAGAAAAATCTGCCTTAAGATCCTCACTCAAATCAAGAACAACGGTAGTGAATAAAGCAAAAAGAGAGAGTCAACGGTCAACTTTGACCAAGTCAGCAGTCAACTATTGACTGCCACGTGTCAAGCCGCCGAAGTCCTCTCCTGGTTCGGAAATGCAATTCGAGCGCTCTTGCCACCGACCATGAAACGAGAGAAAAATTTATCAAAAAAGTCAACGGTCAACCATTGACCGCCACGTGTCAAGTCACCGAAGTCTTTCCTAGTTCGGAAATGCAATCCGAGCGCTCTTGCCATCAGAGCCCAAATTAGAAAAAAATTTTGCCTCGAAATTCGTGCTCAAACACGATCTGTGGCTCAGATACAAGCAATCAAGCAAAAAAAAGAGGGGGGGGGGGGGAATAAACTAAGGGGTTAATGGGTCGGTTTGGACCCGTTATAGGACCCAAACCCGTCAACCCCCTTCTTCTCCACTCTCCCGCCGAAAACAAACAGAAAAAAAAGAATCCAACTATCACAGCCAAGCTCAGCCATCGTCGAGCTCCACTGCTACCGAGCTCCACCAAACTCCACTTCCGCCGAGCTCCATCCCCAAGCTCCATTGCACTCAAGTTCTCCAAGGCCGAACTCGCCACCGCCATGGCCTCGCCTCCACCATGGTTTCGTCGAACCCATCACCTTCGACGAAGCTACGCCGAGCTCCGCCAAATCCACTTCCGCCGAGCTCCGCTCCCCAAGCTCCGTCTAGCTCGAGTTCTCCAAGGCCGAACTCGCCACTGCCATGGCCTCGCCTCCACCATGGTTTCGTCGAAACCATCACCTTTGACAAAGCTACGCCGAGCTCCTCCTCCATCTTCATCAAAGCTCCGAACCCAAACCTCCTTCGTCGAGCTCAACCTCGACACCACCACCGTCGAGCTCCACCGCCGAGCTGGTCTTCACTATCTCTGAGCCAAGCCTCGCCGAGCTCCATCTCTAATGTCGAGCTCGCTAATCCACCGAGCTCACAAGCTTCGAGCTCCCCTCAACCGCTGAGCTCCACACCTCGCCGCCGAGCTCCGACGAGCTCTTCGCCACTGCAGTCGAGTTCCTTCGCTGCCGAAGTCGTGAAGCTCGCCGTCAAAATCCGAGCGTTCTCGTCACCGGAGCCCAAATGAGAGAAAAAAGCTCCCCTTCACGAGCTCCTCGTCGAGCCCCCTTGCCGAACTCGTCTCCACGTCGAGGAAACCCATGCCGAACACCTCCTACACTGTGTCGAGTTCCGAACTACTCGCCGAAGCTCGAGCTCCCCTCCTCTGTTGTCAACCTCACCAACTCTCCATCACAAGCTCTGACGCCGAGCTTCTTCGACTCCATGCTTCTCCTCGACTCCAAAGCTCATCTCGACTGAAGCTCCTTCGAACCCAACGTCGAAGTCCCTTCTCCTTCGAACCCAACGTCGAAGTCCCTTCTCCTTCGAACCCAACGTCGAAGTCACTTCTCCTTCGAACCCAACGTCAAGCTCATCTCGACCGAAGCTTCTCCTCGCCGAAGCTCGAGCTCCTCCATGAGTGCCGACGTCGAGCTTCCCTCGTACGAGCTCCACGAGCTTTACTCTCCGCAGAAGCATTGAAGAAAAAGGGAAGAAGGAAGAACAGGGCGGGAGAAAGAAAGAGAGAAAAAAATAATAATAAAAAATTTTGGGGTCGGCGTTGAGTTAGTCAACGCTTGCCAACAATTCTTGCCACCGACCCTCACATTGGAGAAAAAAATGTCCTCCTCCCCATGCGCGCTCGATTGATCGTGATCGACGCACCAGATCGCTCCATGTCATCAGGTATTAATTTATTTATTTATTCATTTATTTAATTGAATTAATTATTTAAAAAATCCTAAAAAATATTTTAAAATCGGAAAAAAATTAATTAAAAATTTCTAAAAATAATTATTAATTCAGAAAAAATTTAAAAATTCTGAAAATATAATTATTAAATTAGAATAATTAATTAATATTTTTGAAAATTAATTATTTAAATTCGGAAATTGAATAAAAAATTCGAAAAAATTTAGAAAAATCTGGAAAAATCACAAAAAAACCAGGAAAATCTGAAAATAATTTTGGGAATTTTACAAGCTCAGATTGACACCGTTACACCTCGAGCAAAATCCAAACTCCCTTAAGAACTCCGATAAAATCCCGTACGCCATTAGAACAACAAAACTACTCTTCAAAGGCTGTTAAACTCAGTATTCGGGAGTGGGGGGCTCATGATATGGCTAAAAATAGGATTAAATTGGGATCATTCAAATCGAACGCGAATCTTAAAGCTCTCAGGGGTAAAATGGTAATTTCACCTGCAAACGAACTCGAAATGGGAACTGAGTCTTTCTTCAAAGCCTAATAACCCATAAACGGATCTGTCCTATTAGGTATGGGTCCCAACCCGTTACAAACCAGTTCAGAAGGATAAAGAAGAATTCAGATTCATAATTATCCCTAAGAGGTGGTTTTAGCCGCTTCTATCCATTCATACAGAGAAATAGAGATTTGTTCTTATCTCGAAACAGATCCCTAAGGCGACTATAAAAACCCCTCTCCCCCACCATAAGAAGGTAATCAATATTTTCCTACATAAAGCTCTTTCATAATCTTCCTGATTATTGACAAAAGCATCGGAAGGTGCGTCGCCGGGATCCATCTCGATGTATCGCATTTTTTGCAGGTTCGGGGCAGCAGCAAGAAACAAGTCAATACATTGGTGAAGGTCAACAGGTTTGCCTAATTCGTTTTCTCAAGAATCCACAAATTCATCTTTTTGCTCCCACACCGAAATTAGCAGCAACAATAACCAAATTTAGAAAAAATTAAATTCATATTTGGAAAGAAACTAATAAATTCATATTTGGAAAGCCAATGTGTATATGCAAAGAAACTAATAACTGATGTCGTTATTCAAAATAACGGCATCAGTTATGAGAATGCCGTTTTTGGAAAGAACGACATATGATATTCGAATTTTCAGACTTGCAATTTTTTCTCACAATTGAGACTATATGCTTCTTTAAATAAAAATAACCCATGTTGTTACTCCAAAAAACGGAATGAGAGTTTTTTTTTTAAAATAGATGCCGTTATTGGGGAAAACGGCATGGAAATTACCTATACTGTTATTTCCAATAACGTTTTCTGCTGACGTGTCCAAAACTGGATCAGTTTGCTAATTATTTTCGAAAGTGGGTCAGAGCACTAAATAGTTTCAAAAAGTGGGTCAGTACGGCAAAAAATTCTTTTCTAGTTTGCACCAGTTGATTTTTATAAGAAACTTATTACTTTCTGCACTAAATTTAAATTTTTGTTCACTTAAATCACTAATTTTCAAACTTATGGAGCTTTAATAGAATAGGTAAGGATAATTTCAGAATTAATTCTAGCAATTTAAAAGTTAATGCGCAGTGCTAAGTGAAAATCAATAATGATGGAAAATTTCTTTTGCGTTTTGAAAAGAGTTTTTTGAAGATTAGAATGTAAAAGCTGTTTGGTAATAATTTTTTATGAAAACAGTTTTTTTTAAATGAAAGTATAATGTATGTATAGATTTGGTTGTATGTATATACTATATACAGTATATATACTCTGATATGTATACATATACATACATACTGATATATAATAATATAAAATATTTTATTATAATAAATATATTTAATAACATACTTATATATAATAATATATAATAATTATAATAATATATATGTAATAATAATATATTCAAATTATATATTAAACAATTTATTATAATAATAATAAATTATATAATAATATATATAATAATATATAATAGTAATATATAATAATAACAATATATATTATAATAATAATAGATTATTATAATAGTATATATAAAATAGTATATATGAAATAATAATATATATAAAATAGTATATATGAAATAATAGTATATATAAAATAGTATATATAAAATAATAATATAATATAATATATATTAATAATATAATATAATAATAGTATATATAATAATAATATAATATAATAATAGTATATATAAAATAGTATATATAAAATTGTATATATAAAATAATAATATATATAATAATCATATAATATAATAATAGTATATATAAAATAGTATATATAAAATAATGATATATTATAATAATTGTGTATTATATAATAATATGAAATAATAACATATAATAATTATAATAATATATATGTAATAATAATCTATTATAATTATGTATTAAACAATTTATTACAATAATAATAAACTATATAATAATATATATAATAATATATAATAGTAATATATGAAAAATTATATATATATATATATATATATATATATATATATATATATATATATATATATATATATATATATATATATATATATATATATATATATATATATATATGTTAAAAAATATTATATATATATATATATTAAAAAATAAAAATAATAATATAATCTCTATCTCTAATATTATAATGGGAGAAGGCCTTAGTGTCATTTGTAAATATTTATCATTCTACTAACCCGTGTAACACACGTGCATAACTATTATAAAGGAGGACCTAGGTTCAAATCAAGACTACATAAAAAAATTTATCTTAGAAAACTATATTTATTAAAACGTATATATATATATTATAATAATAGTATATTATATAATAATATATATAATAATATATAATAGTAATATATTATATATTAGTATATATACTAATATATAATAGTAATATATTATATATTAGGGAAAAAGGGGTATGAGCAACTTGCTCATTTAGTAAATAAGCAATTGATGATGTGGCACACATGTGATTGGAAAATTCTTAAAAGTGTTAGTTGTCCAATGTATCACATGCATGCCACATAATCAATTGCTCATTTGCTAAATGAGCAAGTTGCTCATATCCCTTTTACTCTATGTATTAATATATATAATAATATATAATATTAATATATAATAATAATAATATATATAATAATAGTATATATAAAATAGTATAAATAAAATAATAATATATATAATAATAATTTAATAATAATAATAGTATATATAAAATAATATATATAAAATAATAATATATTATAATAATTGTATATTATATAATAATATAAAATAATTTATTATAACAAACATATTTAATTATATACATATATATAATAACATATATATAATAACATATAATAATTATAATATATATGTAATAATAATATATTATAATAATATATTAAATAATTTATTATAATAATAATAATATGTATAATAATATATAAAAGTGATATGGCTAAAATTGGGGTTAAATCGGGACCGTCCAGATCGAGCACGAATCTTGAAGCACGGGGGTAAAAAGGTAATTTCACATACAGATGGATCCAAAACAGGTATTGGGTCTCCACCTCACGAAACCAACCGCCCGCGAATAGATCCGCTCCAACTGGGCGCGGGTTCCGACCCGATACAAGCCCAGTCCACCAAGGGAGAATCAAGCCACTGATTTGATTAGATCAAATCAATAAGCTTGATTTGCTCCCACCAGGGAATCAAGGCCTACTTTCCTAAAACAGAATAGGAGGATTTTACTCCTAAATGTTAGCCAGGAAATCAGGACCCTGATCATTCCAAAGGCGACTATAAATATGACCCCTCTACCACCAAGACCAGGTTAATCACTTTTTCACCACTTAAGCTCTTTCTTAATCTTTTACTGATTACTGACAAGAGCGTCGGAGGGTGCGTCGCCGGAATCAACCCCGGTGTCTCGCACTTCCCTGCAGGTTGCGGCGGGAGCAAGAAGGGCGAGTCAGCTGTTCGGGTTTTCCTCGGATCCACAAATTCTATCTGTTTACCCCCACACCGAAATCAGCGGTAACAGATTGGCGCCGTCTGTGGGAAACCCACACGAACAGTCTCAGTCCATTCTCCGCCTTCCTCTGCAGCCATGCCGCCGAAGAAGAACAGATCCAGAGGGTCGAACCGTGGGGGCAACCCCACCGACCCGGCGAATGAAGCTCCGGTCAACCCTATCCTTCAGTCCAACCTCCCTCCGCTGACCCAGCAGGTCCCACCTCCTCCTCCTCCTCAGCAGCAGCCCAACAACGGTCCGTCCGGTCATAACGGTCGGAAGGAGAAGCAGCCAGTCAATCCGGGCCACGTCTCGGTCCACAATGGGTCCTCGGACTCAATGGCTTCCCATCACCCCGACCTCCGCATTACACTCCAAAACCGCCATAAGGACGACGACCTCCGTACCCATCTTGACGAGAGGCGGGCCCGAGAGGGAGCCTCCCGCCAGCGTCAAGGTGAGCGGTCGCCACGTCGTCGGGACGGCAGAAGGTCCCCGGAACGCAGAGGCCGAGCGGCGTCCCCTAAGCGCCGAAGGAGGAGGTCCCGGTCCCCCAGGGATCGGCGCCATCCGAGGGACCGAGATATGCCCATCAGCCGAGCCGAGTTCCTCCAGTTTCAAGAGACCGTTCTGCAAGCCCTCAATCTCCGACAGAACGCCCAGAATGCTCAGAGGGTTCCGACGCCCCCCAGGGATCCCAGTCCCCGGCACCGAACCCGGAGTCCTTCCCTGGCTCCCAGCCGACAGTAACGACAACAGAGTCCTCGGCGCTCCCAGGAGTACCGACGCCGCAGTCCACACTCCCCTTCCTACGAAGAGGAGTCCGGAGGGTCGTACGACTACCAGCGGAGGGACGACGCCCTCATCCGCCGTATCCATGAGGTGGAGAGGCGCATCGGCCACATGGACAGGGAGGAAGAGTCCCGAGCCGGGACCTTCCGTCCTAGCCGACCCCCCTTCTCGCGGTCGATCATGGAGGCCCACATACCGAGGAACTTCAAACCGCCACAGTTTGAAACATACTCTGGGGAGTCCGACCCAGTCGACCACGTCGAGAGCTTCAAGACCCTGATGCTGATCCATCAAGCTTCCGACGCAGTGCTCTGCAGGACCTTCCCTGCCACCCTCCGGGGGTCGGCTCGGGAATGGTATTCTAGGCTCGCCCCCTCGTCCATCTTCTCATTCGAACAGTTTGAGACACTGTTCATTACTCACTTCGTGAGTAGCCGACGAGCCGAGAAGACGAGTCTTTCCTTGCTGAACCTGCGGCAGGAGAAGCAAGAAAAGTTACGGGACTATGTGAAAAGATTTACCGCGGAAGTCAGGTCAATTGCCTCCTTGGACCAGTCCGTGGCTACCGTGGCGTTCCAGTCGAACGTCCTTAACGCCAACCTCCGATCATCCCTGGCCAAGAAGCCCCCGCATGACTTCGCCGACCTCCTCCTGAGGTGCGAGAAGTACATCCGGGCGGAGGAGGCCGAAGCCCTTCCGAGCTTCGGGGGCACCGCCGCGGGGTCAAAGAGGAAGGCGACGGGAGAAGAAGGGTCCAAGAAAGCTCAGAAGGACATGGGCGGTCAGCGCCGCCCTCCCCCCAGGTTCGAGAAGTTCACTCCCCTCACCACTAATGTCTCTACTATCCTCATGGAGGTGGAGAAGGAGGGAATCATTCCTCCGGCCCCAAGGATGCACACTCAGGCGAAGAGGAGGAACAAAGATAAGTGGTGTCGTTACCACCGAGACCATGGGCACGACACAAATGACTGCCGAGCACTAAGAGATGAGATCGAAGCACTCATTCGGAGGGGGCAGTTGGCCAAGTTCGTGAAAGGTAACGATCGAACAGATCGGAACTCACCTCCCCCTCGGGGGGCTAACAAGCGCTCCGAGCGGCGTGAGGAGACACCCGAGTTCGAAGAAGAACGGGTTCTGCACCTGATCCACGGAGGCCCAATGGGGGGCTCCTCTAATTCCTCCCGAAAGGCCTTCGTCCGGGAAGTCAACTCGGTCCACAGTGCCCCTCCCCCGAAGGGTCTCGGCGTCCCTGTGTCTTTCTCCGATGCCGACCTTGAAGGAGTCCGAACCCCCCATTGCGATGCCCTCGTTATCGACCTCCGCATGGCCAATTTCAAGGTGCAGAGGATTTTGGTGGACAATGGGAGTTCGGTCAACATCCTATTCCTCTCGGCCTTTCAAGGCCTGCAGCTGTCCCGGGACCGTCTTAAGCCGGCCGGTTATACTCTCCACGGGTTCACGGGGGTCCCGGTAACCGTCGAAGGGGTGATAACCCTAGACGTTACTGCGGGAAGCACCCCTACTACCCGGACCGAGCCGATGGACTTCATGGTCGTCGACGTCCCGGCAGCATACAATGTCATCCTAGGCCGTCCCGGCCTAGCCGCTCTTGAGGCTGTCCCCTCGGCATACCACTTGAAGATGAAATTCCCCACTCGCTCGGGAGTAGGGGAAGTCAGGGGAAGCCAGGAAACAGCTCAGAAGTGCTACATGACTTCCACCGGGGGACCAGTGCTCTCGCTCGAGACAATAGAGATTCCCGAGCCGAAGGCCCGTCCAACGTCCGAGCCGGCGGACGAGTTAGAAGAAGTACTCTTCTCCGACGAGGATCCGAGCCGAAAATTCCTCGTCAGCAAGTCTTTGCCGACCGTGCTGTTCTCCGACTTGGTAAGGTGCATCCGGGATAACCACGACCTATTTGCTTGGTCGGCCGCGGATATGCCCGGCATCTCCGAGGACTTGCTCGTCCACCGCCTAAGCGTCGAACCGGGGTGCAAACCGGTTCAGCAGAAGAGGCGAAAGTTCGCTCCCGAGCGACAGCAAGCAATCAAGGAGGAAGTGGATAAGCTGCTGAAGGCCAAGTTCATCCAGGAGGTGAATTATCCCGAGTGGCTGTCGAATGTTGTAATGGTCAAGAAGTCCAATGGCTCATGGAGGATATGCATCGACTTCACTGACCTCAACAAAGCGTGTCCAAAGGATCCCTTCCCTCTCCCGAACATCGACACCCTAATCGACGCCACCTCGGGCCATGAGCTCCTCAGCTTCATGGATGCCTTCTCGGGGTACAACCAAATCCGGATGTTCCCTCCAGACATCCCGAAGACCTCCTTCGTCACCGACCAAGGCCTCTACTGCTACCGAGTAATGCCGTTCGGTTTGAAGAACGCGGGCGCCACCTACCAGCGCCTCGTCAACAAGGTCTTTCAGCATCAGATCGGCCGAAACATGGAGGTGTACGTTGATGACATGCTCGTCAAGAGCATCCGCGGCACCGACCATGTAGCCGACCTCCAGGAGGCTTTCGGTGTGTTGAGGAAGTACAACATGCGGCTAAACCCGAACAAGTGTGCGTTCGGAGTCTCCTCTGGCAAGTTCCTCGGTTTCATGGTGAGCCAGCGGGGAATTGAAGCCGACCCCGAAAAGATTAATGCCATATTAGACATGGCCCCGCCTCGGAATGTCAAAGAGGTGCAGAAGCTCACCGGTCGGCTCGCAGCCATCGGTCGGTTCCTCTCCAAGTCGGGGGAAAAGTGCCTCCCCTTCTTCAAAGCACTCCGGGGCGCTAAAGGATTTGAATGGGGCCCGGCACAGCAAGAATCGTTCGACCAGCTGAAAGCCTATCTGGTGAACCCCCCTCTGCTCAGTAAGCCAATCCCGAGCGAGCCTCTCTTCATCTACTTGGCCGCTTCCGAGCAGACCCTGAGCGCTGTCTTGGTAAGAGAAGAGGACCGGACCCAAAGGCCCATTTACTACGTGAGCAAGGTGCTTCGGGACGCCGAGCTCCGCTATCCGAGGATAGAGAAGATAGCCTACGCCCTGGTCATGGCAGCAAGAAAACTTCGGCCCTACTTCCAGTCTCACTCGGTCGTCGTCCTCACCGATCAACCCCTCAAGCAAGTCCTCCACAAGCCCGAAACCTCGGGCCGGCTGATGAAGTGGTCCATAGAGCTGAGTCAGCACGACATCTCCTATCAGCCTCGGACGGCAATTAAGTCACAGGCTCTCGCCGACTTCATTGTAGAGTCCACCATCCCTGAGGTCGGCCACGTTCCGAATGGGCCCCCCATTTGGACAGTCTTTGTAGACGGATCCTCTTGCAGTGAGGGAAGTGGCGCCGGCATTATCCTGAACGGCCCTGACAGCTTCGTCCTGCAGTACGCGATCCGCATGAACTTCAAGGCCTCGAACAACGAGGCGGAGTATGAGGCTCTCATAGCTGGCCTCGGACTCGCACGAAGTGCTGGGGCGCAGCGCCTTCGGATTCACAGTGACTCCCAACTAGTCGTGAACCAGGTCTTGGGCGAATATGAGGCCAGGGACGAGCGAATGGCGAAGTACCTCGCCAAGGTCCGGGACCTCATGGGCCGGTTCGAAGAAGCCATCATCCAACGGGTCCCCCGGGAGGAGAACTCACAAGCTGACGCTCTCTCCAAGTTGGCCTCGTCTTCTCTGCAAGGCCTCGAACAGACCGTACTGATTGAAGTCCTCTCTAAACCGAGCATCGAAGACGAGACACCTCGCTTGGTGGAGTCATTGCCGGTCATGCTGCAGGACAATTGGATGAAGCCACTGGTAGAATTCTTAAGGGATGGAGTTCTGCCCTCAGATCCCAAAGAAGCACGCCGAGTCAGAACCCGGGCCGAGCGATATGTCTTGATCGAGGGCATTTTATACAAGCGCTCCTTCTCTCAAATAGATGGCCGACCTTACCTAAGGTGCCTCTCCCCGGATCAGGCCGAATATGCCCTACAGGAGCTTCATGAAGGCATCGGAGAGGCACACTCCGGATTTAGGTCTTTGGCCCGGAAAGCTTTGAACTATGGGTACTTCTGGCCGACCCTTCTTCGGGATGCCGAGCGACATGTTCGGCAGTGCAGCTCCTGCCAGAGACACTCCAGCATCCGACGCCTCCCTCAGGCCAACCTCACCTCCCTATCAAGCCCTATCCCCTTCGCGATGTGGGGAATGGACTTACTAGGACCTTTCCCACCGGCTCCGGGTCAGCTCAAGTTTTTAGTCGTAGCCATCGACTACTTCTCGAAGTGGGTCGAGGCCGAGCCCCTCGCCACTATAACTGAGAACAAAGTGGTGCAGTTCTTCTGGAAGAGCATCATATGCAGATTCGGCATCCCCCGCGTCCTCGTGACGGACAATGGGACTCAGTTCACCGGCACAGCATTCCGAGCCCTATGCGACGACCTCGTCATTCAACAGCGCTTCTCGTCCGTCTCACACCCTCAGTCGAACGGGCAGGCCGAGAACGCTAATAAGCAGATCCTCGCGGGAATCAAGAAGAGGTTGGACAAGTGCTCCAAAGGATTGTGGGTCGACCAACTCCCTAATGTGTTGTGGAACTACCGCACAAGCAAGCGGACGCCCACCGGAGAGTCCCCTTTCAGCCTTACCTATGGGGCCGAGGCCGTGATACCCCTCGAGGTCGGAATTCCTTCCCCTCGGCTCATAGCCTATGACGAAGCGCAGAATGCCAGGGACCTCAGAGGAAACTTGGACCTGATAGATGAACTGAGGGAAAGGGCATCGATTCGGCAACAGAATTACAGAAGGAGAGTGGAGCTAGCATACAATAAGAAGGTCCGACCCGCCAACCTTGAGCAAGGAGATTTGGTGTTGAGAAAGCTAGCCATATCCCTCCCCAGTCAGAGGAGCAAGCTAGCTCCGAATTGGGAAGGGCCGTACCGAATCACAAAGGTTGTCCGGCCTGGGGCATACCGGCTCGAAGACATGGATGGCAGAGAGCTTCCGAGGACCTGGAATGCCGACCACCTCCTGAAATACCAAGAGAACGCTCCGGCGCCTCTCTAAGTAATCCGAGGTGTCGAACCATTCCTATCCTCCAACTTGTAACCCATTTTTCTCAAATTGTATTATGTAAAACGGTTCGCCGTCAAATATCAATAAAGAAAGCTCTGTTATGTTTATGAATATGCATGTCACTCTTCCCTCTTATCACCTACGTTTTATGTTGCGACCTCAACCAATGGTTCGGAGTCCACGTTCGGCTCGGCCTCTTTCCCTCAGTTTGTCCCCGGACGGACTAGAGGCGGACCGCCATTCAGAACTGCTCCCACAGCCGTTGAACTATACCGATGGTTCGGAGTCCAACACTCGGCTCGACTTTACCTCCTCGGCTCGTCTCCGGACGAACCAGGGGTAGATCGCCGTTCGGAATTGCTCCCACAGCCGTTGAACTATACCGATGGTTCAGAGTCCAACACTCGGCTCGACTTTACCTCCTCGGCTCGTCTCCGGACGAACCAGGGGTAGATCGCCGTTCGGAATTGCTCCCACAGCCGTTGAACTATACCGATGGTTCGGAGTTCAACACTCAGCTCGACTTTACCTCCTCGGCTCGTCTCCGGACGAACCAGGGGTAGATCGCCGTTCGGAATTGCTCCCACAGCCGTTGAACTATACCGATGGTTTGGAGTCCAACACTCGGCTCGACTTTACCTCCTCGGCTCGTCTCCGGACGAACCAGGGGTAGATCGCCGTTCGGAATTGCTCCCACAGCCGTCGAACCCCGTGACAACCCCGAGGGCAAACACTTGGTTAAATTCCTGCCCTAAAGATTGCCTTCCGGAAATCCCCTACGTTGTGGCGAGCGCTCGGCTCGCATTCAGTCCGATCCTCGTCACGGAAACGGGGGAAAACAAGGAGGATGGACCTACCCTTCGATCGGAGTCCGAGCAAGTGCCATTCCGAGCCCATAAACGGAGAAAATCCACCTTCTCCTCAACTTCCGCGCCTGATCTCAATCAGACGGCCCAGATCTCGCCCAGATCACTAAAAGACAAGATAGTGTTTTCTTGGGAGCTATGCCCGTCCCGAGATGCGCGTATTCATCCAGCGGTCCGCGTTGCGCCACGTCGCTCGACTCGTTAAAGTTCCCTGCCTTCGGTCGGCAGCCGAGCAAGTGCCATTCCGAGCCCGTAAACGGAGAAAATTCCCCTTCTCCTCAACTTTCGTGCTTGATCTCAATCAGACGGCCCGGATCTCGCCACCTGCGCAAAACGACAAGATAGCGTTTTCTCGGGATCTGAGCCGCCTCGAGATCCGTGCTTACAATCAGCGGCTCAGATTTTGCCACCTCCGCTAAACGACAATATAGCACTTTCTTGGAAACAGAGCCGCCTGGGAGTTCGTACCGCGCCACGTCAGAGTCGCTAAACGACAGAATGACATACGTATAGTGGCCAGTTCAGTCCAATGACCTCGCCGACGGAACCGACATGCTCGGTTCAAAGACCTCGGCGTAGAAAACACAGTCATAAGCAAGAAAAAAGCACAGAGCAATAAAAAATATTTTATTAAACAGCCAGGCCGAAATACAAAGCACATCTGTCCCATGGTTACAAAGTGTTCACAAGCAAGATACACTTCCGGCCAACAACACTTGGTGTTCAAAAAGAAATATCTTCACTCAATTCTTCGGCCGACCGCTCGTTCTCCTCGACTGACAGCTCCTCTGCATCCCCCCGGAGCTTCGCCATTACAGCCCGCAAGTACTGCATCTCCGAGAGCAAGTCATCCCGCTCGGCAATAATCTTCGACTGGATGTGCCGAATGCTTTTGACCCGAAGAGCGCTGCTGAATGCGGTCTGCGAGTCGTCATCCTCTCCTGCGGGGCTCAGCTCGACGATCTTGTTCTCCAAGCGTTGGACCTCGGCTTCCCGGAGACTGAGAACCAACGAAAGGTGGTCCCACTCACTCTCGGCTCGGTGTAACTTCAGATCGGCGCTCCTGGGGCTCAGAACCACCGTTCCAGAGGTTCCCCCGGATTCGGCGTCACCTTTCGAACGGTTGGAGTCCGAGCTGTGGATCGTCACGATGAGCTGAAAAGAAGGGAAAGAGAATAACGCAAGTTCAATACTCCGCCGAAGTCCAACACACTTGCAAAACGTTCTAAGGAAACTTTCAAAATTCACATTCAGATGTAATGGTATTACAAATGGCCGAACCGACCCTACAATTAAACTTTACAACAATCAACGGAAGTAAAAAACAACGAGGTCAAGATCTCCTCGGAAGGGGAATGCTTCGGTTTAGGGATACGCGAGAACGACGAGGTCTGCCCTCCGAGCTCGATCCTAAACCAACGAAACGCGTCCCCCCTTCGCTGCTAGCCCTGACCACGGCACCTGCCGAGGCCCCGCTCGACGAGACAGCCGCGCTGCTCTGCGCGTCAGCCGGACTCCGCCTGGTCATAGGCGAGCGTGTCGCAAGCTCATAAAACGAAATCCCCTTCTCACTTTCTTCGCGGGTGCACGAAGTACTGCGAACGTTAGCCCTCTCCGGCGCGGGCTTGAGCGACGCGATCTCCTCCTCCAATTCGACAATCCTGTCTCTAAGAACGTCGTCCCTCGCCGACCTCATCGGGCGAGAAGGCCTTGACGAGCCGGAGGCATTAGCACCTTCGGCAGCGAGCCGACGGAAGTGGGTGACCTCAATTCCCCTATCTATCGTGATCCTTCTGAGCCTGTCGACGTCGGCCACTAGCCTCTTGCGCTCGGCCAACGCCTTCTCCAGCTCGGAGGCCAGCTTCACTGCTTCCGCCGAGCGTTCCCTCTCCGCCAATTCCAGGTGTCGGACCTCTGCCAGAAGATCGGCATTCCTCTGCTCGGCGGCGATTAGTTCCCCGCGGAGCCGCTCGACTTCCCCTTCGGGACAAGGGGCTGGGTAGTGCTTCCGCAGCTGATACAGCTCGCGGCACTGCCTCCGTAGAACTGCCTTCACCTCCTCCGCCTGGCCGAGCAGAAGAAACTGCCTCTGTCGGCTGTCCTTGAGCTCACGTTTCATTTTGGCCAACTCCTTCCGGAGGCAGACGAGCTCCGTGACCGGACCAAACTTCACCTGAAAAGTAGAGATAAATCCGATACCCAACACTCGGAAACACACAAATCCAAAGCTCAACACTTGGACAAATTTTGGCCAAACAAAATATTTTCATTTCAAAATCATAGTGAAAGCTTTACACTAGCGGTGGCCAGTCCGCGGTTAGGCTTACAAAACAAAAAAGACAAAAAAGAAGACAACCGAGTCAGGGGTCGACCTTTTTGCCGCTCGGGTCCGTCGACCCCTCGGTCTTGTCCTCGCCACCGTCCTCCCCTTCGCCTTCGCTCCAGCTCTCCTCCTCGGAGCCGTCCACCTTCTCCCCCTCGACCTCGGACCCCGCAGGACCCTCGACGACTTCCGTCTCTCCCACAGGCCCGAGCATCCCCTCGGGCACGCCCTCCTCCCCTTCCACGGGGTCGTAAAAGTGGTAGGAGGAGATGTCGAAGCCCGGGTTCCTGGCGGCTATGTGGGTCAGCGCTCGACCGTAGGCTTCCTCTATGTTCTGGAGCATATGCTGAGCGGCCTCCTCCTGCACGGCCTTCTTCACCCGCTTCACCTTCTTCTGGTGCTTGGCCTGGGTCCTCTCGGCCCTCTTCTGGGCCTTCTCCGCCTCCGACCGAGCGGTGACCAAGGCCTCCTTCAGTTCGGCGACCTCCTTCTCCGCGGCCTCAAGTTTCGCCGCCGTGTCCTTCGACAGCTGAATGGACTGAGCCAGCTGTCCCTCCAACCCCTTCACCTCGGCAGACCTCTTCGTCGAGAGAAGCTGCTCGGCATCAAGCCGCTGCGTAACCTTGACGCGCTCCGCCCTCTCCCGTTCCTTCTCCTGCTCCTTGCTCGCCATCTCCTCGACCAAGAAGTTGAAGTGGCAGAGGGTCTGGAAAAGAGCGACGGATTAAAATCCGAACCCAAACACTTGGTGCCAAAAATAAAAAGGAAAAAGGGGGAGAAGAACTCAAGGGGAGAAAAGCCAAAGAGAAAGAACCCGGTCAACTTACCGACATAGTGTTCCGAGCGATCTGCATCACGGCGTCCCCTGCTTGCCCGGCCTTCAGGGTCGCTCGGTCCTTCGGGGTCGGCAGGTGCTTCACGGCCTCCATACAGATGTTGCCATCGCCCAAGAAGCCGTCGACCTGCATGACTTGCCAGTCGGGGACGAAGATCTGTTTGTGACGCTCGGTCAGGATCTTCTCCGCCTCGGCAGTCAGGGGCGGAACTTGGAGGGACAACACCTCCGTCACGCCGAACGTGCCGATCGACGGACCAGGAGCGTCCCCCTTCGGGGTCGGTATCGGTGCATCCGGGGCGGGCGGGTCGAAGACCTGGACCTCCGCAGGGTCAGGGACCGCGACCTTCGGCTGCTCGGCGGTCTTCGCAACCGAAGGCTTCTTCGCTGGCCGGCTCTCCTGAGTCTCCGCCGCCGACCTCTTCTTCTTCTCCTGCTCCGAACGACCCTTCGCCATCAGGGCTCTGTAGTCCATCTTCATCGTCTCTGCAAAAGCCGAACGAAAAAACTTAGATAAATTTTCATGAGCTTTAAACGATAAGTATAAATACCAGAAGCGTACGAGGGTCGATCGGACTGAGACCCCCACGGAACAGATCCCCCTCTGTAATATCTTTCCAACTCATGGTTGGCAAAGCGAGGAGCCTCCTCCGGACCTCGGCCTCTCCCTCGTTCAGTGGCACCTCCTTCTTGGTGCGCTTGGGCAGGCCCTCCGTCTCCCAAACCGCCGGTATCACCCACGGCGTCAGGGATCGGACGAGGAAGTACTTTGTCTTCCAGTGTTTGATCGAGTCCGGATTCTCGATCAGTTTCACGCCCGGCCGGGGCGACAGGTAAAACCTCTGTTCTTCCTTCCTCGGCTGGCAGGGTCGGTAAAGATTACGGAAGAGGAACATGCTCGGCTTAGCGCCAACCTCTTGGCATCGAAGGACGAAGGCTGTAACGTGCCTCCATGTGTTCGGCGCCAGCTGAGTAGGACTCAAACCGTAGAAGACCAAGACCTCGACCACGAACGGATGGAGGGGAAAGCGGAGTCCGGCGATAAGGGAATCGACCGGGAAGACACACACGTCTGGCGAACAGCTCGTGTTTGCTCGAAAACCCGGCCCAGGGAGAAGCAGGACATACTCTTGCGGGATCCGGAATCCCTCTCGGATCATCCGAAGGTCATCTTCGGTGAGCGACGAGATAGCATGGTCCACCTCGGAAACTTCCCTCGGCTCATTCTCCTCCACCAGTGGGGCTGTACCCTGAGTCACTTTCTCCAGGACGTCATCAGCGTAGTCCCGGACGCCGCCCACACTCGACAAGACGATGGGCTGCCGACCGAACGCCCCCGCCCTCTTCGGCGTCTCCACAATGGTGACCACAGCCTTGCCTATCCCGGACGGGGCCTCAACCTCCCTAGGCCGCTCGGCCACATCACCTTCTCTATCCGGGCGAACGACCTCCTGCTCGCTCGGCTCAGCCACACCCTTCCCTTTATCCCCTCGGCCAACGGTTTGTTCCGAGGCGGGGGTCTCAGTGATCTTAACCATTTCAAAGAGAGAAGGGATAGAAACTGACCTTGAAGTGACGTGTACGGTCGGAGAGTTCACCGGAGTCTACAAACGCTACCGCGACAGCCAGCAGCACCGCCAGAGAGCAGAAAACTTCGCAGCAAAGTGAAAACTGAGGAGAGAGAGTAAAAATGAAAAGTGAGACTTGGTCTAGGGGGGGTGAAGATTTATAGTAAAAACGGGACGTCCCTTGGACTCCCAAAGTGACTTTTGGGCCGCTCTCGAAACATCGCGAAGGCCCACCACCGCTGTCCCATCACCAAGTCAGCCAGCTCGACACCAGGGGATCTGAATCCGAGCTGCAAGCGAAACCTACATTACGGCTACAGGGTTCGGTCGGAATCCGTGCAAGTGCCTTTCCGAGCGCGTAAACGGAGAAAACTTACTTTCTCCTCAATACTCGTGTGTGATCCCAATCAGACGGCCTAGATCTCGTCAAGAACACTACACGACAAGATAGTGTTATCTCGAGAAACGCGCCCGTCTCAAGATACGCGCCAGCGTCGAACGACTCTGATTACGCCACGCCGCTCGGACGATCGAACCTTCGGATGCCTCGCCTACGTCCAAGGAAGGCAGTAAAATTTTGATTCAGTTTTGAGGCGCCGCCTTCGGCAAGCGCCCCCCCAGGTCCCGTGGCTCGGCCGGTATCCTACCGACCCACGGACCCCGGTCAGAAACAGATCGGCGCTCCTCTCGTCTCTAACTCCCCCGGGCTGACCCCCATCAGAAGCCATCAGCCCGGAAGGAAGACAGAGATGGGAGGGGACCCATCCACACTCAGGGATCGGGAGACACGCACCATTCCGAGCCAGTTGTTTGCAACTGGAAGACGCGGCCTGCCAGGAGGGCCCTAACCGCAGCGCCTTCACAGTTGCTAACAACAGGCTCGGACGGTCCAAAAGCCCGAGCTACAACAAGCGGGCTCGGATGGCCCGGAGATCGGTATTGGACATGGATCGTCACTCTCTCACCAAGGCCTCCGCTCACTCCGACGCTCGCTTCGGAGCCGCCAAAGAAAGCAGAAGATCTTGGTGAGAGAACGACCACCCGTCCTTCCGAAGAGGCCCACACCCCGGGTCCGGACTATTGTCGTCGACCCTACTGTCTTATTGCTCCCCGCTCCTAACACCCCCCATTCGGAGCAGTGAGGAATGGGGAAACAACAAGACAACAAGACGACTGCCCGTCCTTCCGAAGTAAATCCTCCCTCGGATCCGAACTACGGTCGTCACCACTACTACCTCGTTCCCCCCTTGCTCCTGACATCCACTTTGGGGCCGTCAAGAACAAAGGGAAAACCAGGTAGAAGGGCGACCACCTCCCCGGAACTCGAGAGAGAAACTACCCAAGGCTAAGTGCCCCCGAGGTCTGAGACTCTATGGTGATTGTGACAGAAATGGCAAAGAGAGTGGAGTACTTATAGCCAACCTTCAAGAACCAGTCATTATGACCCTCGGAAGTTGAAACGCCGCGTATTAATTAAGGGACTCATCCTTAATGACATTGGGAAGGCAGAACGCCGCGCAAGTCCCAGAGCACAATTAATACCATTGAGAACAGAACCATCCTGGACTGTCAGAAACCACAGGTCCTCGGTCGGCGTCCGAGCAAGTGCCTTTCCGAGCTCGTAAACGGGGAAAACCCACTTTCCCCTCAACTTTCGCGTCTGATCTCAATCAGACGGCCCAGATTGCGCCACGTGCGCTAAAAGACAAGATAGTGTTTTCTTGGGAGTTGCGCCCGTCTCGAGATACGCGCCAACATCCGACGGCTCAGATAACGCCACGTCGCTCGACTTGCCGAACACCACTGCCTTCGGTCGGCGTCCGAGCAAGTGCCTTTCCGAGCTCGTAAATGGAGAAAAAATGCCACCAATCAATCGCGACCGTTCGATCTCTCAAAAATTCGTGCTCCTGACGATGAATGGTCCAGATTGCGCCACGTGCGCTAAAAGACAAGATAGTGATTTCTTGGAAAACGCGCTACCATCCGATGGCTCAGATTGTGCCACGTCGCTCGGAACGCCGAACCCCCCAAGTCTCCGGTCGGCAGCCGAGCAAGTGCCTTTCCGAGCTCGAAAATGGAGAAAAACGCTGCCGAGCTACGACAGCCATCAGATCCTTCCGAAATTGGTGCTCGCCCATGATCAATGGCTCAGATCCAGCCACGCCATTAATCGGTATTTAAATCATTTTTTATTTATTTTTATCGTTTTATTTGTTTAAAATTTGCGAAAAAATTGCTAAAAATTCGGGAAAATTAGCTAAAAATTCTGGGAAATGATTGAAAATTCGGGGACACGCTTTCGAACCCCGGGGCAAACAATTATTACCCCGAATGCACCGCTAAAGTCCCCGAACGATTAGCAAACACATCGCAGAATTAAACAAGTACTTTGAAAAAAGTAGATAAAAGACTATCAGATACCCGACTCAGCTCAAGAGCGGCTCACCGCATCAAAAATTACCTCGTCGCCCCCTTTCTAGATTCGAAATCCCACATCTGGACTCCGATACAACTCCACCAGCCATTGAAACTACTGAACTACTCCTCAAAGCCTGATCACGCTCAGCCTTTAGGAGTGGGGGGCTCGTGATATGGCTAAAATTGGGGTTAAATCGGGACCGTCCAGATCGAGCACGAATCTTGAAGCACGGGGGTAAAAAGGTAATTTCACATACAGATGGATCCAAAACGGGTATTGGGTCTCCGCCTCACGAAACCAACCGCCCGCGAATAGATCCGCTCCAACTGGGCGCGGGTTCCGACCCGATACAAGCCCAGTCCACCAAGGGAGAATCAAGCCACTGATTTGATTAGATCAAATCAATAAGCTTGATTTGCTCTCACCAGGGAATCAAGGCCTACTTTCCTAAAACAGAATAGGAGGATTTTACTCCTAAATGTTAGCCAGGAAATCAGGACCCTGATCATTCCAAAGGCGACTATAAATATGACCCCTCTACCACCAAGACCAGGTTAATCACTTTTTCACCACTTAAGCTCTTTCTTAATCTTTTACTGATTACTGACAAGAGCGTCGGAGGGTGCGTCGCCGGAATCAACCCCGGTGTCTCGCACTTCCTTGCAGGTTGCGGCGGGAGCAAGAAGGGCGAGTCAGCTGTTCGGGTTTTCCTCGGATCCACAAATTCTATCTGTTTACCCCCACACCGAAATCAGCGGTAACAAAAAGTAATATATAATAATAACAATATATATTATAATAACAATAGAATATTATAATAGTACTAGGTTTGCCCATTGAAACGTGCCTACGGCACGTCTTTGGAACGGTGTACCTTATTTGATCATATAAAATAGTTTTGGATGTCCAGCAAATTAATTGATGTAGCAAACATATTATATGAGAAACTTTTAGGGATCCAGCAAAAAACATATTATATGACTTTTTTGAACTATTTTAAAATCTTTTAAATTTTTAATTTTTTTAGTTTTTAAATTTTAAAAAATTTTAAAAATTTTATTTTCTTAATTTTTTGAATAGAAGAGGGAGGGAGAGAGTGAGAGAGAATAAATAAATAAATAAATAAATATATGAGATGTTTTGGTGGGGATTTGAATTTGAGTTTTGGAGGAAACTTTTGGGGGGAAAAATATGTTTTGTGAGGTTAGATCTGGGCCTTTGATTTTTGAGGGGATCGAAGGAGAACCACTTGATAGCTTTCTTTGTATTTTATTATATAGATATATAAAATAGTATATATGAAATAATAATATATATTATAATAATAGTATATATATATATAGAGTAAAAGGGATATGAGCAACTTGTTCATTTAGTAAATGAGCAAGTAATTATGTGGCAAGCATGTGATACATTGAACAACTAACCATTTTAAGAATTTTCCAATCACATGCATGTCACATCATCAATTGCTCATTTACTAAATGAGCAAGTTGCTCATACCCCTTTTTCCATATATATATATATATATATATATATATATATATATATATATATATATATAGAGAGAGAGAGAGAGAGAGAGAGAGAGAGGGGGGGGATATGAAAAAACAGAAAATAGTTTAAGTGAATTTTTGTGAAAACTGTTTTCACAAAACAACATAACCAAATGTGATTTGGGGTTTTGGAAAACAAAAAAAAAACAAAAAAACAACAAACCAAACAGACCCTTAGCTTTGGAGCCAAATTTTGAGGATTTCACACTAAGATACCGTACATTATGTAAGTCTTTAATTTATTAAAAAAATTGAAGAAAAATGTGGAGTGCAGCCACCCTATTTCATTAATAAGGCGTTAAATAAACAAATTCAGAGAACTGAGCAAAGTACATAGTCCTACAAAACTTAGCACACATAGATCCTCCCATTACCATTGGGGGGGCAACAAAACGTCTAAATCCCCCCAACAAACCCTGGGGGGTGGGGATCAATCAACAGTAGGAGGACGATGCATCGTCTCTCAGTCGAGCGTCGGCCTGATCTCGACTTCATCGTCATCATACTCCTCCACCAGGAAGACGCTGGCAACTATCCCTCGCTGACCTGTCACAGCAGCAGTAGCCCAAAACGAAATAAGATGCATAATGTGAGCTCAATTACCAGAAATACTATTACTAGTCCCACGAAAGTAACAGTTATTCCTATCTAGTCAAAGTACCCAGGTCGTAGTGGCGATAGCGATAAACCAAGCTTCTCTCATAGACCATCTCTCATCAGCGAACCTCGAGCCGATCCGTAGATCTCATAAAGAACCGGGTATTCGTTAGTACCCAGATAGGTAAGGACCTCAACGAGGACTGCTTTGCTTCTTGGGCAATCCAGAAGTAAGTGGTCTCTGGTCTCGGAACTAGCATTACAGAATCCATAGGAAGAGTCCATATTCGGTTGACATCTGACCAGGTTCTCTCAAGTCAGAATTGCATCATTAAGAACCAGCAACAGGAAGACTTTTATTTTCAACGGGGTTTTTTCCTTCTAGATAATACCAGACCATTTCGGGCGAGATCCCCTGAAATGAATGCAGCTATAAAGAGAGCGTACAGTGAAGGTGTCATACTTTTCTAGTCCCCAGACTTTCCTGTCCGGTCCCTGTGAGCATTTAATCCCTGAATTAGTGATATGAGTCTGAAGCCCCATAAGCCTGAGCTGGGAGCCTGAGTCCAGTGCCTGTTTAAAGACCGGTCTCCAGGAGCTTCTTCTCCAGGTTGCGTTCATCGTGCAGTACGGTTGTGCAGCACGTGCATATAAGTCGGGGAACAGATCTCTAAGTATGTGATCCCCGCACCAGAAACGAGTAAGTCTGCCATTTCCAATAAACGACGTCACATAGCTATTGAAAGGCTCATAGGCTTTTGCAATGCCCTTCCAGAATCAGGAGACCTGTGGGCCTACCCTGAAGCCCAAGCTCCTCGTCCCGTTCCCACGCCGACAAGCTAGAACGAAGTCTTGCCAGCCCTCTCCATTGGGGTGAAATATTTTCCACCACCACTTACCCAATAGCGCGAGATTCATATCCCGAAGGTCAAAAATACCCAGCCCCTCATGTATCTTCTTCATGCACGCTTTTTCCCATCTGATGAGGTGATAGCCGCCTCCATCGGGGTTTGCACCCTTCCATAAGAAGCGCTTACGGATGTGATCAATTCTCTGGATAACCCGCTGTGGCATTTCGAAGAAGAACATATAATATGTTAGAAGATTAGAGAGGACTGCATTGATAAGCGTAACTCTCCCTCCCAAGGACATAGTATCAAAATTTTTGTAGCTATTATTTCTGTATGTGGCTGCAGTACATTTCTAGTATAAAAAATCGGATTTGTTACAAAATCAGATATGTTACTTCTTGTTAAAGCATCCACAATCGTGTAGAAAAAAATGACAAAACGGCAAAACGGCATAAAAAAGAAGCAATTTTGTTAGTTTGATGCAGTCATAAAATGATTAAATATAGCAAATTTGAAGTAAAAAATTTAATAGACGAAAGATGAAGTTTCGTCCGACTAAATTCATAGAAATTTTAAATGGTTTTTCAATTTTTAATAGTATTTTCAAATTGTTTTAATATTTTTTAAAAAAAATGGTGGAACTCGAGTGACACAAAACATGATGTTTCGTCCCACGGTCCCACCTTTTTCCCACTTAACAACCTAATTAAGTAGTTAATTATCTAACTAAACCTAATTATTTAACTAATTATCTAATTAAACTAATTAACTAACTAAACACTTCTAACCATATTAGTTTTTAATACATATAAAATCAAACATTTCCCACGAACGAATCGTCCTGGGAATATTTCCAAAAGAAAATTCACAATTTCATCGAACGTAACATCTTATTTCATCCGATACTTTTAAAAAATAATAAAATAATATAACGAATAATATGCATATTGCCAAATTTCTTATCAAATATAGCAAATTACTGTATCAAAAATTAAAAAAATGACAAATTGGCAAACGACTGCAGCGCATTCTTTGCTAAAAATGACAAAAATTACAATATAGCAAACAGTTAATTACAATATAGCAAACAACTGTGGATGCTCTTAGAGCATCTGTAGTTTTTTGCCAAATATCGATAAAATGGATATTTGGCTGAAGAACGTGCTGCACTCGTTTGCCAAATATCTATTTTATCGATAAATCGCTACAGTCGTGTGCTATAAATGAGAATCGATTTGATAATTATTCATATTTGAGCGATGGCACTTCGAGTGCCGTCGCACCCCAAAAAAAAAATTTGCCACGTCGGACGGCACTTGACGTCCGTTGAAAAATAAAAGAATTTTTTGCAATTAAAAAGCCCAAAAAACAAATTAAAAAACCCAAAACAATAAATGCCTTCCTTGTTGGACGGCACTTCATGTGCCGTCCATTCCTTCTCTATTTCTTTTTTTTTTTCCTTTGGCTCCGACGGCACTTCATGTGCCGTCGCTCCTTGTATTTTTTTTATTTTTTTTTCGATCGGACGGCACTTCGAGTGCCGTCCCACAAAATTAACTGGTTTTTTTTTTTTTTTCTCCGACGGCACTTCATGTGCCTTTGCTTATTATTTTAAGATAGATTGCTAAAAAATAGCTTCGAACGAGTGCAGCAAAAGTTTGATTCTTATTTCTATTTATCCATATATCTATTTTTTCACCTTCAATGAACTACAGATGCTCTTACTGATTACTTTAGAATTTTAGTTTTATTGAATACTTTGGTGTGCAATTGGCTTGAGAGGGTGAGGTATACGAACTGCTTTAGCCTGCTTGGGGTACCGTGCTCAGTACACACAGATTTTAGGTTGTAGCTAGATGAGGTGTTCTACAAGTTAAACTGTGGTGAACTACAAAAGAGATGTATATATTTTTTTGAAGAAAATGTGGAGTATAGACACCAAAACACAATACCTTCAACTACATAGGAGGGTGGGACTGGTGGTTAGAATAAGGAAAGTAAACTGCATAACTAGTACAGAGATATGCAGGAAAAAATACATAATTCGAGGTTCCCCCAACATATCCCTGGAGGGTGGAAAAAGGAAACGTGCTCCTCAATCCAGCGTAGGACCGATTACAATCTCCTCATCGTCGTACTCTTCCAAGTGGAAGGCCCTAACAATCTTGACATACATTGAGAGATGGCAAGAATGTTTGAATGATCAGTTTCCCGCTGTAAATGACGAGTATGAGACAGCAAGATGACGAGTATGAGACAGCAAGAATGTGTCATGTCATGCGTGAATGAAATGAGACGACAAGAATGTGTCATGTCATGCGCGAATGAAATGAGACGACATATTATGTCATACATTGAGAGACTAGGACAAGCCATAGCCAGCAAAGCAGCTACCCATCTACAAGTCTGAAACCATTGGCCAGAATCATGGGCACACCAGTGAGAACTTCCGGGGGCATCACCTTCCCTACCCCAAAACCACGGACGGTAAATTAAGGCATTTCTGGACAATCAAAATATTGACCAAAATTAAGGCATTTCTGGACAATCAAAATATTGACCAATGTATGATAGTTCAGGCATTTGTAGACAATCAAAATAATGACCAAAGAAACTAATTCTACCGAGACATCAACGGAAAACGAAACCAAAATTATTAATCCACGTATACTGGGTGTTCAAAACAGTTTTTTATATAGCACGCTGAGCAATCAAATGTAAGACTCCTTAATACTGGAACCAAACACTTGCTTGTTAACAACAAATCAACAATCAACCAACAAACAAAATAAAGAATAAAAAACACACAACACCAGATCACACCTGTTTTAGACCATCCTAGCCCAGTTTACACTTGATCAAGTTACACTAGATCAGTTAAACAAAAAGAAGTAATAAAACAAAGGAATATATTAAATAAAAACATTACATGTTCCATTAAATGGACTGATCAGCTAAAGGAACATCAACGAGCTCTTAGAGACAGTTTCAAAACTAATCCGGATTTATAAACCAATTAGTTGCCATTGATTCAGTGTTGATATTCAGCTCAAATTTTGAAATAAACGACATCCATGTCTGATTCTACAAGAACTCACTCTTCAGCCTTAACTACTCAACCAAGCCAAAACTTAACATGAGAACAGCATTGGAAAGCAATAACAGGCAGAGTCTATTTACTTCTTCTTTCCAGCCTTGGCAGCATCCCCAGCTTTAGTCTACAGAAACAATGACAGCAAAACAAAAAGTAAATGAAAGGTAATGCTAGAGGGATAATTGAGATTAAATGAAGGTAGAATATTTTGGCTCACCTTCTTGACTCCACGAATTTTTTTTGCACGGTTCTTACGTTCCTTCATCTGCTTCCTTGATTTCTCAACCTTGGTGGCAAGGCCATTCTGCCAAAACAGAACCATCACAATCAGAAGGACCAATAACAACTTAATAGGAAAAACATTTACCGATAACCATCAATAAATTGAAATATCCTATAAATTCTAGTGATTCTCAACAGAATTATATATTTATTAGTGCAAAAGAACTACAATTGACCCCCCCAAAAAAATCAGTTGAGATAAAAACTTATTAAATCAATCTGTAATCAACCAGTTGTCCAAAGAATCTTAGAACAATGTTCCTTCCACCAATAAACCTAAGAATCTAGAATCAAAACACTTTCCTATAAAATGAACCATGTAAATAATTGTACTCGGCTTTACTATTTCCACAAGGCTTTCAACAGTCACTGAGGAAACAAATGTAATCAGAATTCATGGAATTTTGCTCATTTCCATTGAGATAAATAAAAATTTAAATATCAGCAATGGCATGAAATAAGGTGGGGAGAAATATAGTCAACTATGCAATACTTTTGCATACACTGTCACAATAAAATCAAATTATTGCCTCACTGACAATAACTTGAAGCTGAATTTATTGAAACAGAAACTCCTCTACAATATAAGGTGTTGGCAAGGTACAAAGTATTTTATCAGAAGGTGTTGACTTTAAACTAGTTAAGCATACAACTTGGCTTGATGTTGCTGCTGCTGCTGCTATTGTTTTATTGTTATTTTAGGATAACTCTTGACAGCAAACTTGTCAACTACATAGTGAAAAAAATGGACCAAAGACTTATTTCCTACATACCCTTAAAGATGTTTAATACACTAAATTACAAACCAGAGACATTACATACTATTATAAAGTATCCATGGGCATACACTGAACTTCAGCTTGCACATTAGTGCAAACCAAATGGAGGCTTGGTTCTACTATCGAAATGTTAAACTACCATAATCAGACCTCATATCAATTCCCAACAAAGGGACATATGAACCAGTTTAGAAATGAAACATCCTTGTAAATATCAAGTGTTTTGAGTTCCGCAGACAGAACAAACTTATCTATCTTTACCTCAATTCAACTTTCCCAAAAAAAACCCTATTGCATTTTAAATGAATATTGCCAAATTGGGGATTCTTAGCTTGGAGGTCAGACCCCCTATTTATAGGGGTACGATCAAATACCAAAGGGCTTTGCATATAACGCTCCAATTGTTTCTAGCCTCACCTTTGAGGCAAACAACCCATGTGATACCAACCATGAAGGAAATTGGGAGCAAAAAAACAATTTACCCGTGGGAATTTTTTGGATTGGGAAAATTTTACAAATTAGCAAATTCAAGAAAATTTGCACAAAGAGAATTGCAAAAAAAAAACTTTTGGCATTTGCAAAACTTTTTTGCAAATTTGATGTGGGCCCCCACATCAACATCAGCCGAGCCCACATTAAATTTGCACTTTTGACCCTAAGAAAGGTTTGCAAAGGCCAAAGACATTTGTGCAATTCCTTTTGTGCAAATTTCCCTAAATTTGCAGATTTGCAAAATTTCCCCACTCCAAATACACCCTTTGATTAGGAGTGAATAGATCATTAAAATACATCTATTCTTGACTTTTCGAGACTTCTTGGTATTATTGAAGCTGATTTTTGTTTCAATCCTACAAATTCTCCTCTGAGGCCTGACTAACACTCTCACATGGGATCCTGAACACGACAACTTTAAGCTCATGCAAACACCGTTCAAGATGTTGACCATCTTCTGCACTTAGACAAACTTCCTTGGCAATTAAAGATGTTTATTTAACCTTACATTGAGATTTCATATAATGGATGAATGAGCCTCTTGACAGTAGAAGATGACCACCTTCTACGCTATAAAATGATAAGAATCCTCATCTTTATAAAAATATCAGTGAGCATCTATGCTCCATACATGGTTGGTATGATATAGTAGTTGACCAAATCAAAGAACAGCCACGAAACAACTGAAGCGCTAGCAAACCCGCACTTCACCCCTTTAAATAAGCGTGTAACCCTCAAGATAAGAATCCCTAATTTCACTCCATAAAGTAAGATTCTCTCTTTTTTCCAACAAAACTAGATTCCAACTAATTCTAAATTCTAGTGATGAGGAACAAGTTGATCCTATACATGCAATTTCAACTTAACTTGTATCCATCCTACTCAACAAACCAAAAACTCTCTAAATGCAAGGATGGATGTCTTGGCATTTCCAGGTAGCAACGATACTACAACAAGAAAGTTGTCATCCAAAATCGTTGGCAAAAAAACACATGAATTTTTATTCCCTAAATTCAAATCCAAATATTGCAGCGGTGTCATCCTAAAATAGCATGTATTTTTTTACCATGTGCAAAAACAGTAGGGAGGAAGCCTGCAAAGTCTTAAAATGATTTATGAAGTTGCAACAATGTTACCATGAGCTGTGCAAAATCATCATTTTAGGTTTCCCATTCCATCTTTCAGATTCTTGCTTTTCAGCTAAAATATGCACCGCACTTTGATATATATATATATGAGCAATGTTCCATTGCAAACCACTAAAGCCGTTGTTCGAAACAATGGCTTTGTTTATTTTGAACCTCAGCCATTGTTCCGAACAATGGCTTAGATTATATTTGGAACAACAGCTTATGTATATAACCTAAGCCATTGTTTTGGAACAACGGCTTAGGTTTATAACCTAAGCTGTTGTTTCCAACAATGCCTTTTGTGGTTTGCATACCCGTTTGCACGGGACCTGTTTGCAATGGAGCATATATATATATCTATATAATAAAACACAAAGAAAGATATCAAGTGGCTCTCCTTCAATCCCCCCAAAATCAAAGCCCCCGATCTAACCTCACAAAACACATTTTCCACACTAAAAGTTTCCCCCAAAAACTCAAATTCAAATCCCCCCAAAACAACTATATTTATTTATTTAATTATTTTTCTTTCTCTCTCTCTCTCTCTCTCTCTCTCTCTCTCTCTCTCTCTCTCTCTCTCTCTATATATATATATATATGGAAACACGAACTTTTATTTACAACTAATTATTGTCATATTATTCAAACTTGAGCAACATAATTGTTGATTTACTGTTTACAAGGCTTTTCATATGGTGTATCGTTCTGAAGACACCTAATTATTGTCATACTATTCAAACTTGAGTAACATAATTGTTGATTTACTGTTTACAAGGCTTTTCATATGGTGTATCATTCTGAAGAAGTGCCGTAGGCACATGCCCACGGGCAAATCTAGTATATATATATATATATATATATATATATATATATAAAACCTAAGCCGTTGTGCTCAGAAGTCGGAACCTACGGGCATGCACACATAAGAGGCTCATGTATTTGGCATGGGCTACATTAAGAAAGTATCAATATTTTAACATCTTACCTAGATTGTAATAACAAATCCACCTGAGATCATCAAAGCTTAAAATAGTTTGAGTTACCCAACTTATAAACGCCATATATAACCAAAATATTAAACAGTATACGGACTAATTAGTAATTTCATGCATGTGACACAAGTAAAGGGTGATCCATGCATAACCAAACTGATGGATTTCCTACGTTTAACTTCTGAATGGTTCTATAGCAGCACAAGAAACAATAGCTTCCTTCTTAGATGGTCAATAGTGTACTTGGATAATCGTCTTCTATCAGGACAGATTCCAAGACCATAGCAAAATCAGGTTCAAAACTTAACCCAGTTTTAATGGACCAAGGATGAAGGCACACAATATATAATTGTATGTTCTACTTAGGCCCTCATTGGCTATAAGAAACCCAAAGTGAAACTATAAAACCCAATGAAACCCTAGTTTTATCTGATAGATTTTCTTACTTGGCCAATGAAACTCTATAAAATTTGAGTTTCACCAAGTTTTGAAAAATGGTGGGCCCCATGTGTGGTTTTGTGAAATGAGTTCCATTTCATTTGTGAAACTCAAAGAAACCTTATAGATTCTTTATTTTATCATCATTTAAATAGCTTAGAACTCCTCACCCCTATTTATTATTTTATATTTGAATGAGTTTCGCCTATCTTGGTTATAGGAATTCAAAGAGAATTTACAACCCTAAATAAGGGTTCAAGAGATTTTATGAAACCCGACTTTCATGGTTGCAAGAGGTTTCGACGGATTTTATGTAGCCAAATAAAGCCTTACTGATACTCAACTGCTCCTTCGCAACACAAGGAGACGTCAGAGCCCATTTGCATCCTATAAAACTAGCTATTTTTTATAAACAACTATGATCTAGTTCACAGTAACACTATGAAACTAGCATTCTTAGAAACAACCCAGGATCTAATTCACGGTAACACTAATAAGTAATTAGATAATAAAAAAAACTACCAATATTTTAAGACAATTAAAATGAAGCATGTCATCATAGGCACATTAAAAAGCAAACGACAATTTTGTATCAATGCAACACATCAGGCACAACACAAAAAAAGAATCTTAGTACCCAAGCACGCAAATCAAAGCACAACAAACAAACAAACAAACAAACAAACAAGAATTTCAAGTCAGAATCATACCCTAATGAGCCGATATTTGGGCTCGTACTTCTTCGCGCTCTCGACCGAATCGTAAATCAGACCAAATCCAGTTGACTTCCCACCTCCAAACGCCGTCCTGAACTTAAAAACGAATATCGAGTTCTCGTCCTTCACGTCGTACAACTTCGCCAGCTTCTCCTTCAACTCAGCCTACACACAAAACCCAAATCAATCTCAATCGTCCAGATCCAAACAAGTCCAATCTCAACCGTTCAAAATTCAAAAAGTATCTCACCTTCGACACGTTTGCCCTTCCAGGATGCAGCACGTCGATGACCTGAATCAAGAAAGAGCGAGATTACGGTTAGGGTTTTAAAGAGAGAAAGTAGGGGGGTTTAGGGAGATAAACTTACGAACTGCTTGCGGGAGAGGAGGCGGTTGGTCATGAACTTGCGGGTGCGGATGGTGACGGCTTTGGAGGCGTCGGCCATGGTTGGAGGTTCGAGATGGAGAAGGAGGAGGAGGAGGAGGCGGCGGCGGAGGGGAAAGAGACAGAGAGGGCAGGAATGAAGGTGTGGCTTATAAAAGAACCGTAACCCTAGTTTGGTTGTGGTTATATAAATACGAGTGGGCTGGATCTTAGAGTGAAAGCCTAATGGGCTGCGTAATATTTGGGCTTAGATTGTCCAAAAAAAAAAAAAAAAATAGGGGTGCAAAATAAATTTTAAAGTGGCTATAGGATATCATATGCGAGACAAAGGGGACCGTAGATCTTGCAAGGAGGTGCGCATCTTGAAAAGATATGTTCCCTCGAGTTTAAAGGAGAATTCATTCGGCATGGCTATAGTATGTGCTTGGAAGGGTTTGTTGTTGAAATTTACCAAAGGAGACATGTAGTTCGTGTTGTTGAGGTTATGACTCGAACAAGAGCCCACCTGATGAAAAAAAACTCAAAATGTGGATAAATGGTTAGGTTAGTTTACACTCCAATACTTCATTGGGAAGCGTCTTCATGTTTATGGACAATGCAGTCTCCATGGTTATCTTTCACCTAAGAATGTCACCATGGAACGCAATGACACCCTCCATCTATTATGCTTTGTGATTCTTGATAGTTGGTCTCCATATAACACATTGCTCTTTATTGGCGTCTACTTTTTTGGTAATTAGCCATGTTGAGTTCAATACCCAACCCAAGATTTCGATCAAAGAAACATAAACAAACAAAGCCAACAACATATAAACATACGAGATTTTTAGCGAGGTTAATGCAATACAATGACTACTTCCACGCGCAGAAACAGTATTGCAATTTCCATCAAAGAATATGAAGAGAAATAGATTTACAATAACTCAAATAACACAAGTAACCCTAGAATCGTACAACATACAATACATATAGTTTTACACAATATTATAGCTCAGTCGTTGCCCAATTTCCCAACTCTGCATCTTTGTGGTCGGCTACGAAACAAGAAAGTCGGCTGCTTTGAGTCTGAGCAAATCAGATAGCAAACACAGTCGACTGCCCTCTTGGCAGTCGACTGTCAAATCCTTGTAGGGTGCAGCCTGCCCAATGCAGTCAAATGTCAAATCCTTGTTGACTACATCCTGCACTACTGATGCTTGTTGTTGTTGTTGCACTCTTTGTTTGATGTCATCTCGCTTTCTTCTCATTCTTCAAACCCTTGTTCTTGTATATCAGATCCACAAATCATAATAATCTCATACTTGAAGACATATAGACGAAATCTCTAACATGTTCTTCATTTCTCTCATGGCATATTCAAGACATGTGCCTCTGCGAGTTCCCCATCAATCAACTTGGAGACAATCCAATAGCGGAATAGCAAAACTGATGCTTCTTGCTATCCACTACCTTTGTGAGCATGTCTGTCGAATTCTTTATGTCAAGAACCTTTGATAGCTTCAACCACTTCTTTTCAATTGTCATTTTGATAAAGTGATACCTCATCTGAATGTGTCAAGTTCTAGTATGGAACGCTGAGTTCTTTGCCAAGAATACAGCACTTTGACTGTCAACCATAGAGCCTCTATGGGTTGCTTTCTACACAACTGACAAGTGAGTTCTGAAATCCATAATATGTCCTTCAAAGACTCTGTAAGTAGCATTGGTATAAATACCCAAAATCTGGACCCGACCCGGACCCGACCCGACCCGGCCTATCCGGGTCCGGGTCTGGGTCCTAAAATGGGACCCGTTGTACATTCGGGTCCGGGTCCACTCAAAAGAGACCCGACCCGGACCCATTAAAAAAACCCAAAAAATCAACATAAAAATAAATATTTTATCCTCATCCCTCTCCTCCTTCCTCCTCAATTCTAAATCTTCCTTTTCTAAACTCAAAACTCATGCTTTTTTTTCTCTCTCCTCTATTCTAAATCCTTCACTCGCTGCCTCTGCTCGCCGCTCACACTCCCGTTCCTACCCAAACGAGTAGGAATATTTTAATAGGACCCGAACCCGAAACCGACCCGGTCCTCACTGGTCCGGGTCTGGTTCCGGGTCCAATTTTTGGACCGCTAGGGAACCGGGTCCGGATTCGGGTAATGAAGGACCCGACACGACTTGACCCGACCCGATACCAATGCTATCTATAAGTGATATATATTCTGACTTTGTCGTTGACTGTGATACAACCTTCTGTAATTGAGAAGCCCAACTTACAGTTGTACCTCCAGCTGTGAACACATATCCTGTAGTACTCTATAGCCATCATGATCACTACAAAAGTCTGCATGCGTAACTCCATATTTTATCTGTACGTATTTTATTACGTGAATCTTGTATTTCATTTATCAACCCATTTTCCCTCTTCTGTTTTGGACTCTTTATCATGTGTTGTAGTACTCTATAGCCATCATGATCACTGCAAAAGTTTGCATAGACATAACCATGCGTAACTCTATATTTTATCTGTACGTATTTTATTACGTGAATCTTGATTTCATTTATCAACCCATTTTTTCTATTCTGGTTTGGACTCTTTATCATGTGCTGTAACTATTTGATTCTTGTTAAATCCCGAATATTTTCTGATCCATTCTAAAATATTGTGATTATTCAATTTGTTTTTAAATTTAAACTCTAACCCTAATTAATCCTAACCATTACTCCATAACCATAATTTAATCCCCTAATCACCAAATCACTCATCACTTCCAACCCACAACAACCACCTCCCCCACCTCTCTTTACTCCATTCAGTATTTCACTTCCATCTATCTCACCTCCTACAGTTTAACTATATATATATATATATATATATATATATATATATATATATATATATATATAACTTCCTCATCTTCAACAACACACCTCTCATTCAAAACCCTACCTCTTCATCTCCTTATTCATCTCCCAAACATCACCTCACCTACCACTGCCTCCTACAACCCGAACACCATCAAACCCAACTCCTCCAGCATCAACACCATCTTCTCCACTAACCCCAACTCATCTTCAACCACCTCATCACCTCCGAACTCCAAGCAGCCACCTCCATCACCATTAACCATCCTACCATCAACTCTCCTACCATTGCTTGCTGCCTCCCGTACCCGATAGCCTCCATCACCATCAGCCCATCACCCTGACCTCCATCAACACCTCCACCTCTTCGAAGCCCGAACTCCATCTTACTGCCACCACCTGAACTCCACTTCAACTCCACCACCCGACACTCTTCGTTGCCTCCATCCCGCAGCACCACCACTGCACCCAAACGACCACCTCCTTGCTGCCTATTCCTAAGCACCTCGCCTGATAACCAAACACCACCACTATCTCACCCCTTGCTATTCCCAACCCCATATTTGACAACCAGCACCCACTTCCTCCTCCACCTCAACCCTCAAACATCACCTGAACATCCCCTCCTTGCTGTCATCACCTTGCTTACTATTGTTGCTGCCATTGTTGATGTCGTTCTTGCCGCCGTTATTGATGTCATCGCTCCTGTGTTGTTTCTATCCTCTTACTAAAAGCCAGCACGAAGCAGAGCACAATGACGAGTCGCGAAGTTTCTACGCACACGAAGAATCGGCATTCGAATAAGGCAAGCGTCCCTTGAACTCTTAGCAAGTAACCTTCATTATCACCATATTTTATTGTCAAACTCTATTGTAGTTTCCTTGTGCCATGTTATTAATTCAAATCTTGAACCGTTAATCATCTTCATATCAATTCATCATGTTATCGAATATTCAGATTTTCTGCCCTGTCGAATGCCTAGCTTTGTACTGAGATTAGACCCAGTTTTGTGTAACCAAATTTAGATTTTTATATATGAATGTTGTAGCCATTCGAGTTTATAATCAATAACATCTGCCGGTTTCATAAAACGATTTATAGATTGTGAGATATCGATGTTTTAGTACCGACACATCGTAAATTCCAGATTACTGCTTGTGGACTAGACCCACAAAGAACTAATTGATAGACATAGCTACTGAACTTAGCAAATGTCGAGTGAGCAGGTGTTGGATTTGGAAGAGAGTCCACTTTCTGCAATCTCCAACGGAACTAGATTTGCATTCCCTTAGAAGCCGAGAAGTGAGTTTTAGTGTAGACGTGTGCTGCTGTCCAGATTTATTGATAGTGCATATATATATATATATATATATATATATATATATATATATATATATATATATATATATCGGTCATACCCAATCCTACTAGGCTTTTTTCGTACTGAAAATGCGTACCCCAAACAATGATTTAAGAGCTCATCTCCCTATGATGTTTTGGAACTTATCCGTTATGAGTTCTATTCGCTCATGGCTTTCATATCCCTATCGTTTGATCGCACTCCTCTGTACCCAGGAACATTTTGAGCTAACTTCGACTCGAAAAAGCCCGGTCCTAAGAAGCCCTATATATACCCATATAGATTCCTTACAATTATGCTCAAACCATTTTTCTGTTATTCAGTCTACTACAGGTGTCTTTCTTTCTGTTTCATTATAGTTACCTCTAGCAAGAGTTTCAACGACCTTAACAGGAAATGGGACCACATGCACAGTGGTTTCAAAAGACGTTTTCGTTATATCCACCTAGTACTAGTAATAGAACGAGAATTTTTTTCGACCATGTTCGCGACGTGGTAACGAGACGATGCAAGGATTGTCATCATCATGGATTGTGTGCTGCCACCATACCCGAGCTGTAGATAGATGGGTGATTTCTTTTTTTTATGCTTTGATGTGATTGTTATTTTGTTCCAATACTAGTATCAACAAATGTTAATGTGATGGTTTGATATCCCGGTGATTTGAGTCACTGATGCCCGTCCCTCACGAAGAAAATATTGAGTGAATATTTGGTCTTTGAGAAAAGTGTCGAGAGCTCAATTGCCTTCCAGCGTCAATGGTATAAAATCAGGTGAGGGCAGTGAGGTCATTCCAGCAGCCTTAAAGAGCATGGATGGTCAATTCCATTATGTCCGAGTTAGTAAGCTAAGATCCCATGAGTGTGAACTAGAATAGCATATATATATATATATATATATATATATATATATATATATATATATATATATATATATATATATATATATATATATATAATAAAACATAAAGAAAGCTATCAAGTGGCTCTCCTTCAATCCCCCCCCCCCAAATCAAAGGCCCAGATCTAACCTCACAAAAAATATTTTCCCCCCAAAAGTTTCCCCCCAAAACAACTCCTTTATTTATTTAATTATTTCTCTCCCCCCCCCCCCCCCCCCTCTCTCTCTCTACACACACACACACACACACACACACACACACACATATATACTTATGGAAATATGGACTTTTATTTACAACTAATTATTGTCACACTATTCAAATTTGAGCTACATAATTGTTGATTTACTGTTTACAAGGCTTTTTATATGTTGTATCATTCTGAAGACGTGCCGTAGGCACATGCCCACGGGAAAATCTAGTATATATATAAGTTATTCCATGACAACTGTATTAATACTATAGATCGATAGGATGCTTCTATATTATGCATTTGCATCTACCACTTGATACCTTTCCGATTACCATCTTGATACTATCGTTACATGCATCGTTATTGTTATAGTCATTGCTATTGTTTTGGGTGACAAAACTAAGTGTCGCATGGAACTAAGTGCTACATAGAATTAAGTGCCGCATGAAACTAATTATCACGTAATACTAACTGCCACATCGTAAGAATCGACAAGGGCCACCTCTAGAATCTGCAGGGGCCACCTCTAGAATCCGTAGGGGTCACATCTAGAATTCAATATCCTAAGAAGTGATATGAATGTCTTGATATCACGTTCCTACTAGTTGCACCGATTGCATGTTCATGATTAATCATAATAAAAGAATAATAAGTCGGGGTTATAAGGGACTTCGTAGTGGACAATATATGATGGTGTACTCAGAAGGGGGCCCGTGTTTCCCGTATTACATGATTACATGTGATTCTTGATTCGGGTTCTTGATTATATGTCTTGTTTATTGATACTGTCACTATTCCCGAATACATAATCATGTAAAATTTACCACTTAAGTCTAAACGTTCACTTAACTGATATGCACCCGAACCTGTGGTATGAAATACATGATTGTATGCATTAGATAAGTTAATAAAATGATAGACTTAAGGATAACAATGAACATTGACACTGGTACCGATTACATGATTCCTGATTACATGATTCACTGATTATTGATTCCTAATTACTGAGTCATGATTATTGATTATTGATCACTAATCTATCGATTGATTATACTTTACAGTCATGATTATACTTTACCGATTATTGATTTCAATTGCATCGTACATGATCATACCGTTCCAGTTCCTTGCTTCTTTCCATATTGAACTATATTATTTTCTAACGTATTGCTTGATGCTACTTGCTGTCTGAAGCTTGCTCTAACGACCCCCCCCCCCCCCTACACACACACTACTTCATATAATGTTTATACATGTACTAATGACAAATACAAGAAGAACTTGATAAGCATACTTTCTAGACGACCTTGATGGAATTGCTAGTGCTATTTCTTTACTTTCCATTCGCTACTTTTTCTAGCTAGTCATAGCATTTTTTGTCATGCACTGTATCTTAAGAATATATAATAATAATAATAATAATAACAATAATAATAATAATAATAATAATAATAATAATAATAATAATAATAATATTATGATGTATAGAAATAAATAGTAGCGGGGCTATAATGTGGTAGTGTGAGTGTTAGTCCATAGGATTATTATTTGGGCCATGAAGAGTATTAATATGAGATGTGGATTTCGGTGGCTGTTGTGTATGGTGGGCCCAGTTGGCTTGGCTTGGTGTGTGTATGTGTGCTTTGCACATGCATAGGCATTGGAATTGTGTGGGTGTGTGATGGTTGAACTAAGTCCCACATCAGTGATTAAGAAGTGAAGTTATGTGTTTATATAGATATGCCTACGATCAACAGGTACCAATAAGCTATAGCATCGTTGTGAGGCAAGCCTGTGGTGGGCCGTTGTTAGGATTTGTTTTGTTCACGTGTGTGTGCACCCTTAGTCACGTGCGCAGCTGAGCCGGGTTCGGGGCATTACATTTTGACCCAAACTTTATGTATCTCGGATATTAGTTATTTTATTTTATTCATATTCATGTGATCATTATTACTGTCTGCGTGGATATTTTTCCTATCTTGTTGAGCTTATAAACTGTATAGCTTATGAATGATGTGAGTTGGAATACTTGTATCATTCGTTGGGCCTTAGTTGTGAGCTTGTGTTTCTGTATACTGGGAAGCGGGCCGTGACACCATGTATATGCAAAAATTACTCTCAAAACATAGAGAATGATCTGAAATACCTGCAAGATATCTAAGAATTCCCTTCACGGCATACCAATGCTCTTTACCTGGATTCTTCATGTACAGGCTAACAACTCCACTACATGTGCAATATTTGGCCTTGTAGACACCAACACATACATAAGACAACCACCGGCTGAGGCGTAAGGAACTGCAGTCATTTCCTCTATTTATGCCTCCAATGTAGGACACAAGTACCTAGAGAACCTGAACTGTGCACCCAAGGGACAAGTAACTGGCCTCGCACCATTAATATTGAATTGGTTCAACATTTTCTTGACATAATCCGCTTGTGACAATCAAAGCTTCTTGCTCTTTCTGTCTCTACTGATTTTCATGTCAATAATTTGTTTTGTCTCCGCAAATCTTTCATATGAAATTGAGAACCTAGCAACTTTTTCACATCATTAATTTTCTTCATACATGAACCTACCAATAACATATCATCCACATACAAAGCTAACATTATTATATCATTGTCGTCATACATGCGCACATAGACACAATGATCTGATTCGCATATTTTGAATCCTTTTCCTTGCATGAAACAATCAAACTTTAAGTGTAACACCCTCCAAATTAAGTTATGATAATTTTGCTCTCATATACTTATGCACGAGTATTTTGTACAGTTATGTATATTGTCTTATGTAATACCTTGAATATTTTTATATATTAGTTTGTGGAATATAAATATTTGGGAATAACCCATATGCATATTTAATATTCTATTTTTTGAATAAGAACTTAAGAGCAATTGTGTTAGGGACTTCTAGGAAATGGTTATTATGAAAAAGGGCCTTAATGAAATTATCCAAAATTTTTATTATGCATGATTCTTGTTGATTAGTGTCATAAGGGAGGTGGAATTAATTAGAATATACAGTTAGGGGAGGTGGATTAATTAGTTGGATGATATAGTGCATAATTAGGCTTTAAATACCCACATAATCCTAGCTTTCAAGAGATGAGAAACAAAACATTAGAGTTGAAGTTTTCATAAGGTAAACATAGAAACTCTATTTTATTTCATGAGTTGTAGATTATTAACATAAGAGATGATAGTAATAGTGTATGTTTTGTTGTGATCATAAGGTTAAGTCTTTCGAATTTGGTGTTGGAACGAGGAGCTTAGAAGTAATCGAATTCAGAAGCTATAGGTGGATAAAGTTATTACTACTCTAATTTCAACTATATTGTAGGGTGTATGCATGTTAGAGAAACAATATATATTTTATTGGATTAGTATTCATGCTTAGATTATGTGTTAATTGTTAATTAAGTATGTGAAATTATGGTAAGATTAACTTGGAAACGTTTTACAGTTTATGTCTTGAATTTCGGACTTACTTCCGAAAATCATTTATCTTTAACTAGATGGAATTTAAAGCTAAAATTTGTATATGTGGATTTCATATGTCTATAACATCTCCTCAAAATTTCAAGATTTTTGGATGTCATTTGGTGTTTTAAATAAAACCGAACTCATTCATCGTTAAGAACTGAAACATAACCTATTCTATAATTCTGTCCTGAATATCATGATTACTTCCAAAAATCATTTCTCTTCAACTATATGGAATTTGAAGCTGAATTTTTTATATGTGAATCTAGTATATCTCTATAATATGTTCACAAAATTTCATGAGTTTTGTATATTGTTTAGTATTTTTTAAAAATTCGAACTTATGAATGATTGACAGATTTTCCTTGGTTCTGGAAATTTGTACAATTTCTGTCCTGAGTTTTAGAATTACTTCTGAAAATCATTTCTCTTTAACTAGATAGAATATAAAGCTAAAACTTTTATGTGTATCATGTATATGTCTAAAACATCTCTTCAAAATTTCATGATTTTTGGATGTCATTTAGTATTTTAAATAAATTCGAACTCATTCCTGGTTAAGAACTGAAATATGACATATTCTATACTTCTGTCCTAAATATCATGCTTACTTCCAAAAATTATTTCTCTCTAAATATATAGATTTTGAATCTGAACTTTTTAGATGTGAATCTGGTATATGTCTACAATATGTTCACAAAATTTCATGATGTTTTGATATCGTTTAGTATTTCAAACAAATTCGAACTTAGGACTTTTTGACCATTTGCCTTGGTTCTAGAAATTTGTATACCTTCTGTTTTTTGACAATTTTGACCTCTTATATGCAGTATTTTGAGGAAACTCAAAACTAAGAATTTAAATTAGATTCATTAATCTTTTTTTCGAGTCTAAGAAATCAAATTTCCCTGAAGTGTGAGATTATCAGTGACTTTTATAAGTAGCAAGAACTGCAGTTTTCTGGAATCTGAACCTACTATTTTGCATATGGATTTAGACAAATTAATTATGGTTAAATTTAGATGTTCTTAACTACAATGTTGTAGTAGACTGATTTAGGTTTCATATGAAACTAAGAAATCCACGTTTCTAATAAGTATTGAAATTTATATGATTTTTGTAAGACTACTATGTTGTTGTCCAAAGATGGAGTTGAATATTTAAATGGTGAATTCTATATGAGGCTGAGGATACACCTGGTAAATTCACATGTGGGCTAGGGGTAGGCCGGTAAGGGCAAGGACTCCAAGAGAATGGCTTGGTCAAATCCAAGAGAATGACTGTGACTTAGGCGATGCCCAAGTCTAACAAGAGTTAGAGAACTCCGAGGGAGACGTGGAATAGGGTCGGTATGACTAAAATTCTAGTTCATGTGAAATGTAAGTCCGGAATAGGGATCGTTAAGTCCATATTATATTTTGTATCATTTAGACTAAAATCTACATTCTTTAAATTAATATTTTGCATTAGAAGAATATATGACAGGAATAATGACTAACATGTCCAGTCGATAGCTGCGGATCCTAGGAATGTTTGGGACTAGGGATATGCTCGGAAAATCCACAGTGTGTGGGGTAGGGGTAGGCATGTAAGGTCCGTAGTTACGAGAGATTGACTTGCTTGGGTTCGTGACTGAGGATACGCCCGAAAAATCCACGGTGTTTGGGCTAGGGGTAGGCATGTCAGGTCCAATATCCTGGGGGTGCGACTTACACGTGATTACGTCTTGGAGTATAAATAATTGGGTTTAGGCATTGCATAGCGAGGGATTGAGCCTCGTAATGAGAATAAACGCTAGTAGCTTGCATTCAGAAACTATGTGTGGCATATCGTTCCAAACAAGTGTGCATTAAAAAAGTATATTTGAATTGTGCATGTTAGCATAATAAGTATCTGTTTGACACTTTAGTAAATTAGTTCCACACTCACTTATACGACATTGTATAATTGATTATTTCCCATTTACACACATATATATATAATAAAACACAAAGAAAGCTATCAAGTGGCTCTCCTTCAATCCCCCCAAAAATCAAAGGCTCAGATCTAACCTCACAATACATACTTTTCCCCCCAAAAGTTTTTCCCCAAAACTCAAATTCAAACCCTCCACCCAAAACAACTCCTATATTTATTTAATTTTTTTTTTCTCTCTCTCCCTCCCTCTTCTATTCAAAAAATTAAGAATTTTTTTTAAAAAAAAATTTAAAAAAATTAAAAATTTAAAAACTAAAAAATTAAAAATTTAAAAACTTTAAAAATAATTTTAAAAAATTCATATAATATGTTCGTTGCTCTGTGTTTGCTACTTCAATTAATTTGCTGGACCTCAAAAACTATTTTATATGATCAAATAAGGTGCACTGTTCCGAAGACGTGCCTACGGCACGTGTCAACAGGCAAACCTAGTGTGTGTATATATATATATATATATATATATATATATATATATATATATATATATATATATATATGATTCAAGTTTTTCTTTAATTATGTTGTGTTTTGGTCTAGTAGCATCATCGAAAAATATGAGGAAATATCTCTTACCACCGTAACAAAACTCCTGAGGCGGACCCCACACATAGGCATGCACCAACTCTAGCTTGCCAAGCTTCTTCTCACGCCCATTCATATGAAAACTAACTGCCTTTTGTTTACCCATTACACAATTGTCACATAAATCCATCTCAACTTTCTTCAGCCCTGGCAAAAGTTATCTAGAACAAAGTTGTTTGACATCTTCTCACCAAGATGCATAAACTTGACATGCCATAAGAATGAAAGAGAATGGCTTGTTGATGCCATGGCAATGATTTTACCTGAATCACCTCTTCTAAGTAAGTCCAACGTGCCAGCACATTTTCTCTTTCCATTAACCTAGCACCTATAATAATCTTCCGCTCTCCATGCCCAAATGTTGTCGTATGCTCATATGTATCCAATTTTCTAGTCGAAATTGAGTTTTTCATCAGGCCTGAAACGTGCCTTGCTTCATGTAAGACAAGTTTCCAACCATTGTGAACTTTCACTGTAATTTTATTTTTTACAACAACTAGGCATCTTTGCCCATTCTCAACTGTGACTGAACCAAACTCACTTGTCATACATTTCTCAAAAGCATCACTCATGGTACAATACAAAGAAGTACTTGAATCTATAAACCAATCATCTTGCATCATATCAACTCAAGCAGATAAACATAAATGATTTAAAGGAATTTCGTTGCTTACCACATTGGCTGCTTGTGACTCGCCTTACTTTTTCTTATACTCTTCGCATTTGTCTCTGCTGTGTTCCGGCTTATGACAATGCCAACACTCGACTTTGCGATTTTCTGCTCTAGATTTTGACTTATGATTTTTGCTTTTCGACCACTCTCTTTTAGTGTTTCTCCAACGGCTCTTAATTAACAGTGCAGAGTTGCTAGAAGATGACGAAGACTCTTCATTTCTCTTCTTTCTCACCTCCTCATTCATGATGCAGCTCACAACATCCTTTAGAATAGTCGAATCAGTCATAGTACTTGTGATAGTTTGTTCTACCAGACCGTAACTGTCGGGGAGACTAGATAGTAGTAACAATGCTTGTGTTTTCTCCATAAACTTCAACTCTGACAATTCCAATTGACTGAATACCATGCATAAATTATTCACATGCTCCGCTACTGAACCTCTCTCTAAAACTTCATATTACTTCTTCAAATGAAGAGCCTGATTCAATGTGGACGGTTTTTCATAACCGTGAGAATCTCCATTACCTCCTTCGCAATCTTTACCTTCTCAATATGGAATAGTGTTTTCCTATTCAAGTACAACTCAGTTTGCCCCAGCACCATCAGATCTAAATGGTTCCAAGTCGTTAACGCAACCAGATCTACCTCACCGTTCCTTCTGGCTTCGTGCCAAACAATGGATCTTCTAGATCTTTTTGTCAGAGATACGTTATCATCTGGATCTTTCACATTCAGAACTCTTTTCCCTCGAACCTTTCAACTTTCCCCTTGTCTCCCACCACAAAACCAACATGGTGCCCAACCCGAGTTGTAAACAAGTAATCAAATCAAAGAAAAGCAAACAAGCAAAGCCAACAAAACACAAACACACAAGATTTTTTTATCAAGGTTCACCCAATGCAATGGATACTTCCACGTACAGAGGCACTCATGCTATTTTTACTAGAGAATATAAAGAGAAACACGTTTACAATCACTCAAGATCTAACCACCAAGGTGTAGGATTTATCCCTTTCTCATTCATCTTAAAAATGGCTACTATTACTGATACAACAATAAAATTAACCCTAGAAACCTACACAATACAGTACATATAGAATTACACAAGATTATACCTCAGTTGTTGCCTAATTTCCCGAATCTTCATCTTTGTGGCCGACTACGAAACAATGCAGTCGATTGCTTTGAGTCTGAGCAAGTCATAGAGCAAACGCGATCGAATGCCTCCAAGTAGTCGACTGTCAAATCCTTGTCGAGTGTAGTCTGCCCATTTCAGTTGACTGCATCCTGCTGATGTTGCGCTCTCCGTTTGCTGTTGTCTCGCTTTCTTCTCCTTCTTCAAACCCTTGTTCTCATGTATTGGATCCACAAATCCTAACAAGCTAATGCTATCAATATTTATAAAGTAAACAAGAAGAGTCTGGTTGTAACACCCCGCAAAAATACAATAATATTTTTATTGTTATTTTTGCCTACAGTTTGTACATACAACACATGTGCATGATAATATGATAATTGTACTTGTATTTTTTTTATTAATATCTTAGGGTGCGTTTGTTTTGATATTTTGAATAGAGTATTCTGAATTGAGTATTCTGAATAGAGTATTCTGAATAGAGTTATTCTGAATATGAGCCAAAAAGCTGTTTGTTTAGCCTATATTCTGAATATTGATATTCTGAAAGCTGTTTATCTGAAAAAGAGAGTTTAGAAGCTGTTCGGTTATATTTCTAGCTGAAAACTGTATTCTGAAAGCTGTTTTTCTGAAAATGAGTGTTTAAAAGCTGTTCGGTTATATTTCTAGCTGAAAACAGTTATCTGAAAGCTGTTTTTCTGAAAAAGAGAGTTTAAAAGCTGTTCGGTTATATTTCTAGCTGAAAACTGTTATCTGAAAGCTGTTTTTTCTGAAAAAGAGAGTTTAAAAGCTGTTCGGTTATATTTCTAGCTGAAAACTGTTATCTGAAAGCTGTTTTTTCTGAAAAAGAGTGTTTAAAAGCTGTTCGGTTATATTTCTAGCTGAAAATTGTTATCTGAAAGCTGTTTTTCTGAAAAAGAGAGTTTAAAAGCTGTTCGGTTATATTTCTAGCTGAAAACTGTTATCTGAAAGCTGTTTTTTCTGAAAAAGAGTGTTTAAAAGCTGTTCGGTTATATTTCTAGCTGAAAACTGTTATCTGAAAGCTGTTTTTCTGAAAAAGAGAGTTTAAAAGCTGTTCGGTTATATTTCTAGCTGAAAACTGTTATCTGAAAGCTGTTTTTCTGAAAAAGAGTGTTTAAAAGCTGTTCGGTTATATTTTTAGCTGAAAACTATTATCTGAAAGCTGTTTTTCTGAAAAAGAGTATTTAAAAGCTGTTCGGTTATATTTCTAGCTGAAAACTGTTATCTGAAAGCTGTTTTTCTGAAAAAGAGTGTTTAAAAGCTGATCGGTTATATTTTTAGCTGAAAATTATTATCTGAAAGCTGTTTTTCTGAAAAAGAGTGTTTAAAAGCTGTTCGGTTATATTTTTAGCTGAAAACTATTATCTGAAAGCTGTTTTTCTGAAAAAGAGAGTTTAAAAGCTGTTCTGCTATATTTCTGACAATTTTGAATATCAATTTTGAATAAGCTGTTTTTCTGAAAAAGAGTGTTTAAAAGCTGTTCGGTTATATTTTTAGCTGAAAACTATTATCTGAAAGCTGTTTTTCTGAAAAAGAGAGTTTAAAAGCTGTTCTGCTATATTTCTGACAATTTTGAATATCAATTTGTTTTTCTGAAAAAGAGTGTTTAAAAGCTGTTCGGTTATATTTTTAGCTGAAAACTATTATCTGAAAGCTGTTTTTCTGAAAAAGAGAGTTTAAAAGCTGTTCTGCTATATTTCTGACAATTTTGAATATCAATTTGAATATCAATTTTGAATAATAATAATAATAATAATAATAATAATAATAATAATAATAATAATAATAATAATAATAATAATAATAATAATAATAATAATAATAATATATATAATATATATAATATATATAATAATAATATATATAATATATATAATATATATAATAATAATATATATAATATATATAATATATATAATAATAATAATAATAATAATAATAATAATAATAATAATAATAAGATATATAATGATAATAATAATAATAATAATAATAATAATAATAATATATAATAATAATAATAATAATAATAATAATATATAATAATAATAATAATAATAATAATAATATATATATAATAATAATAATAATAATAATAATAATAATAATAATAATAATAATAATAATAATATATATAATAATAATATATATATATATAATAATAATAATAATAATAATAATAATAATAATAATAATAATAATAATAATAATAATAATAATAATAATAATAATAATAATAATATATAATATATATAATATATATAATAATAATAATAATAATAATAATAATAATAATAATAATAATAATATATATAATAATAATAATAATAATAATATATATAATAATAATATATATAATAATAATATATATAATAATAATAATAATATTAATAAAATAATAATAATAATAATAATAATAATAATAATAATAATAATAATAATAATAATAATAATAATAATAATAATATATAATATATATAATAATAATAATAATAATAATATATAATAATAATAATAATAATAATAATAATAATAATAATAATAATAATATATATAATAATAATAATAATAATAATAATAATAATAATAATAATAATAATATTCTGAATAGAGAGTAAAGGAGGTGTGAGAAGAGAGTGAAGGAGGTGTTTTGGAAAATAGGGGGTATGAGTATTCTGAATAGAGATTGGGAATAAGACTTAAAACAAACGCCAACTCAGAATAGAGTATTCTGAATACTCTATTCTGAGTTGCAAAACAAACGGACCCTTACTATTTATTTTTATATTTATGGGTGAAGAACAATTTATTTATGAGCTATTAGTAATTTTGATTTGTATTTAATAATAATGAAATATTATGATTGGGCCCATAAAGCTCGATCCGACCAAGCCCAAACCCAAGGAGTGGGGATTGGATTGGCCGGTCAATTAGTGAAGGGTTTGGAGGAGATTTGAGTGAATTTGGTTTGTTTAAATTGATTAGGAAGCAAATATTTTGGTTATGGTAGAAATTAATTAAAATCTTGATTTGGAGACTTAAATGAAAAATCCCAAAATCCTAACCCTAATGCATAGCCTGGCCTTATATATAGGGGAGAGAGAACCTCACTTTTTTTTTGTTCATTGTTGATTTTTGGAGGCTCTATGATTTTTGGAGGAGGAGTTTTACTTTTGGGATTTTGTTCAAGAATCGAATATAAAGTGGGTGTTCTTCTATTCTTTTGATTTCTATTGATGTTGTTATTTTAATATAGAGAGCATGCTAGGTTGTTTGTAAACAATTGTTCTAATCATTAAGAGACATAAATAGATCTATAATAATAATTGTTTGTATTTGGATGATGTGGTGATTGATTTTTAATAAACAAGAACTTCTAGTTGTGATATGTTGATCATGCATAAATATACATACGTTGTTAGACACTCATATCATGCAAAAGGACTTATATATATATATATATATATATATATATATATATATATATATATATATATATATATATAATAAAACACAAAGAAAGCTATCAAGTGGCTCTCTTTCAATTCCCCCAAAAATCAAAGGCCCAGATCTAACCTCACAAAACATATTTTCCCTTCAAAAGTTTCCCCCCAAAACTCAAATTCATATCCCTCACCCAAAACAACTCCTATATTTATTTAATTATTTTTTTTTCTCTCTCTCTCTTCCTCCCTCTTCTATTCAAAAAATCAAGAAAATAAAAATTTTAAAAATTTTTAAAAAATAAAAAATTTAAAAACTAAAAAGAATTTTAATTAAAAAACTTTTAAAATAATTTTAAAAAATCAAAAAAATCATATAATATGTTTTTTGCTCGACCCCCAAAAGTTTCTCATATAATATGTTTGCTACTTCAATCAATTTGCTGGACCTCCAAAATTATTTTATATAATCAAATAAGGTGCACCGTTCCGAAGACGTGCCGTAGGCACGTGTCAACGGGCAAACCTAGTGTATGTATATATGTATATACATATATACATACATACATACATATATGTATATATGTATGTATATATGTATATACATATATACATACATATATGTATGTATACATACATATATGTATATATATGTATGTATATAAATGTATGTATATGTATGTATATATACATATATATATGTATACATACATACATATACATATGTATATGTATATACATATATGTATGTATATGTATATATATATACATACATACATATACATATGTATGTATATGTATATATATATACATACATACATATATGTATATGTATGTATATGTATGTATATATACATACATATATGTATGTATATATACATACATATATGTATATGTATGTACATGTATGTATATGTATGTAATACATACATATATGTACATGTACACATACATACATATATGTATGTACATACATATACATATATGTATGTATGTGTACATGTACATATATGTATGTATTACATACATATACATACATGTACATACATATACATATATGTATGTATATATACATACATATATGTATCGATATATACATACATATATGTATGTATGTACATATATGTACATATATATATATATATATCATGCTATTCAATTGTAGTTTTGTGTCGTTGTTATTGGATATGTCTTGAAGATTTATGGATTGTTATGTACATAAAATAACCATTTTACAGTTGATTTAGTTCTCGGATTTCAAGATGACCATTTGATGTTTTTATTAGGATTTTATTCAGAGGATTGGAGTTGTATTTAGGGTTTTAACTGTTGATCAAAACTAGGTTTTTGATATTGGGTTTTGGCTGTTTTTGGATCCAATGGCAGAGTTCGGGGTTGTGTGTGTTTGGGGTCCGGTCTGAAGGGATCGGGCTGTTGTAGTAGGCTTACGGGTCTCTGATGGGAACATGCTCGAGTTTGAGGTCAGGTGAGTTTCAGGTTCGGGTTCAGAGTGAGGAATTTGGGTCTTGAATTGCTTGCGGGTCTGCATGTGGTGGTATGCAAATTTAATTATAGTTGAGTTTAGAGTCTAATTGAGTTGGGATTTAGTCTTAATTAAATTCAGATTTTGTGATTCATTAAATTAAGATTTGGTTTATGATTAGTTTCATATTTTTATATTGATTAAGTTCAGATTTGGGATTGATTAAGTTTCAGTTAGGGTTTGAAATCCTAATTAGACTAAGACTTGGGGCTTTAATTAAAGTCGAGTACATTTATGTTAAGATGAGGATAATCTAATCAATTTAAAACAAGTTGTTTAACTTGATTGTTTTTTAATTAAAGTTAATAGTTGATCTAAATAGATATGGTAATAATATTCGCTAATATTTGAGAAAAGAGAATCTAAATAAATAAGGAATGTTTAATCTAGTTGCTGTTAGATCTTTTTCTAATTTTGATAATTGATGAGTAGACCTAGATTGAGAAGAGACTGATTAATTTAATTGAATTAGATTAATTGTAGTCTAGTTCGCTTTCTAATTTTGATAATTGATGAGTAGATCTAGATGTGAGTAGAGACTAATTAATTTAATTGAATTAAAACTAGTTGTAAACTAGCACACTTGATTCTAATAATTGACAGACATGAGTTGATATTTGAGTCACTAAAAGCTAATGATAGAACTTATTATTAATGGAAATAAAAGACAGATTAGAGATGTGAATAAATCTACTTATGATTGCATTAACCAATTAGGGTTGTCGTAGAAAACCCTAGGATGTGAATCGGTGTGATGTCCTAGTTATTTGTTTTTCTAGAGGCTGAGCAAGACCCAGGGTATCGGCAGGTTGTGATTCTTAGATGTGGGGATTGGCCAGTTTGGGCTAGTATTCCTAGTGATTGTTGAGTTAAGACCGGTAGGGTGTGCTAGCTCTAGGCGGTAAGTTTGAATATAAGGGTAGACACTAGACGGAGTTATGACATAATTAACGACGAACATGTTCGGTAAAGAGCTGCGGTTCCTAGGAATGTTCGGGACGGACATGATACGCCTGGTAAATCCATGGGTGGTGGGCTAGGGGTATGCCTGGTTCGTAGTTACAGGTGATTGACTTGCTAGGATTAACAAGCATGTCCGGTAAAGAGCTGCAGTTCCTAGGAATGTTCGGGACTGAGGATACGCTCGGTAAATCCATGGGTGGTGGACTAGGGATTGGTCAGTGAGGTCCACGATCATAGGGGTGCTATTTACACGTGATTACGCATTGGAGTAAAGATCATCAAGTTAGGATTGCATAGCGAGGGATTAAACCCTGAAATAAGAAGAAATGTTAGAAGCTTGGATTCGGAACCTATGTTGTATGGGCAGCATATAATTCCAAACAAGCATGCATTAGAAATGAGCATTGTGTGCATTTGTTTTGTGAATTAGATTCAGGTTCATGGCATACACTGTTACACTTAGAATAAAATTACTTTCCGCATTTATTATTTTTATTTTGCAACAATTTTGTTTGGTTGTTGAGAATTAGAAGATCGCTATTGTTGTTAGCATTGCATCGGTTGTATTCAACTAACGTGCCCACAATTTGGAAGATTTTGTAGGATTTGTTTTTGTAAATGGTGTGGATTTGAGTTTCATTGTGGACTCTAGTAGAAGGCTAAATTTTAGATGTTTTAAGTTGTATTTATCGTTTAAAATTCTGCTGTGTATTGTAAAGAACGATGATGTATTACAAGTTTTAAATTTACCATGTATTTTGTATTGTGTTTGTATTACATTGAAGTAAAAGATTCTGGATGAGTCACGGAATTCATGTGTAGGAAATTCGGGGTGCTAGACGAGTATGTTTTTTTTTACTCATTCATCTTTTCGTTCCACGCAAATATCAAACTGTAAGCAAAATGCGATAACATTTGAGAGATCTGTTTTATTTCTACATATTTGGCTACATTTTAAAGAAGGCTTACTCTCAAAATGCATACAACAATGAGACCACAAATTATAACTATATATTATACTAATAGATCTACCCCCTTTCTCATTTCTCTATTTTGAAATAGAGAAAGGAAAGCAAAAGTAGAAATTCTCATCTAACTTAACACGTGCGAACCGCATATATTTTTAACAAAAAACCAAAACAAACAAAACAGAAACCCAAATCTCTTCCTCCCCCAAATCCCACCAATTCCCCCCTTGGCCTCTCTTTCGCCGCCTTCTTCCTCTCTCAAATCCTATGAATTCCTCCCACCCCTCGCCACCCGTCACCACCTACCACTCGCCTCGCAACCGCCACACACCGCCACAACCACGCCGCTCGCAACCTATGCTGGCTCCCATGTTAACTCCCACGCTGTCTTTCGTGCCCTCTCACGCTGCCTCTCGAGCTGCTTCCCAAACTCAACTTTTGCCGCCCCTTAAAAAAAGGAATTCAAAACCCCCTAATTTCCAGGGTTTCATCTAATCTGTTGTTTTTTCCCATATTGCTGTAAGGTTTGGGCCGCTCTGCTCGTTCTCTCGCTAACCGTGAAGCAGGTTAGCAAAGCGTACGCTGCCATCAACGACAAGTCCAACCTCATCGTCGACAACATCGAAAATGCCAACGTAAGATTCTTGCATAAAGTTGAGTTTTTTTATTATAAACCCTAGCTGGAATTCTAACCCTGGATTTGGTTTTAATGTAGATTAATTAGGGCTGGTGATGAACAAGGAGGAGGAAAACACCAATGTGACCTTCACACTTGATGACGACACGAGCCGGATCAATATCATTAGATGGTGAGGATTTCCTTCTCAGAATTCAATTTTGATTTGGGGGTTTCAGTTCATGGTTGTTTGAAGCCAGACTGCCAATGCATATTAATAGTAGCCCTATAGAAATACTTAAACATCCCCCAAGATCATATTAGTATCAGTTAAGTATATATGCACTACACTAACAAAAGTTACACAATCATTTACAACTGACTGAAAATGAACTTCACGATATTAGTTAATTAAGGACAGTCTAGTTAAAACAAGGACTACAGATATCATGACGGAAACTCCAGGTCTCTCGATTCCTTTTTCTATGCTGAAGGATTTCTATAGAAGAAATGTGAACTAGAGACCAGGTAATTGGTCCTCTGCTTTTCATGAATGCATGCAAAAGAACCTCATTTTTTTTGGGCTTAATGTATTTCTTCTGAGGCCCTTGGCAATAGGAAAAAAGATATATCAAAACCTATGAAGCACCGATACGGGTACGACTGTACGC